>OZ038513.1:51455740-51510740 GCA_964036315.1 Acanthosepion esculentum | reverse complement strand
CGAACAACAAATTTAATATGTTTAGAAAATTTATGAAGAAAAGAGTAAAAAATAAGGAAAGAAAGTTTAAATAGTTTTGTAAGAAGAAGAAAAATAAAGAGAGAACGAGAAGAATAATAGACATCAATAACTACGGAGAATGCAAGAAATAAAGAAAGAAAGAAAGAAACATGGGGGGGGGCAGTAAAAATGAAAGAAACTTTAGATCGTTACGTGCAAAGAATGAAAAAGAAAAAGGAATCAAGAAGAAAATGGAAAAATATAACATTAATAAGGCAGTTAAAGAGAATGCAGTCAAGCAAGAAATAAAGAAAAAAAGCTAGAAACGAAATCAAGAAAGAGAGAAAAAGGAAAGCTAAAAAAGGAAGGAAGAAAGAGAGAAAGGAAGAATGAAAAACGCTTGAGATGGAAAAAATAAAGAAAGAAAGAAATCTGGAAAAAGACGCAAGCAAGAAAGAAAGAAAGAAAGAAAGAAAGAAAGAAAAAGAGCGAAAGCTGTAGAAGGAAACAAGCAAAGAGAAAGAAATAAAATTGTTGAAAAGGATTTAGAATGAGCAATAAATGAAAAAAAAATTTTTTTTAATTTAATGCGAAAGCAAGAAGATGAAGAAACGAAGATGGAACATTTCGAAGAAGCTGAAGAGGAACAGACTTTTTCTTAAATTAAAAAAAGTAAAATAGGGAGAAAGATATAGCAAAATTATGATGACATTTAAGTGCGAACGAAAAAAAGACTTTAATATTGGCAGTTAATGACAAAAAAGATAAAAAGAAACAGGAAACGCTCAAGAAGGAAAAGGGGAAAGAAAGAAAAAAGAAAATAGAAAGAAGGGCCAAAAGAGGAAAGAAAAAAAGAAAGAAAGAAATGATGACGTAACAGAAGAAACGCAAAAATAAAATAAAATTGTCTCTTTTTTTTTTTTAAATAAAATCTCCATTCACCCTGCGTCCAGCCGCTTTAATTATATAATATCATGTAATTTTCTATAAATTATTTACTACTGTTGTAACGAGACGCTTTCAAAGCATACAATTTTCTTCTTTTTTTTTCATTTTTTTTTTTTCAGGAGCATAAAATTTTATGTCAAACAAGTGTGGAATATGAATGCAATATTTTCTTTATCATTCTCCTTTCTCAGACAAGGCCGGCTTTTTTGTGTGTCCGTTTCTGTTTCGTTTTTGTTTTGTTTTGTTGTTCTTTTTTAAATTTCCATAAATTTTCTTTCTATTCAGATAAATTTCCAAGACGTAATTTAAAGCACAAATGGTGTTTTGTGTCTGATTCCCTGTTGCGTATAAATGGGCGATGGATCAAAGACAAGTACGCTTCCTTTTAATCCATCCGTGATTCTCTCTCCTCATATTCTATCTGTTAGGTCGTAATTTTACAAGCACGTCAAGAACCTTAACACAGACTGATTCTGCCTTAATTCCAACACATGGTGATGACTTAATGCAATAAAAATATATACTATTTACATTATTCGGACTATTGTCCTCATCTTTGTCGAAAATTCTCCTCATCTGCAGTATCCGTGCCTAATTCCACATCAGAACTGATTCTCTGCTGTATCTGTCTATATTTCTGAGATAAGGTACGAGGGTCATTCAATAAATAAGGTGAATTTTTCGGTATAATGACTTCTAATACAGATAGAAGCTTACTTTTTTTTCAGCGTAGTCTCCCAGCACTGTCACACACTTTTCCCATCTGTGCACAAGCTTCCGTATTCACTCAGCGTAAAAAACTTTGGACTGATGTCTCAGCCAGTCGCTCACAACACTTTTGACTTCATCGTCACTTTTAAACTTCGTGCCTCTCGTGAACGCTTTCAAGGGACCAAACAGGTGAAAGTCTGAAGGGGAAAAGGTTTGGGCTGTAAGGGGGCTGAGGGAGCAGTTCCCAGGCCAGCTCGTTGATGGTCTGCACCATTTGGGCTGCTGTGTGAGGCCTTGCGTTGTCATGATGCAAGATGACTCCTTCTGACTGATGACTCCTGCGTTTGTCCCAACAGATAAGCTCAAAGTCCTTGCAATGTCATCCACTGTCACCCTTCTGTCAGACTGAATGAGGTCATTGACTGATTCGATAACCCCAGGAGATCTCACTTCTGTAGGCCTCCCGGGTCTGTCTTCATCGTCAACACTGCTCCGTCCTTCTTTAAACAAATTAGCCCACTTGTAGACATTTTTTGGTTGAAATATGTGGCACCATACACAGTTGACATTCTCCTATAAATTTCAACTGGTTTGCACCCTTCAGCAACCAAAAACTTGATAACTGACCGCTGTTCAATCCTGGAGCATGCTTCTTCGTCGGCCATCTTTGTTAATCGCCAAAACTCTCAAAGTTTTTTTAAACTGCAGAAGAAATTAAATCCATGTGAAAAAGAAGTAAAACAAAAAAAAAATATAAAAAAAGTAAGCTTCTATCTGTATTAGAAGCCTTTATACCGAAAAATTCACCTTATTTATTGAATGACCCTCGTATTACATTACTTACATTGTTCGGCCGTTGTACGCTCCGGCCTTCTTCAGGTGGTTGAAATGTCGAACTAAACTGTTTATTTCGCTCACTGGGGTAGACTGTTCTAGTTCCACGTGCCATGTTTAATAGATGTCATATGGACTGCTTTTGAATAAAAAATATGATAAAAGAAAATCATATATAAATGGAAAGTCTATTGCCACCATCTGCTGCTGCTGATTCTTCTTCTCCTCCTTCTTCTTCTTCTCCTCCCCCTCCTCGTCCTTCTTCTTCTTCTTCTTCTTCTTCTTCTTCTTCTTCTTCTTCTTCTTCTTCTTCTTCTTCTTCTTCTTCTTCTTCTTCTATGTACCTTGTCGCGTCATGATCTGGAATAGTAGTACCTGTTAGGGTCCCAGCTATGGGCAAATAGTAAACGCCCAAAGAAAAACAGAATACTATGAAAGTATAAAAATACCAACGATATATTTCCATAGTAAAAAGTATATATATATATATTCGGAAAATAAATTACTCATGCTCCCAACAAAATTAAATTTCGGCATTAATGACTCATAAATTTTCTTTTTTTGTTGTCTCTCCTGAACCCTGTTCATTTACCCAAGTTGCCAGGTAGGTTAAGCTTTCTTTTCCTTTGTCCTTCTTGCTTTCAATCTGTCAAGTGAGTGTCAAATTTTCCAAGCCCTCATTACTCATTATGTGCTCTAAAAATTTCACCTGACTCTTTCTGATTTCAAATATAAGAGTCCTTTTTGTATCCATTTTCTCTAAAACTTCGTCATTGCTCACATGCTTGGTCCATGACATTCTCAGCATCCTTCTGTAGACGCACATTTGTATTGTTCGAAGACTCGTTTTCATCTATGCGGAGATGGTCCACACAGATGAAAATAATGATTGGCTCACATATAGGAGGACTGATATTACGTAACATTTCAATAATCCGTTTTTCTAACTAAATTTACCTTTTCCTTAATGCTTTTTTCTTATGGGTATCATCCCATGAAAAGCAGTACAACCACTAGCACGCAAGGGATTACAGGGTGTGAAGGAATTAGGGAGAGAAACATTAGTATATGTCTATATTTTTGAGATGAAGTATTATGTACACTATTTACATTATTCGGACTATTGCCCTCATCTGTTTTGCCATATTTATCACAACGTTTCGGCCTTTCAGTATCTGCCTATATTTCTGAGATGAGGTATTACGTACACTATTTACATTATTCGGACTATTGCCCTCATCTTTTTTGCCATATTTATCACAACGTTTCGGCCTTTCAGTATCTGCCTATATTTCTGAGATGAGGTATTACGTACACTATTTACATTATTCGGACTATTGCCCTCATCTTTTTTGCCATATTTATCACAACGTTTCGGCCTTTCAGTATCTGTCTATATTTCTGAGATGAGGTATTATGTACACTATTTACATTATTCGGAGTATTGTCCTCATCTTTGTCGCCATATTTATCACACCGTTTCGGCCTTTCAGTATCTGTCTATATTTCTGAGATGAGGTATTATGTACACTATTTACATTACACCGTTGTACGCTCCGGCCTTCTTCAGGTGGTTGGAATGTCGAACTGAACCCTTTATTTCACTCACTGGGGCAGACTGTTCTAGTTCCACGTGCCATGTCTAATGGATGTCAGTTATCAGTTATCCCCTGTTAATTCCCCTCTCCAAGATCTCCGCCGCCTTAACCAGGTATTGAACTCACAGTCTTTGAGTCCTGTCACTGGATCTAACTAACGCCTTTATCCACTGTGCCATGTGTCCTAGTGAGCGAAATAAATGGTTCAGTTCGACATTCCAACCACCTGAAGAAGGCCGGAGCGTACAACGGCCGAAACGTTGTAATAAATATGGCGATAAAGATGAGGACAATAGTCCGAATAATGTAAACAGAAACATTAGTAATGAGGAGAAAGAAAATAGCAGTCAGGAGGACATTGTATAGTGTTTGACATTGCATTTAAATTTTTGCAGATTAAAGTTGGTTGGAAATCATGTGCCCGAGAGGAAGTTCCATAAGCGAGAAGTGCGAGAAAAGAAACTATTGGCATAGAAGTTCCGGCTCAACAGTAAATTGATGTGATCTTGCCGCCAGTTTAGTATTGCACTTAAATTCATAAAGTGTAGCTACCATAGCGTAGAGCTCATCCGAACAATTACCATAAAAGTATTTATTTAAAAAATGGCACAGAGAGGCAAACTTACGGCGGCGTCCAAGTAACTGAAGCCGAACCGCCAGATCAGGACCAATAATATTGCTGATTCTTCTATGGATCTTATCAAGGAGCTCCAGGAAAATAGCAGGGGGCACCGGACTATATATGGCAGCAATATTTTAAGCATGGACGAATATTAGACTTAGAGATATGCAAGATAGATTCCGGAGAGAAAAATTCTCTCAATCGACAGAGTTAACCGACTTTCTTGGTAGCTGATCAAGCGATGGTTTCAATGTACACTTTCCACTTCATGTCAGCTGAAAATGTTAGCCCGAGAAGGCGCAATGAATCAATTTCTTGGAGGATAGCATCAGCCATAATGATAGAAGGCAGAGAGGAGTCCCTCAGATAATTAATGGAAAGCCGTTTAATTTTGAAGGCGTTAAAATTGATAAGCCATCTTTTTCAACGGTTAACGACGGTCTTGGGGTAGTTCTGTACATCGACAGCCATTTTAATCTTGTCTGACTGATCAGCCTTACTATCGAAGCAGGTGTTTGCTTAGCATTGGGAAGGCAACTTTGGCTCTCCAAATGTCTCTTCGGCCGCTCAGCCTTACTATCGAAGCAGGAGTTGGCTTAGCATTTGGAAGGCATCTTTGGCTATCCCAATGAGACTTCGGACGCTGAGCCTTACTATCGAAGCAGGAGTTTGCTTAGCATTTGGAAGCCATCTTTGGCTATCCCAAAGCGTCTTCGGATATTTTTGTTGCACTTTCCGTTCTCTATTAAAACACTTCGCAGATATTTAAATTGCTGGACTTGTGTCATTTTGCTAGTGTGTAATTTGCATGTTGGGTTGTTCCTTTTGCTGACAACTATACATTGTCTTCTTGCAGTTGATATTTGTGTCATTTTGCTAGTGTGTAATTTGCATGTTGGGTTGTTCCTTTTGCTGCCAACTATACATTGTCTTCTTGCAGTTGATATTTGTGTCATTTTGCTAGTGTGTAATTTGCATGTTGGGTTGTTCCTTTTGCTGACAACTATGCATTGTCTTCTTGCAGTTGATATTTGTGTCATTTTGCTAGTGTGTAATTTGCATGTTGGGTTGTTCCTTTTGCTGACAACTATACATTGTCTTCTTGCAGTTGATATTTGTGTCATTTTGCTAGTGTGTAATTTGCATGTTGGGTTGTTCCTTTTGCTGACAACTATGCATTGTCTTCTTGCAGTTGATATTTGTGTCATTTTGCTAGTGTGTAATTTGCATGTTGGGTTGTTCCTTTTGCTGACAACTATGCATTGTCTTCTTGCAGTTGATATTTGTGTCATTTTGCTAGTGTGTAATTTGCATGTTGGGTTGTTCCTTTTGCTGACAACTATACATTGTCTTCTTGCAGTTGATATTTGTGTCATTTTGCTAGTGTGTAATTTGCATGTTGGGTTGTTCCTTTTGCTGACAACTATGCATTGTCTTCTTGCAGTTGATATTTGTGTCATTTTGCTAGTGTGTAATTTGCATGTTGGGTTGTTCCTTTTGCTGACAACTATGCATTGTCTTCTTGCAGTTGATATTTGTGTCATTTTGCTAGTGTGTAATTTGCATGTTGGGTTGTTCCTTTTGCTGACAACTATACATTGTCTTCTTGCAGTTGATATTTGTGTCATTTTGCTAGTGTGTAATTTGCATGTTGGGTTGTTCCTTTTGCTGACAACTATGCATTGTCTTCTTGCAGTTGATATTTGTGTCATTTTGCTAGTGTGTAATTTGCATGTTGGGTTGTTCCTTTTGCTGACAACTATGCATTGTCTTCTTGCAGTTGATATTTGTGTCATTTTGCTAGTGTGTAATTTGCATGTTGGGTTGTTCCTTTTGCTGACAACTATACATTGTCTTCTTGCAGTTGATATTTGTGTCATTTTGCTAGTGTGTAATTTGCATGTTGGGTTGTTCCTTTTGCTGACAACTATGCATTGTCTTCTTGCAGTTGATATTTGTGTCATTTTGCTAGTGTGTAATTTGCATATTGGGTTGTTCCTTTTGCTGACAACTATACATTGTCTTCTTGCAGTTGATATTTGTGTCATTTTGCTAGTGTGTAATTTGCATGTTGGGTTGTTCCTTTTGCTGACAACTATGCATTGTCTTCTTGCAGTTGATATTTGTGTCATTTTGCTAGTGTGTAATTTGCATGTTGGGTTGTTCCTTTTGCTGACAACTATACATTGTCTTCTTGCAGTTGATATTTGTGTCATTTTGCTAGTGTGTAATTTGCATGTTGGGTTGTTCCTTTTGCTGACAACTATGCATTGTCTTCTTGCAGTTGATATTTGTGTCATTTTGCTAGTGTGTAATTTGCATGTTGGGTTGTTCCTTTTGCTGACAACTATACATTGTCTTCTTGCAGTTGATATTTGTGTCATTTTGCTAGTGTGTAATTTGCATGTTGGGTTGTTCCTTTTGCTGACAACTATACATTGTCTTCTTGCAGTTGATATTTGTGTCATTTTGCTAGTGTGTAATTTGCATGTTGGGTTGTTCCTTTTGCTGACAACTATGCATTGTCTTCTTGCAGTTGATATTTGTGTCATTTTGCTAGTGTGTAATTTGCATGTTGGGTTGTTCCTTTTGCTGACAACTATACATTGTCTTCTTGCAGTTGATATTTGTGTCATTTTGCTAGTGTGTAATTTGCATGTTGGGTTGTTCCTTTTGCTGACAACTATGCATTGTCTTCTTGCAGTTGATATTTGTGTCATTTTGCTAGTGTGTAATTTGCATGTTGGGTTGTTCCTTTTGCTGACAACTATGCATTGTCTTCTTGCAGTTGATATTTGTGTCATTTTGCTAGTGTGTAATTTGCATGTTGGGTTGTTCCTTTTGCTGACAACTATACATTGTCTTCTTGCAGTTGATATTTGTGTCATTTTGCTAGTGTGTAATTTGCATGTTGGGTTGTTCCTTTTGCTGACAACTATGCATTGTCTTCTTGCAGTTGATATTTGTGTCATTTTGCTAGTGTGTAATTTGCATGTTGGGTTGTTCCTTTTGCTGACAACTATACATTGTCTTCTTGCAGTTGATATTTGTGTCATTTTGCTAGTGTGTAATTTGCATGTTGGGTTGTTCCTTTTGCTGACAACTATGCATTGTCTTCTTGCAGTTGATATTTGTGTCATTTTGCTAGTGTGTAATTTGCATGTTGGGTTGTTCCTTTTGCTGACAACTATGCATTGTCTTCTTGCAGTTGATATTTACTCCTTTCTTCTCGATTTCCTTTATTACAGTAAATTATATATGAAAGAATCTCATATGTAATTGGACAGTCTATTTTCACGTCGAAACATAAAGCATAAATCTAAAAACTCTTGTACATTTCTAAAATTTCAGATACTTATTTTAGATTTTAGTCATGTAAAATTCCAATTAATCAATCGAATTTCCATTTATTCTCACCCATCTGTCAAAAACTGTTTCACCAATAAGAGAATTGTTTCGGTTAAATTGACCCCAGGCCATACAACAAGAAATACCAACGATACTCCTTACATCCGACTCAAACTAGAACTCGGCAAAATTGTAATTGTATCGTTGCCGCGGTAAAATGGAAGAAATTTTTGTTAAAAAAGTGTTATGTGCTGAGAGACATTGAAATGTGTGTGAGTTTGAAGCCCAATATCCTCTCGAGGCAAGGGGCTTCTTCGAGTGGACATCCATTCTTCGTGACTGACGGTAGTTCAGGGTCTGATCGGCGGTGATTGAATGTAACCAATTTCATTTTAGAGGCACTGAATGTTAACTATCGGAAGATAGGTCAGCTGCCGATTTCTGATCGTCAAAATATTTGGTGTGCGCCCGTATATCTTCGTATCATCGACATAGACGTTTACGTACAGAGAACCGAACGTTTTACCAGCATCTTTAACGATGGATCGTATATAAAAGTTTCACTTGATGTCTGGTGTGAGTTTGAGGTCCATTTCTCTCTCAAGACACGGAGCCTCAGCGAGGGGGACATCCGTTCATCGTGACTGGCGGTAGTACGGGGTCTGATCGGCGGTGATGGAATGTAACCAGTTTGGTTTTAGAGGCATTAAATGCAATAAGCTATTTTTCTTCCGAACAGAGGGCAGTGGGAATAAACTGTTTAAATAAAACTTACTTCACACCGATGGAATACGGTGGGAATGTTTGTAGTTTGATATATGTAAGTGGCATGGCGGGTCCTAGCCGTGAAGTTTAGATCTGGTGGAACCAGGCGATGCAGTACGTCCGAGCACTTTCCATGGTAGCAGCGATAGAGCAGTGAGAGGCTCGCCACATCCTGCCTGTGAGATAGATGTTAGAGTATGGAAAATAATTATTCTCCCACAACGACTCAGAGACGCTTTTGAACTCTATCAAGACTAGAAAGTGAGGTCTGGACAGCTCCTGCCCAAATAAGTCAACAGTACTCCATTTTAGACCTGATCTGGTTTTGCTTTTGGTCTTGTGATAGAACGGAATTTTTTTTTATTCCTCACTGTGGCCTGGCACAATAGAGTCTAACAGACATTTGTGCTTATCGATCCTGAATGATTTGCAGGCGATTATGTAAGGATTATTAAAACAAAACCTTTATTTTTCTAATTAAAAAAATAGGGATTTACATTTACGAAACATTGTCAGATTTCTTTTAGGTATTTTTTTAGTTTCAGAATTGGATGCTGCAACTCAGAAATATAAGAATTGGCATCTAGAAGATCATTTTCTGATACATACAAGGAACGTTATGTCGCAAACTGATATTTACTGTCTGGCAAAAGAGTCTAATCATCAACGTGTGAATATTGGTAAATAATTTACATTCAAAATGAATGAACGTTGAACGAGCGTTGCTGGACGGTTTATTTTCATTTTGCTGAATATAAATTGTATCCATATGCGACAGAGGTCGTAGTTTACTGTGTACTAGAATACACAGAGAGATAGAGAGAGCGTGTAGAGAGGGAGTGTGTGTTGTCCTGATTAGAAAGAAAGAAAGAAAGAAAGAAAGTAAGAAAGTAAGAAAGAAAGAAAGAAAGAAAGAAAGAAAGAAATTTGTAAAAAGAAGCAAGAAAGAAAAAGGAAAGAAATAATCTGGAAAAAGAAGCATTAAAGAAAGAAAGAAAGAAAGAAAGAAAGAAAGAAAGAATGAAAGAATCTGGAAAAAGAACGAAAGAAAGAATCTGGGGAAAAAAAAAGAAAAAAGAAAGAAAGAAATCTAAGAAAAAAAGCAAGAAAGAAAAAGGAAGGAAATAATCTGGAAAAAGAAGGATGAAAGAAAGAAAGAAAGAAAGAATCTGGAAAAAGAACGAAAGAAAGAATCTGGAAAAAAAAGAAAAAAGAAAGAAAGAAATCTGGGAAAAGAAGCAAGAAAGAAAAAGGAAGGAAATAATCTGGAAAAAGAAGGATGAAAGAAAGAAAGAAAGAAAAAAAGAATCTGGAAAAAGAACGAAAGAAAGAATCTGGGAAAAAAAAGAAAAAAGAGAGAAAGAAATCTTGGAAAAGAAGCAAGAAAGAAAAAGGAAGGAAATAATCTGGAAAAAGAAGGATGAAAGAAAGAAAGAAAAAAAGAATCTGGAAAAAGAACGAAAGAAAGAATCTGGAAAAAAAAGAAAAAAGAAAGAAATCTGGGAAAAGAAGCAAGAAAGAAAAAGGAAGGAAATAATCTGGAAAAAGAAAGATGAAAGAAAGAAAGAAAGAAAGAAAGAAAGAAAGAAAGAAAGAAAGAAAGAAAGAAAGAAAGAAAGAAAGAAAGAATCTGGAAAAAGAACGAAAGAAAGAATCTGAAAAAAAAGAAAAAGAAAGAAAGAAATCTGGGAAAAGAAGCAAGAAAGAAAAAGGAAGGAAATAATCTGGAAAAAGAAGGATGAAAGAAAGAAAGAAAGAATCTGGAAAAAGAACGAAAGAAAGAATCTGGAAAAAAATAAATAAATAAAGAAATCTGTAAAAAGAAGCAAGAAAGTAAAAGGAAGGAAATAATATGGAAAAAGAAAGAAAGAAAGAACAAAATAATCTGGGGAAAAAAAACAAGAAAGGTAAGAAAGACAGAAAGAAGAAAGTAATCTGGAAGAAAGAAAGAAAGAAAGAAAGAAAGAAAGAAAGGACAAAATAATCTGGAAAAAGAAACAAGAAAGAAAGAAAGAAAGAAAGACAGAAAGAAGAAAGTAATCTGGAAGAAGAAAGAATGAAAGAAAGAAAGAAAGAAAGAAAGAAAGAAAGAAAAAAAAGATGGGAAGGAAACAAGCAAGCATGTAAGCAAGTAAGCAATAAACATAGAAAGAGAAAGTAAGTTGTTGAAAAGGATAAAGAATGAGCAATAAAGTTAAGAAAAAGAGAAATTTCTTCTTTTCCTTCTTGATGTCATGCGAGTATCAGATTCTCTAAGCCCAACTTTCTCTTTACGTATCCCAGAAGTTTTATCTGCCTCTTCCTTATGTTAATTATAAGCTTCCTCCTTGTTTGCATCCTCTCCAAAACCTCATTGTTGCTCACATTCATAGATAATAAAGAAAAAGGCATCTTTGGAGAGTCATGATCGCTAACGTAGTTGGAGGAGGAGTGGGCAAGTTTGGCCAACTTTCTTGCGAAAAGGCACTGACCGAGATGTCCACTTTTTCAGGCTTTATATATAAGTATCGGATTTCAAAAACGAATTTAAGATATTTGATCGTGGATTGTTGTGCTATGATGGTTACTTTTTCTTTTATATGCCGCGCCCCTTCAGGACGTAGGCGATCATGGCTCTCCACTTCTCTTTATCTCTTTTAGCTCTCAATATGTATTGTCCTTTTGCTACTTCTTCCAAACTCTTGTCACACCCTTGCTTAAGCCCACTAGTTATGTCACACGTTTCTTTCCTTGTTTTTCTTTCCCTCCATCCGCCCTGTCACTATCAGATTCTCCAAGCCCTCCTTTCTTATTACGTGTCCCAGACATTTCAGCTGCCTCTTCTTGATGTTAAATATAAGCGTACTCCTTGTTTGCATCCTCTGCAAAACCTTATCGCTGCTCACATTCATAGCTAATAAAGGAAAAGAAGTCTTTGTAGAGCCATGATCGCCAACGTCCTCAAAAACAGTTGACTTAAAGAATATATACCCAACCTTTGTCCATAAAGAAAATATCGCACTTGTTTGACATGAAATTTTATGTTCCTGATAAAAAGAAAAGACAATTATATCTATTAACGCATTTCAGCTATACGGTAGTTAATAATTTACTGAAAATTACATAATATTATATAATTAGAGTTGAGAAGCGGGTTTAATGGCGATTTTGTGAACAAAAAAATGAAAAGAAACTTACTGCTTTATTTTCTGAGTATTTTGGGCTTTCGGTTTTCCTCCGCCATTTTGATCATTTTCTTTCTTTCTTTCTTTCTTTCTTTCTTTCCGATGTGAACTTTTTTCTTTTGGTTCTTCTTCCTTTCTGTTTTCTTTTTCTTCCTTTCTTTTTCATTCTTCATACTAACATTTCTTCATCCGTTCTTAATTTTCTTTTTTCTTCTTAAATTATTCTCTTTCTTTCCTTCTTTATTTCTTTCTTGCTTCCTTCTTCGGCTTCCTTCCTTTCTTTATTATTTCCTTCTTCAGTTTTCTTTCATTTCTTTCTTTATTTTCTCGCTTTCTTTATTCTTTCTTGTTTCTTTCCCCATCTTCCTTCTTTTCTTTCCTTCCCCAGTTACTTTGTTCTTTCCTTCTTAATTCATACTCTGTTTTTGATTTTTCTTTCTGTGCTTCTCCAGCAGTCTTCCTTTCTTTCCTTCTCTCTTCTATAGATTCCTTTCTTTGTGTTTCCGTCTCCGGATTCCTTCCTCACTTCCTTCCTTTCATTCATTCATTCATTCATTCTTTCTTTCTTTCTTTTTTTTTTCTTTCTAGCAACCACTCTTTCTTTCTCCGGCTTCCTTTCTTCCTCTTTATTTTTCTTCTCTTGCCTTTTGCTTTTCTCTCCTTTTCCTAATTCTTTTCTTTTTTTCTTTCTTTCTTGCCTCCTTCTCCAGCTTAAGTTTTTCTTTCTTTCTTCTCAACTTTCTTTCTTTATTTCTTCATCGTCCTTCTACTTTCTTTCTTTCTTTCTTCGACTGTTTTGTTTATGGTGCAAGGGATGTAATATCCAAATCTTAGATGTCCTGGGTGAGACATTAAACTGCCTCCGCGTCCTGGGTAAGACGTTAAACTACGTCCAGCAGCAAAGCCTCTGATCAGGTGGTTTTGAGGAGCGTAGAACCACCTCTTAATTGCTGGTGTTCCCAGGTCCACCATGGCCCGGGGTGGTAGCACCTGTTAGGGTCCCAGCAATGGGAAAATACTTAACTATTACCAGCAATACTTTTTTGAAAGAAATTATTACCAGCAATACAATTTTGAAGAAAATATATTACCAGAAACAGATTTCTGATAAAACAAAATATTACCAGCAATAGAAAATGTTGTCGACATTAAATAACGCATTGAGGTTTATATGCCGTAAAACAAAATAAACCAAACGAATCTAAAGCAAGGAATACATATTCTATTCATAGGAATCTATCCTAAAAATGTTGTCAACATTAAATAACCCATTGAGGTTTATATGCCGTAAAACAAAATAAACTAAACCAATCTAAAGCAATGAATACATATTCTATTCATACGAATCTATCCTAAAATGTTGTCGACATTAAATAACCTATTGAGGTTGATATACCGTAAAACAAAATAAACCAAACCAATCTAAACCAAAGAATACATATTCTATTCATACGAATCTATCCTAAAAATGTTATCAACATTAAATAACCCATTGAGGTTGATATGCCGTAAAACAAAATAAACCAAACCAATCTAAAGCAAAGAATACATTTTCTATTCATACGAATCTATCCTAGAAATGTTGTCAACATTAAATAACCCATCCAGGTTGATATGCCGTAAAACAAAATAAACCAAACCAATCTAAAGCAAAGAATACATATTCTATTCATACGAATCTATCCTAAAAATGTTGTCGCCATTAAATAACCCATCGAGGTTGATATGCCGTAAAACAAAATAAACCAAACCAATCTAAAGCAAAGAATACATATTCTATTCATAGGAATCTATCCTAAAAATGTTGTCGACATTAAATAAACCATTGAGGTTGATATGCCGTAAAAGAAAAATAAACCAAACAAATCAAAAGCAAAGAACACATATTCTATTCATACGAGTCTATCCTAAAAATGTTGTTGGCATTAAATAACCCACTGAGGTTTATATGCCGTAAAACAAAATAAACCAAACCAAACCAAGTCTTAGAAAATATGTATATTGGTTATGTAATAAATATATTCGGAACTCTATGTCATTTTCATGTGTGTGCTCAACGCATCTGCAAGGATCAAGAGCAATGACTCTACGGCTGTCTCAGCATGTGAGATACTCATTTGCTAATCAGTAATCACTTCTTTCCACAAGACGTAAAAAACAGTAAGGACTTTTTTGGTTACCTTATACTTGACCGCTGAAACATTCCAATTCCGTTATCATCCCCTTAAAACATGAGCATATATATATATATATATATATATATATATATATATATATATATATTCGAATCTCACCATGGAGATTTGTCAGGAAGAAGGCTCCCTGATGTTATCGAACTGGATCGGGGTCGATCCCAGCGAGTGGAACTTTTGTAAAGTGCCTGAAAGCTATACCACGGGTTGACCCAAGCCTTGTGAGTGAAATTGAGTAGACGGAACTCTTGGGGGCCGTCGACAGTTATGCTAGCAAGAAGCCATAAGTCATCGTGGCCGAGAGCGTGAGCGTGCTGGCCTTTTCAAATTGTTGATCACGCTAGATAACACGCTCTCTCCCAGAAACTGTAACTAAGGTCTTCTCAGCATATTTGCAGTATAAGCCACAGTTTGGCTCTGTGGGTGTTGAGCAAATGTAACTGTGCCTGAGCTAGCGTCTGCAATAGTGATTGGCTAGCCGCCTTGGTAGACGAGTATCCTTGAATACGAGTAGGCATATATATATATATATATATATATATATATATATATATATATATATATATATATATATATATATATATATATATGCACATTTCATTAAAAAACGACTGACAAGGTGCTTTTATTTAGTTTTTTATATAATTTCTCGTGCTATCTAATATAAAGTTTTTCTTTTCAGAGGATTAATTATATAAAAACTGTCCGAATGTTCTTTTTATCCGAGCGCTTTCGGCTATACATTTAGCCATTTTCAAGGATGATATTTCAACTGTTAGAATTAGAAACAGAAATAGTTTGTTATATGTATGTTTTATAAAGTGATTCATTTTTTTTGGTTTCAAAACACGGTCAAGATATTATGTCCATGTTCAAAGTTAATATTATTAAGTGTTGGTTTGTTTGTTTTTATTAGTAAGGCTTCCATTATTTTTAGCCTTTTTTTGCAAGTGGATGATGCTATTATATTAGTGTTGTCGACAAGTATATTCCGAATAGTGTTTTGAAACCAAAAAAAAATGAATCACTTTATAAAACATACATATAACAAACTATTTCTATTTCTAATTCTAACAGTTGAAATATAATCCTTGAAAATGGCTAAATGTATAGCCGAAAGCGCTCGGTTAAAAAAAACATTCGGACAGGTTTTATATAATTTATCCTCTGAAAAGAAATTCTTTATTAGATCGCACGAGAAATTATATAAGAAACTAAATAAAAGCACCTTGTCAGTCGTTTTTAATGAAATGTGCATGAAAGAAGGCTTGCTGCCTAAATACACAAATATATATATATATATATATATATATATATATATATATATATATATATTGCCTTTTTCACAGTACTAGCACTGAACTATCAACTGATATAAACGATTTATTTTTTGTTTCTGTTGTCTTTTTCTAAAATTGACAAATGTTTCTACATTTGTGTTTGTTTATTTATGTATTATTTCGTAATTTGTCTTTCTGACTCGTGATTTTGTTTACCTAAGGTTTTATATACGTTAGTTTTTGTTTAACTCGTAAAACACGTAATGTATATAATGTACATTATATATGTCCCAACGGTTGTAATAGCCGGGGTTGATAGTGGCGACAAGATCCCACTCTATATAAAATGTGGCATACATCTCAAATAGTCTCTAATAACTAAATCTATCTCCAAGCCAGAGAATAGGCGAAGGTCGAGAAATGACCGCCTCATAACCAGTGGCTTTGGGTTGAGGGAGCTTTATACACACACACACACACACACACACACACACACATATATATATATATATATATATATATATATATATATATTACATGAATCATTCATACAAAAAGCAGATAGTTAATGATATAAATGGCGAGAATACATCTTCGCAAACAAATTTATTAAGATACATTAACCCCGAACCTGTAGATGAATGTTATGATCCCTGTTTTTAATAAATTCCAGTTGCATAAGGTCTTTTTATACGAGCTTTCGTCTGTTCATACAGACATCATCAGGTGTGGAAATAGATTTGTTTTTTACATCCAGGTAATAACAGGACAACGAAAGATTACATGTGATCCGAAATTCGTTTTTGTTTTTTTTACATATATATATATTATTACGTTACTTAAATTCGGCGATCGTACGAGAACCAGTGTTTCTGCGTGATATATATATATTTAAGCAACGTGGTGCCTTGTCAGTACCTAGAACGGTGACTGCTTGAGAGTATCAGGTGCTGTAGGCTTGGATGTAGGCGGGTTGTGCGAATGAATATGAATAGATAACGGCACAGAACTGGAAATCGATGAGCTTCAGTTCCAATCGGGTCCTTACTTTCACTTATGCGCAAATAACCTTGGTAAAAACATGAATTCACCTCTAAAATCAATATTATCTCGCGCCAAATCTTAGAAACTGCAAAAGTTTGATAATAGAAGGTTGATCCGTAAGAAACAAAACAATATATATATATATATATATATATATATATATATATATATATATATATATATATATATATATATATATATATATATATATCGGGTGTAATATCAAATCGTGTAACAGCATCCCACAAAATATTTGATATATAAAAATCACTAAACTAATTGGGTTTCTTTTTCCCATGTTTTCAGATAAGACGTTTAGCTATCTTGAGAGCATTTGTCGTAAGAATCACTAAAAGAACCCTTTGATTTTTTCAGCTAGAAAGAGAACAGGTAAAAAATATTTTGTATCAGCGCCAGTATGTGTTCCCTCGTGAGCAATGGTGGTAGGATAAAGATCATTCAGGTCCTCAGTAATGGTACCAATATTTATAATCTGGCTTCCATTTTCAAAGTTCATTCAAGAACCATCAAGAGAACAGCGAATAAGTTTGAAAAAAGAGGGAACAGTAGAGAGGAAAACTGGTTCAAGAGGTCACAACAACACGAGGGATCATCATTTCAACTTAGAGCTAAATATATTTTTATTTTTCAAAGTAGAGTCCAATAATGTTATAACAACCTCAGAGAATTCCTGTAAGATATCTTTAATCATCTCTAAGATATAATGATTCAAAGCTTCATCTAACAATGAGAGAATTTGGCTGTTACACCCGGTATATATATATATATATATATATATATATATATATATATATGTGTGTGTGTGTGTGTGTGTGTGTGTGTGTGTGTGTGTGTGTGAGAGAGAGAGAGAGAGAGAGAGAGAGAGAGAGACAGAGAGAGAGTCAAAAAATTACTTTAATTTTTGTCTTAGGATGTGAATATCTCTGTGAAATTATTCGAATTTTTGGTACAGATATAACGACACATACACACTTGATCTCTAATTATCCAACATTTTTAAACATATTTATGAATAAATGAGCCGATATGAAGATGGCTGCCCTAATGGACGTCTTTCAGAAGCAAAGAGCAGTAATTGAGTTCTTTATTACCGAATGTGAAACTACTGTTAACATTCGCGAAAGACTGAAAGACGTGTCCAAAGATAAAGCTTTACACTACAGCGATGCGTGGAGATGACTTTATGAAGATGATGAACCAAGTCCTTCTTTAAGGAATTGGCTACGTCCGTAGTCACCTGAGTTTTCCGAAGTAGGGATATATGCCCTCATTCGTAGGTGGGGAAACTGACACTGGTAGAGGTGGTGATTATGGTGAGAAGTAGGGATGTAGACCCGTGATGTATAGATGTTTGTGTTTGTCATTTCTTACATAACAAAACAAATTGCATTACATTTTGACTCAAAATTGTAGTTTTAAACATCAACAGCAAGAAAATAGAATGCATGGTTGTCGACAAAAGGAACAACCCAACATGTAATTTACAATTTGGAGATATCAAAATCAAGCAAGTACAACAATTTATATATCTGAGAAGTGTTTTAACAGATGACAAAGTCCAACACGGAAATCCGTAGGGGCATTGGGATAGCGAAAGATCCCTTCCAAATGTGTTAAGAAAAAAAAGATTTCGTTAGAGTACTGAAACCTTATGTAATATCAGTCCGTCAATATAGCAGTAAATACACTTCGGTCACCTCGACCTGGTGTAATGGGTCGAAAGCTTGTCTTGCTAGATAAATTACGACAGAGTAGTGAATTCGATCCCCACTGGGTGCCCCATACTTTCGGCCTTGTGCCACATCTAAGCTGGGCTCAGAAAATCATTATAGCAGTGAATACACTTTTATTCATCTCACAGATGAATAAAAAAACTGAGTGTTTCATGTTATATGATGAGCATGTGTCAATTTCTACGAAATAATTCTCTTATTTTTGTAACAGTTTTTGAGAATTATGGAAATTCGATTGATTAATTGGAATTTTACAGGGATCACTGATCTAAAATCTGTATCGGGAAATATAGAAATGTAGAAGAGTTTTTAGTTTTACGTTTACAAAGTGACAAGAGCCTGTCCATTTATATACGACTTTCTTGCATATATAATTTACATAATAAAGGAAATCAGGAAGAAAGGACTAAATATCAAATGCAAGAAGACAATGCATAAATGTCAGGAACAGGAACAACCCAAAATGCAAATTACACACTGGGGATAGCAAAATGAAACAAGGCCAGCAATCTAAATATCTGCGAATTGTTTTAATAGAGGACGGAAAGTGCAGCAAAAATATCAGAAGGCGCAGTTGGAGAGCCAAAGATGCCTTCCCAATGCTAAGCAAACTCATGCTTCGATAGTAAGGCTGAGTGTCCGAAGACGCAGTTGGAGAGCCAAAGATGTCTACCAAATCCTAAGCAAACTCCTGCTTCGATAGTAATACTGAGCGTCCGAAAGAGCATTGGGAGTGTCAAAGATGTCTTACAAATGCTAAGCAAACACCAGCTCGGATAGTAAGGCTGAGCACCCGAAGACGCATTTGGAGAGCCAAAGATGCCTTCCAAATGCTAAGCAAACTCCTGCTTCGATAGTAAGGCTGAGCGTCCGAAGACGCATTTCGATAGCCAAAGATGCTTTCCCAATGCTAAGCAAATTTTTGCTTCGATAGTAATGCTGAGCGTCCGAAGACGCATTGGGATAGCCTGAGATGCCTTCCCAATGCTAAGCAAACTCCTGCTTCGATAGTAAGGCTGAGCGACCGAAGACGCATTTGGAGAGCCAAAAATACCTTCCCAATGCTAAGCAAACTCCTGCTTCGATAGTAAGGCTGAGCGTCCGAAGACGTATTTGGAGAGCCAAAGATACCTTCCAAATGCTTAGCAAACTCCTGCTTCGATAGTAAGCCTGAGTGTCCAAAGACCCATTGGGATAGCCAAAGATGCCTTCCAAATGCTAAGAAAACATCTGCTTCGATAGTAATGCTGAGCGTCCGAAGACGCATTTAGAGAGCCAAAGATGCCTTCCCAATGCTAAGCAAACTCTTGCTTGGATAGTAAGGCTGAGCACCTGAAGAGGCATTTGGAGAGCCAAAGATGCCTTCCAAATGCTAAGAATACTTTTTCTTCGATAGTAAGGCTGAGCGACCGAAGACGCATTGGGATAGTGAAAGATACCTTCCCAATGCTAAGCAAACTCCTGCTTCGATAGTAAGGCTGAGCGTCCGAAGACGTATTTGGAGAGCCAAAGATACCTTCTAAATGCTAAGCTAACTCCTGCTTCGATATTAAGGCTGAGTGTCCAAAGACCCATTGGGATAGCCAAAGATGCCTCCCCAATGCTAAGCAAAATCCTGCTTCGATAGTAATACTGAACGTCCAATGTCGCATTTGGAGAGCCAAAGATGTCTTCCCAATGCTAAGCAAACTTCTGCTTCGATAGTAAGGCTGAGCGTCCGAAGACGCATTTCGATAGCCAAAGATGCTTTCCCAATCCTAAGCAAATTTTTGCTTAGATAGTAATGCTGAGCATCCGAAGACGCATTGGGATAGCCAAATATGCCTTCCCAATGCTAAGCAAACTCCTGCTTGTATAGTAAGGCTGAGCACCCGAAGACGCATTTGGAGAGTCAAAGCGGCCTTCCAGATGCTAAGAAAACACCTGCTTCGATACTAATGCTGAGCGTACGAATACGCATTGGGGTAGCGAAAGATGCCTTCCAAATTCTAAGCAAACTCCTGCTTCGATAGTCAGGCTGAGCGTCTGAAGACGCATTTGGATAGCCAAAGATGCCTTCCAAATGCTAACTAAACTCCTGCTTCGATAGTAATGCAAAGCGTCCGATGACGCATTGGGATAGCCAAAGATGCCTTCCAAATGCTAACAAACTTCTGCTTCGATAGTAATGCAAAGCGTCCGATGACGCATTGGGATAGCCAAAGATGCCTTCCAAATGCTAACAAACTTCTGCTTCGATAGTAAGGCTGAGCGTCCGAAGACGCATTGGGATAGCCAAAGATTCATTTCAAAACTAGTAAGAAACAAGAATTATGTAATATGCGCCTTTCTATACAGAAGTGTATACTGGACAATCTCCTCACAGATTAACAAAATACCTATATATATATATATATATATATATATATATATATATATATATATATATATATATATATATATAATTATGCAATGGTCAGTTTTCAATCATCATTGTGTTGTGTATAACACTCAGAGATGTGCTACAGAAGGGTGCATTCTCCTCCCACCCACAAGCTATGGGTAAATAGCAGGAGAGACCGGTTTCTATAGCCTTGATGGCAACTGATCGACCGCAGAAAGAAATGTCATCCGGCTGCCTCGTCAGTCATGTATCGAAAGATACATAAACGCCTCAGCGTGTATCACGCGTGTATCACGTAAGCCATTTCTACTGCTGATAAATATACATTTTCCTCACCTTTTGCTGTTATGCGCGTAACAATCGTAAGGCACAACTTGAAAACTGACCGTTGTAGAATTTTAATATGAACATTTCATAACATACGGTTAAGATAGGGAGGCAGTCCATTTACTCAGGAAAATAGAAGATATATATATATATATATATATATATATATATATATATATATATATATATATATATATATATATATATAAAAGGCAGGATGTGTGTGTGTGTGTGTGTGTGTGTGTGTGTGTGTGTGTGTGTAACGAATGCACAGCCGCAATTATCGACGGATTTGCACCAAAATTTACATGCACATGCTCCACGTTAGTGGGAAGTCCAAGACCGACGTTGCATTTCCTAACTCCCATCCATAGTGGAAATAATCGATTTTTTCATGCTTCTACGGTAGTTTTCATGTAGTTTGCGGCCATTTTCTACTGGCCAGAGTGAGAGCCTATAGCTGGCTGCCACGAATAGGTAGGAAGATACTATTGGCCAGCATGAGAGCCAACAGCTGACTGACACGAATGTTAACTAGCATGCTAGCATGCAAAATAAATCGATATCTGCATTCGACACAAGTGGGAAAAAATTTAATCTGCATGGCACTTTACTCCAATTGGCTCATTCGCTTGCTTCAACTCAACGTTGATTCTGATTCCGCAGAACTGGGTTGGGTGTGAAAAAGGATTTGTTGTTAACATTCTTTTTTCATTCGGTTTTTCCAGTTACGAGTCCTTTTTTAAATCTGATCATTTTGTGTTCATTTTGTTTAGTTCTTTTTTCGTAACAGATTTAATGTTTAGTATAGAGCTTAGGAAAAATTCGCAGTGCAAGATAGGCAAGAAGTAAGGCATGTAGCAACATCAACACGACAAAGGCCACTCCTTTAAAGGCAAGGAAGTGCAAAAATATTTTAAGTCACGTGATAGCGATTGCTGTATGAGTCGTACGATTTTTTAATCAAACACGGGCAACGCCGGGCCATGCTGCTAGTATATATATATAAATTTGTAAAAAAATGTATTTAATATAAAACACATAGATTATCTAAAAACATAGAATTATATACAACCAATTACAAATAGTCACCCACATAAAAGCCTGTTTCGCTGTCTTATAGCCCATCTGTGTGGATAGACATCCGATTGCTTCAAGCCGAGATCGAAACTCGACCGATTTGGCATCACTCAGAGACTATGCTCCTAAGCTATCAACGCAGTCCAGAGAAAAGAATTTTTTTCACGTATTATATACGAGATGTATACAAACATCAGTAACCAAGAGCGCTCAATTCGTAATTGAAGCGCGACACGTTATTAGCAGCAGCAGCCTTTGTTTTTAAATTACCCTTTCTCTATAGTGCTCACTTGGCTAACAAGAGGATATTTTACCCTATATATATATATATATATATATATATATATATATATATGGTAAAATATAGTATCATAGTATGCTATATTTATGGGTAAAAGTGCTCAATATCAGATATAGAGCGTATATAAATATAGTCGTGGACACTTAGGTGAACACCAAGCTGCGATAGACTGTTTCATGCTTGGACGTATTTTCATGTATGTTGTGTTTTGGTTCGACCATTTATATATGCTGGTGAGTGGTGCATTATGGGTAGTATTGTGTTTTCCTGATGTTTATTGTATGGGCGGTAATAGTAATGTTTCAAATAATTGTGTCTATTTATTATCTATTATTTAATAAATCGTTGTTGATTATTATTATATTTATTTGTGTTTATGTATTCATTTATTAATTTGTTTATTATTTACATAATTTGTTTATTTACATTTTTGTTTATTTTTTCCCGGTAGTTGTTTATCTTATTTGTTTAGGTTAAAGCGTTGTATTTTTCTAAAGTACGTTACATTATCTGCGTTGTATATAGGGCATATATTAACATTTTTATGGTGGTAATTTACAAGTTATTTGTCTTTGATTTTCGATTTCCACGTAACGTAATGAAAATTAGTTTTCATCTCTGCATTTTGAGAATTCTGATCGTTTCTTTAGTAGTTTGTTTAGATCTGGGAAGGTGATTATAGCTGTTTTCTATATGCATTATATTTTATTATATTTATATATTTATTTTGCTACACAACAAATGCAAAAATATTTAAATACACGCATATACATATCTATGTTCAAAATTTATTTTTTAAAATGCATACATATTTAGTCTCCAATATATCCAAAATATATCATTCTCATACAATTTATACACATCTTATACATATTTTCAATATAATAACCATATACAAACAAATGTAGTTCACATATCCACGTGTACTGAACGTTGCATAACTTTTATATATATATATATATATATATATATATATATATATATTTATAAATATAAAAGTGAATATAGAAGTCCACACTTAGAGGCGACAGTCTGTTTCATGCTAGTGCAATCGTCAGGCGATTGCACTAGCATGAAACAGCCTGACGATTGCACTAGCATGAAACAGACTGTCGCCTCTAAGTGTTGACTTCTATGTTCACTTTTATATTTACACACGCTCTATCTCTGATATTGAGCACTTTATCCCATAAATATAGCACACTTTAAGACTATATTTCTTCATATATATATATATATATATATATATATATATATATATATATATATATAGGAAGAAATATAGTCTTAAAGTGTGCTATATTTATGAGATAAAGTGCTCAATATCAGAGATAGAGCGTGTGTAAATATAAAAGTGTGAACATAGAAGTCAACACTTAGAGGCGACAGTTTGTTTCATATAAGATAAAAATATATAAGACAAAAAATAAAAACAAAAATAAATAAAAACAAGCAAAATAATTTGGCCCAAATAAATAAATAAACGACTTTCAGTAAAATAGCCGCCATAATAGGCCACCCACAATAAGCTATATAAACAAATTTTTACTACGTTAATAAAAACACCGATCAAAATAAATAAAAAATAGATAAATAAAAATAAAATAAATATAAAGGATAAAAAACAAAAATAAAATTAAATAAAAACAAGCAAAATAATTTCATACAAATAAATAAATAAACAAACGACTTCCGGTAAAAAACCTGCCAAAAATGACTACCCACAATGCACCACTGACCCGTATATATAAATAGCCAAGAAAAATAATAGCACTCGTGGCCCGATGATTGCATCTAGCATGAAACAGACTAAGTGTTGACTTCTATGTTCACTCTTTTATATTTATATATATGTATATATAGATATGTATATATATATATGTCATTCACAGACAGTACTGTTCCACTGTATCACAACTCGTCAGTGAGACTTGACATCCGAATGCCTCAAGCCCGGATCGAAACCTGATTTTATGTCAGTCAGAATTTCTACCACTGGGCTATCTTCATTCGTTAGAGAGAAACAGCTAAAGAAAGAGAAAGAGCGTTGCATTTACGCAGGTGGGTGTTGTTTCCAGAAATAGCCTATCACTCAACAGTGCTCAATTGAAACCGTACTATAATCATAGTAGTCAATTTAAAAAAATAATATAAAAATACATATATATATATATATATATATATATATCAAAAAGTGGAAAAATTTGAGAGAAAATAGTTCACGCAAATGTCGAGAGAGTACTTTAATCGCAATTAATCTACAGGAAATCTGCGATGTGGCTCTTGCAACAGTTCACCGTTCCTGGCAGATCTAAAATCAAGGTGTGTAATATCCACCTTCAAAAGTGACTGTAAGAAAAAAGAAAAGATTCTAATTGAATTCAGCCAGATATATAAAATAAATCTAAAATTCTCAGCATCCTTCTGTTGTGTGCATGTGTAGTCCTACCAAAATAAAATTAGTCGCATGAATTCCTGCAGGATGATACTCGTCACAGGTAAACTTTTTCCAGTTCGTCATACAATTTCCCCAATACTGTTCTTGAAACGTTACCTTTTTAAGGAAAAGAAATATGCGGTTTTGTCTGTTTAATCTCTCTCTCTCTCTCTCTTCTCTCTCTCTTTCTCTAATTATATTTATGTATGTATATATATATATATATATATATATATATATATATATATATATATATATATATGTGGGGGGGGTGCCTGTGTGTCTGTTTATGTCAAAATTAAGGTATAAACAAAAATATCTCCGTAAAAAGACCAAAAAGGAAAACTTTTGTTTATCGATTCTTGTCGTCTCCAGAGGGCATTTATCAAGGGATTCACCTAAATAAAGTCTCTCAGTGTATGAAACGCATCGCTAAAGAAAATATATATATTTTTTTTTTAATATACTCATGCATATATATCAACAGACTTTTCAGGTTAGGTACATTTATGAGTAAATATGTGTGTACATATATATATATATATATATATATATATATATAATATAATATAAAAGGCTCAAACACTAACATTCCATGGTTATAATTTATAATCGTAATGACGATCCAATTGAATTTGTGGGCCTGATGAATTTGATCGTGATTACGATTCCAATATGATAAATTATAACCAGGGAATATTAGTGTTTGAGCCTTTATATTATATTCTTACTCTCTCCTGGACATTGAGTTCTACCTGGATTCTATCCTCTTGGGAATTTATTTACATACATATATATATATATATATATATTATATATATATATATATATATATGTGTGTGTGTGTGTGTGTGTGTGTGTGTGTGTGTGTGTGTGTGTGTGTGTGTGTGTGTATAGGTAACTATACTCGTGTCGAAAAACCTTCGAATTCTTGATTTAACAATAGCCAAATCAATCTCGAAGGGAAAAAAGGTTTTAAAAAAGAAAGAGCCAGGAACATGAAAGTCTGTCGAAAATAATCGCACAGATACAGGTTCAAGGCCCAAAGAAAAAACCCCGATACGAGTAAACAACTAACTAAAGAGCTCGATACAAACGTAGAGCAAACCTAGTCAAACCTAATGAGCCAGACAAACCTACCAAAGTTTCACTTAGGCAGATCGTCAGGCCAGCTGACCCTGACGATCTGCCTAAGTGAAACCTTGGTAGGTTTGTCTGGCTCATTAGGTCTGACTATATATATATATATATATATATATATATATATATATATATATATATATATATATATATTGTCATCCACAGCTCATCAGTGTGGCTAGACGTCCGGTTGCCTCTGGCTAGAATCGAAAACCGGCTGAATTCGCGTCAGTCGGAAATTTTACCCTGAAGCCGTTGGCACACGGCAGAGAAGAAGGTGAATTTAAGCGTATTTATATTTAGATAAACACACAGTGACTGAGAGAACTCGATTCGATTTACCGAAGAGTCTTGCATTATTAGCCGTAATAGTCACTGTTTACAAACACACACTTCCTTCCCCAGACAGCTCAATCGAAATAAATATTGACCACTAATATTATCTCTCTCTCTCTCTCTCTCTCTCTCTCTATATATATATATATATATATATATATATATATATATATATATATATATATATATATATATATATATGTATGTATGTATATGTATATCCAGGTTGATTGAAAAGTCACTACCTATTTTATGTATGATGGACTCTCCTGTCTAATTATAATTTTTACAAGACGGGAGAGTCCATCATAGGTAAAATAGGGAGTTATTTTTCAATCCCCCTATGAATATAATATAAATTGTTTTAATCGGCATCACCCCAAGCAAGGCAGTATATACACTAGCACACAAGCGATTACAAGGTGCGGATGAATTGGGAACAGAAACATTAGTAATGAGGAGAAAGCGAAAAGAGCAATCAGGAGGACAGTAGATAGCGATTTACATTGCATTTAAATTTTTGCAGATTAAAGTTGGTTGGAAAGCATGGAGCCAGAAGGCAGTTCTACAAGCGAAAAGTGTAATAAAAGAAACTGCTAGCATAGAAGTTTCGGTTACATCTAGCTAGCTCTACTGTAAATTGATAAGATCTCGACGCCAGTCTGCGCTTAAATTCATACATTATATGTATGATAGTGAAGGGCTCCTCTGAACACTTACCATGAAAGTATTTATTTAAAAATGCATAGAGAGGTAACCTTAAGGCGGTGGACAAGTGACTGAAGCCAAGCCGTCAGACTAGGACCAATAATATTGCTGATTCTTGTTTGGATCTTATCAAGGAACTCCAGGTAACTAGCAGGATCACCGGACCATATATGGCCGCCTTATTCTAAACATGGAATAATGTTAGACATAGATTCCGGGGAGAAAAATTGTCTCGGTCGACACAGTGAACCGACTTTCTTAGCAGCTGATCTAGCGATGGATTCAATGTAGTCTTTACACTTTATGTCGGCTGAGAACGTTAGCTCGAGAAGGTCGCAACGAGTCACTTTCTTGGAGGATAACACCAGTCATTCTGATGGCAGGCAGAGAGGTGGGTTCTCAGTGATTAATGACGAGGAGTTTCGTCTAGGAGACGTTAAAATTGACAAGCTATCTTTTGCCCCAGTTAACGACGGTCCTGAGGTCGTTTTTACATCAGCTGCCATTTTGACTTTGTTTGACAGATTAGCTTTACTATCGATGCAGAAGTAAATAGTTGTATTGTCAACGTAGATGGAATGTTGATAGCTGATGTCATCGGGAAATTCGTTAATGAAAATTAAAAACAGGGTAGGACCGAAGAAAGAGCATTGAGGAACAACCGTGTAAGTACGAAAGGACGTAGATGAATGGCCGTTCTAGACAACCTTCATTTCACGATTTGATAGGAACAACTGGATCAGCTTTCAGAAACGTTCCCGAAGATACCGTAGCTTTATAGCTTATTCAGAAGACCTGAATGTCAGACACTGTCAAAGACTTTCGAGATGTTCAGTGCTACAGCCGGGATCTCACCGTTATTTTTCTAGAGCATGGTAGAATCTTTCCGCAATTATCGGTAGTGTATCAGCAGTTGATCTGGAGAAACGAAGGCCGTCTTGCTTGTCTGAAAAAAAGGTTCTGCGATCAGAGATGACGAACCAATTCAACATTTATTAGGGCCTCTAGGAGTTTCCCAAAAAGAGACAGAAGGCCAATAGTTGGATGGACCAGAGTGTTCTTAAAAACTGGAACAAGAGATGATGACTACCAGTTGGCAGAAAAGCAGGAAGCAGCGAGGAATTTATAATACAGTTTAGAGAGAACAGGAACCAGTTCGAGAGCACACTTCCTAATGACTATTACAGGGATACCATCGCGTCCACATGCTTTGTGGAAATCAAGGTTAGAGATGATAGCAGAAACGATGGAGAGGGTTATATGCATATCAGGCAGCAGAGAAACCCTATTTATTTTGTTCGGACTATCGTCCTCATCTTTGTTGCCATATTTATCACAACATTTTGGCTGTTGTAAGATCCGGCCTTCTTCGGTTGGTTGGAATGACGAACTAAACCCTTTATTTCGCTCGCTGGGGTACACTGTTCTAGTTCCACGTGCCATGCCTCAAGGACACATGGCTCGGTGGATAAAGGCGTTAGTTAGATCCAGTGACAGGACCTGAAGAGTGTGAGTTCAATACATGATTAAGGCAGTGGAGAACTTGGAGAGGGGAATTAACAGGAGATAACTGATAACTGACATCCATTAGACGAGGACGATAGTTCAAACAATGTAAACAGGGTAGATAATACTTCATCTCAGAAATATAGACAGATACAGCAGAGAATCATTTCTAATTGAGAATTAGACAAGGATACTGTAGATGAGTCAAGAGTAGATTTTAAGGAGAATTTACGAGTAATGCATTCATCTTTATCATCAGAGGTTGATAACACGTCAAATCGATTCAAGAGAGGGGAATAGACACTTTGCACTTATTTGGTACCGTATTACAGAGACGCCAGTCGTCATGAGAGCCAAAGATTTTAAATGCTATACGGTGACTCATTCACCCAGCAAAGAGAGACTTAGCTTCTAGGACTCGCCTACGTTTGTTACGAGCAATAGCAATTCGGCAACTGTTATGACGAGAGATGTCACGCTGGTAGAGCCGGAACAAATTGTTCCTGTGTGCTATGGTGTCTGAGCATGCTGGTGTGAACCACGTAGTGGGTTGCGGTTTCACCTGGTACTTCCGAGAAGAGATGAAAGCTTCCATGCCGGCTTTAATCCAAGAAGAAATCTAAGTGGCGCAATTTTCAGTTGGGAGGTTGAAGATGTTACTTCAAGGGGCTTCACGAAGAAAATCACAGAATGTGTCACACGCAGCATGCTGGGAGAGGTCTTATGGATAGGGGGTTCCTCTTTAATGGATGCTTGGAAGGAAATATCAATAGCTGCCACAAAGTGGCCCGAGTTACCAAGAGGGCAGTATTTTGAGGCTTGGCAAGAGCGGAGAGAGGAGGTAAGAAATAAATCCAATAGAGAAGGATGTTGCTCAGTTTGGCTATGGAATCGAGTAGGGAAGTCTACGATTTAGGTAAGGGGTTGGGCAATGGAAAAAATAATGTCTGTGTACCGACAACATCAGTACCTTTAGAAATTAGATATCGATATATATATATTATGTATTAAGAACATTATTGGGGAAATTATTAGACAAAGTTAGAGAAGGGCGACGACGTAACCTTAACATCTCCGGTGCAAAAGGAATCTATCTATCTATCTATCTATCTATCTATCTATCTATCTATGTATTTGTCTGTTAATATCAGTCCATATCTATTTATCTATCTATCTATCTATCTATCTACATCAGTCCATATATATCTATCTATCTATCTATCTACATCCATCCATATCTATCTATCTATCTATCTATCTATCAATCAGCATCAGTCCATATCTATCTATCTATCTATCTATCTATCTATCTATCTATCAACGTCAGTCCATACCTATCTATCTATGTGGAAATGCTGTAAATTCCTTGACTTAACTAAAAAAGCTTTACCAAAATCCACCAGTGTTTTTTTTATTTTCTTAGCTTTAGTATATAGGTTAGACCAAAAAATTTCCAGCATGCTCCATCTATCTATCTATCTATCTATCTATTAAAAGCAATCCAAAGAGAAAGGTATATAATTAAATGCTAGGATTTCAAATGCTGATCTTTTAAAGCCAGTAATTTGGAAAACTGGTACAAGATAATCTTAATATATTCGTATTTTATTAGAGGAAACTGCGATGCCTTATCATGGCCTGGAACGAAATATTGTTGTTGAAGGACATGTATGATGGAAAGAAGAATAATGTCGCTTTCTATTTTGACTTTGTGTTGAGATACATCCATGAGCATTAATGTGACAAAAATTATCGTCTTCGACCGAACCTCTTTTAAAATCAAAATCAAACCTTTTCTTTTTTTAAAACGCGGTGTAATTATTTATTTTTCAGCATAGACCGTTGGTAGTTTCGGATTGCAAACATCGAAGATTTAAATATATTGGATGAAGAGTTTGGAATGATTTGTGTGTGTGTGTTTGTGTGTGTGTTTGTGTGTGTGTGTGTTTGTGTGTGTGTGTGTGTGTTTGTGTGTGTGTTTGTGTGTGTGTGTTTGTGTGTGTGTGTTTGTGTGTGTGTTTGTGTGTGTGTGTGTGTGTTTGTGTGTGTGTGTGTGTTTGTGTGTGTGTGTTTGTGTGTATATGTGTGTGTTTGTGTGTGTGTGTTTGTGTGTGTGTTTGTGTGTGTGTGAGATTGTGTGTGTGTGTGTTTGTGTGTGTTTGTGTGTGTGTGTTTATGTGTGTGTGTGTTTGTGTGTGTGTGTTTGTGTGTGTGTATGTGTGTGTGTTTTTGTGTGTGTTTGTGTGTTTGTGTGTGTTTGTGTGTGTGTGTTTGTGTGTGTGTGTTTGTGTGTGTATGTGTGTGTGTGTTTGTGTGTGTGTATGTGTGTGTGTGTGTGTGTGTGTGTGTGTGTGTGTGTGTGTTCTTTGAACGAACTGGTTGATACGGTGGGGGAATGAGAGCGAATCTTCAAGTCATGTAAATTATTAAAATGAGGATTGCTGCTTTTTATGTTTTTATTCACTCGCAGTGGAGACATTTCTCTTTCTTCTTCTCTTTCTCTGCCTTTAAATGGATTGCGGACATTAAAAAGCACTTACGTTGCAGTCAATTTCACGAGTATTAAATAAATAAATCTAAACAAAAACATACAGAAACAAAGAAAAAAATAAACAAACAGCATAATTTAAGAGAGACTTGAGATTTACCAAAGAAATACACAGTTACAATTACTTCACTCTTAAATTATTTATATATATATATATATATATATATATATATATATATATATGTTTCATAAAATGCGACAGACAAGGTACTGTGATTAAGCTTTCTATTCCGAGGGCTTTCGTTTATACTTTTAGCCATTATCAAGGATGATTTTATTTTTGTTTTTAATTAGGTGTATGGGTTGTGTGTATGTTTCTAGCGTCATGAGGATTTTTACTTTCCGAAAACAGTCAACATATTGGGACCGTGTTCGTAGTTAATATTATAAAACTCAGAAAAAATACTTGTTCGAACACAAGAAAAATTAAATAAAAAGCTTAATCGCAGTACCTCGCCTGCTTTCTTTAATGAAACATGTATTAATGAAGGATTGCTGCCTAAATACACACTATATATATATATATATATATATATATATATATATATATATATATATACACATATATATATATATTGTCGTCTAAACTACGCGGAAATAACACTGAAATCTCATTTTAAAAGGTATATTTACCAAAATTACACACAAAAATATCTTAAAATACTAAAGAGTAAATTCATTCAATAATATCGCCATTGGCTTCCAGACGACTTCGGAATCTTCTGCAACTCTTCTGGGCGGTTTCCTTGTTTAAGTTAGTGAATACTGCCATAATCCTTGCCTTCAGTTCATCTTTGGTGGTACAAGGAATTTCGCTGCTTGCTCGTTCAACTGTGTCCCCACATCAAGTGGTTTGCAGTCTGAGGAGTTAAGTGGACAGTTGTAAGGGGTAAGTTGATCGCAGAAATTGTCTGACGGCAATGACTAGGTTCTCTAGCTTGGGTGACATGGCTCAGAGTCCATTTGCCAGGTATAGGGTCTTCCAGCAGGCATCTTCTTGACCCAGAGTCAAAGTACTTGATGTAGACCTCGGTGTAGAGTCTGATGCCCTGTGGGAAGATGAATGGAAGCATAACGTCACCATCACTAGTGATTACTGCAAACAACTTCGGAAACACCATTAAACTCATCTAACTCTTTGGTGTGGGAGCTTCCGGCGCGAATTCCAAGCAGTATAGCATGGCATTTCCAAATCTTTAGCGGAGTAAATTTCGACATTATACTCTTTTTCTCACAGACAGCACCCAACTGACCCTACTATACTATGCAGTTGAGAAAAAAAACGCTCTTGCGCGAAAATAAAAATATAATAAAGTGACATTTTACCCATCCCAACCTGTATATCTATTTATGAATTTATATATATATATATATATATATATATATATATATATATATATATATATATATATGAAATATCTTCAAATCTTTATCGATCTGTGGATGACAAAAATATTGGCTGGCTCCTGAAAAAATTAATTTCGGTTGAGCTCTTTGGTTTGAGGTGTGAGTTTGTAAACAGTGACTATTTAAGCTAATATTGCATGACTCTTCGGCAGAATTGAGTCACTGTCAGTCACTGTGTATTTATCTAAATCTAAAAATAAACACGCTAAAATTCACCTTCATCCCTGCCGTGAGCCGACGGCTTAGTGGTAGAAGTTCCGACTGACGCCGATTCAGTCGGGTTTCGATCCTAGCTAGAGGCAACCGGACGTCTAGCCGCACTGATGAGATGCGAAACAGTCTGTCTGTGGAGGACAAATATATATATATCGATAAAGATTCATTTAATAACATATTAAGCCCCGAATATGTTTTGGCTATTGCGTCTGATTGTCTAGGTCAATGTGCATGTGGATGTATGTGCATGTGTTTATCGATGTCTATGTGTAAGGAAAGTGCATGCACGTGTGTGTGTGTGTGTGTTCGTTTTCCTTTTTTTTATCAAGGGTCCTGTCTCGTCACCGTTTTTTGTGTGTATATATATCTAAATATGTCTGGGCGCTTATGTATTATAACCTGAGTGTGTTTGGATTGTTTTACGTGAGAGGTGGTCATCACAGTTGAAGTAAACTGTAAAATGTATACATTTTTGTCTGGAGCTATCAACATCCTTTTTAACATAATTTCAATGAAAAAATAAATTAAATAACATATGTATTTTTTATTTTCTCCTCAGTAATTCTACAATTTTAAAATTAATGGAGATTAGATTTAGATTTCTAAATAGGTAATTTTTTACTTTTAATTTTAATTTCAAATTTTATAAATCTTTTAATATCTATGATAATGATATCTATGCTTCGTTGTCAAATTTTTTGAATTACCATATACTTGTATTTTGATTGGTCATTCTAGCTTATGTAACAGCGTTTACCCCTAGCGAAGGATCGTTAATTAATTTGAAACTTTTAAAACCATTTATTCTACATTCAACATCATCACTTGATAAGACACCAGAAGTGTTGAAACAAAATGGCTATTTTTGTAGTGATTTTATAACATATTTATGTTATAATATTTAAATAAATAATTATATATATATATATATATATATATATATATATATATATATATATATATATATATATATATATAGTCTGATCCCTGTATTTTAACTTGTTCAGATCGTAAGGAAAAATCATTTCTATGTTATCATATCGACTCATATCTAATTCTTCCTTCTTTCCTTTCTTTTCTTACCCCTCCTACTGTCTCCATCTATTTCTGTCTCTTACCCCTCCCACTTTCTCCCCTCCATTTTTTAAAACACTTATATTGAAATTTTTCTTTTCCTTCTTCCTCTTGTAATATAAAAATCTTTTTCCCTTTCCTTTTATCTTTTATCTTTCTTTCGCTCTTCCTTTCGCCTGGACAAATTGACACCATTTGTTAAAAAACTTCGGTCTGAGGAGATGAATGTCTTTGTATATATTTATAAAATAAATTATAACTGAATAGAATTTAAGGATCGTCAGTAATTATTGTTATTATTGTTATTATTATTATATTGCTCTGTTTATTATATTGAGATATCTTTGGATTCATGTCCTCCTTGGAATTATCCCTACCAATTATCAAAGTATATGATATATATATATATATATATATATATATATATATATATATATATATATATATATATAATATATATATATATATATATATATATATATATATATATTCATTTGTATGGATAGGCGTTTGTTTTCGCGCTTTTGCGATGATCATCGCAAAAGCATGAAACCCAGTCACAAACTCATATCCATGTAAATATATATGTTTCCTCTATTACTGATATTGAACATTTTCCAATAAGTACTGCGCATAATATATATATATATACTAACAGCATGGCCCGGCGTTGCCCGTGCTTGATTCAAAAATCGTACGACTCATACAGCATTCGCTATCACTTGACTTAAAATATTTTTTCTTTCATTGCCTTTAAAGGAGTGCCCTTTGTCGTGCTGATGTTGCTACATGCCTTACTTCTTGCCTATCTCACACTGCGAATTTTTTCTAAACTCTGTACTAAACATTAAATCTGTTACAAAAAAAGAACGAAACAAAATGAACACAAAAATCAGCTTTAAAAAAGGACTCGTAACTGGAGAAACCGAATGAAAAAAGAATGTTAACAACAAATACTTTTTCACATCCAACCCAGTTCTGTAGAATCAGAATAAACGTTGAGTTTAAGCAAGCGAATGAGCCAATTGGAGTAAAGTGCCATGCAGATTTAAATTTTTCCCACTTGTGACGAATGCAGCTATCGATTTTTTTTTGCATGCTAGCATGCTAGTTAACATTCGTGTCAGTCAGCTGTTGGCTCTCACGCTGGCCAATAGAATCTTCCTGCCTATTCGTGGCAGCCAGTAGAAAATGGCCGCAAACTACATGAAAACTGCCGTAGAAGCATGAAAAAATCGATTATTTCCACTATCGATGGGAGTTGGGAAACGCAACGTCGGTCTTGGACCTTGTACTAACTTGGAGCATGTGCATGTAACTTTTGGTGCAAATCCGTCGATAATTGCGGCCGTGCATTCGTTACACACACACACACACACACACACACACACATCCTGCCTTTTATATATATATATATATATATATATATATATATATATATTGAATTGAATTATGTATTTTGACAGCGACTCAAACCAATATATGTTTATTTTAATGTTCTCGTCAGGAAGTTCTGTTTTTGAGGTCCAGTGCATTAATTGTTGCCTGTAGTGTCAATAAGTTCCCCATGCAGACACGCGCTCTCGATCAATATTCAGATAATTGACGAAAGCAAAAGACCTGTAAATTGTGCATGGAAACAAAACAGTTTGACAAGAGAAAGACATTTCTCCTTCAATTTTAATGCCGTCCCCATCTCAATTGACGGTGGTAAGCAGTCAAGATGACCTCAGTAAATGTCAGGCTTGTTTGTATATTCATGCACAATGCCAACGGCCACTCGCACCAATCGTCCCGCACATTACTTAATTCAGATACGTATTTTTTTTTTTTTCTTTACTTTTGTTTTGTAGAGACCTATAAATAAACAAGATGGACTGAAAACAAAAGGTCACTTATTAGTTGGAGAAATAATTATCCAGAATAAATGTCACATCGTTAACGTAAGACACAATACATGAGCACGTGACTTTCATGAACATGGAAAGGACAGAGGGCAATATTTTTTTCAGCAAATACGCGAAAAAGCTCTTTAACATTGCAATGAGTCCACACTAGATATGTTAATCGTTTATGGCATGTGCTAAAATAAAAGTAGTTTAGTTAATCTAGGGTACATAACGAGGAAAGAGGGCTTGGAAAACTTGATACTCACAGGACAGATTAAAGGTAAGAGAGTGTTGTGGAGTTATTTCCACAATAGAACTTGTAGTCGTACTAAATGGTGTCAACGTACAGAAACGTTAGGAACTTGTAAATAAAGTGTTACGCAGAGTAATCGAGTTGTGGTCGCTGATAACTCACTCTTCTCTCGACTACCTACTGACTCCTACTTATAATAGGTGGGAGAGTCTATTCTCTAGACCAGGTGTCTTTCACTATAACAGAGAGACACAGGAAAGCAGCACCTGACCTTCCTGACGAGCTTAAGCGAATGGATGACGGGTTGGTGTTTAGGTGAGATAGCAAAAAAAAAAAAATTAGGCACCTCCACTGAATTTTTAATAACTTAGATTTTTTATTTTTTTAAAAATGAAAAAAACATTCCTGAAACTTTCATTTTAGCTTTAATTGAAAGCTAGATAATTACATCTACTATTTTCAGTAAGCAAAATACCCTGATGTATTTCAAGTAGAAATTATATTGATTGGAATCTCAACGTCTAAGTCGCTTTCACAAAATCGGCCATTTTTTACACATTTGTAAAGAAAGTTTTAAAAATCTTCCAAAAATAAAATATACTTATCAGAAAATTTATTTAAGGAATATTACCTGAGTTAAAGTATAATTAATCTGATTTTAAAAAAATGTTATTTACTTTAAGTTTAAAATAACAGAGAAATTGATTTTTAAAACAAACGGCAATGTTGATTACGCACTTATCACAGTCGCTTTTCAAGCGTAGATCACTTAAAAGCGAAGATATATTATGTCAACACCTTTATTGTTGTTCTACGGAAACTTTATCTGTTAAAGTATAATTTAAGAAAATGACGCGTGAGTGTCTTTTTTATATAAATTTTAAGTATTCATTAATCTTAAAAATGTCGGAAAATATTCTCCGTAATTTAATTTTAGGAATGTCGAATTAAAATCTACTAGAGTCATCACTCATATTTAAATTTAGTTTTTACTCTACTCTAAATCCTGAAGATCCATTAGGTGAAACTTTTACGTTTTAACTTAAGTTACTCTGTCGGTGTTTTTTCATTTGACTAGACATTGCGGTGTTGATTGATTATTTTCAACCGACACGGATCTTTTAAGTCTTTTCTTTTTTTTTTTTACTGAATTTTTTGCCACTGATATCGGTTTGTTCAAATATATTTTTTCTTTCCAAATTGTATTTGTTTTTTTTGTTTGTTTTTTTTTTTTTTTGCACACTGTCCGATATTAGGTATTAAAATAATATATGATATATATGATAAATACATATATACAGTTCCACGCAAACATTTACAACACATACCAAAAATGTTTTAGGTATTTCTAATACAGTTGCAATTATTAAACTTTTTCTGCTCGTACAACATATATTTAGGTATTCAGTCAATCCGATTTAAAAAAAAAAAAAAAAAAACTTCAAAAAAGTATCCCAGGGATAAAAAAAATCGATATTTTGTAATTCAAAAGTTTACAATACATTTATTATCTACAACAGCTTTTTTGATAAAAGTCTTCAAATTTTGCTAGAATGTTCCGAATTAAGATGGCGTTGTTTTTTGGAACGTTCCAGATTAATTTTATGATTACTTTTAGAAATGATTAAAAGTATTGCATCGTTCTTTCTCTGCCAACCGTCCTGTAAACATTAACAAAATGGGGAAAAGTAAAAATAATTGATCAAGACCTCCATAAATGTATTGTTGACCTTCATACAAATGGACTTGGTTATAGGAAGATATCTAGTCAGTTAAATACGCCATTGAGATCAGTTGGTATGATAGTTCGTCACTGCAAGACGTGTCATTCCATTCATTACCAAAAAGAATTTCGGTCGTCCTAGAAAGGTAACGGAACGTACGACGGGTTTATTGGCGAGAAAATTTGGCAACCAGCCCCGATTTACGCTTCAGGGGGGATTAGAAGTAAGTGGATTAAAAGTGAGGTACGGATACAATTAGTCGTTCACTTCGTCGATATGAAATCTTTTCGAGGACTCCAAAAGGAAAAAAAAAACACTTCTTAAGCGAGAACACGTTCTTGCTAAACTGGATGTTGCAAACGAGCATTGTATCAAATCTGCAGCATTTTGGGAAAATGTACTTTGGTCAGACGAGAAGAAAATTGAAATTTTTGGCAGAAATACTGTGGCAAAGGTCTGTAGAAAGAAGGTTACTGAATATTCGCCGAAGAATACTATCCTAACTGTAAAATTTGGAGGTGGACCAATCATGATCTGCGGTTGCTTTAGTGCCCAATGTGTAGAGAACATTGAGATAATTGAAGGGAGGTTGAATGGAGCATATTATAGGGATATTTTGGATATAAATTTACGTCAGAGTGCATATTTGCTGGACTTGAAACCAGGTTGGGCCTTTCAACAAGACAATGATCCTAAGCATATTGCAAAGCTTATAAAAGCATGGTGAAGTTCAAATAGAATAGACGTTCTAAAATGGTCAAGTCAATCTCTAGATCTCAATCCGATTGAAAATTTATGGAAAGAGCTGAAAGTGAAAATTCAAAGAAAGAACCTGCAAAACCTGCATGAATTATAGTGAGCTACAATAAGTTTTTAGCCACCCTTGATTACAGCAATTTTGGCTTGTTTGATAACGTCTCTTCTTTTTTCAGACAATACCGTGTTAGTATCAAACTACTCTAATCTATGAACGATAGTTGACTTATATTTTGCAATGAAAGTTCGCGGAAGTAAGGAAATTAGTGAATTTAAACGAGGGCAAATAATAGGATGGCCTCAGTCAAATAGAGAAATTGCTAGGTTTTGCAAGGTTAATCATCAAACAGTTAATAATATTCTCAAGAGATTTAAGGACGAGGACCATTGTCGTGTGGAACAGCGTTCAGGAAGACCAAGCATCGTGTCTGAGCGAATGAAAAGGGCCCTGAATAAGGAAGTCATCAGAAACTGTCGCCAGAGGATCAAAGACGTCGCCAACAGCATGGAAATGTCGTCATATGTAGCGACAAAGACTCTGAAAGAGCTAGGCTATCAGTTGCAAGAAAGAATCCCTTGATTTCAGAGGTTAACAGGAACCTTCGTATGGACTGGACGAAAGAATTCGAGAGTAAAGATTATGAATTTTGGCAGTTTGTAATTTGGTCAGATGAAAGTAAATTCTGCCAATATTCTAATTCGAGATTGGTTTATGTTTGGAGAAATCAGAATGAGACTTGGAACACTGAATGTCTGCGAGTGACCGTGAAACATGGAGGGATATATATATATACACATGGATATATATATATATATATATATATATATATATATATATATATATATATATATATATATATGAAAGTGAATATTGAAGTCAACACTTAGAGGCGACAGGCTGTTTCATGCTATACGCAATCGTTAGGCCTGACGATTGCTTTTAGCATGAAACAGCCTGTCGCCTCTAAGTGTTGACTTCAATGTTCACTTTTATATTTATATTTACATACGCTCTATCTCTGATATTGAGCACTTTATCCCATAAATATAGCACACCTTAAAATTATATTTCTTAATATATATATATATATATAAAACGAAATATATACACACGAACACACACACACACACACACACACACATATATATATATATATATATATATAAAGTGAACATTAAAGTCAACACTCAGAGGTGACAGACTATTTCATACTAAACGCAATCATTAGGCCTGATGATTGCTTTTAGAATGAAAGTATGTCGCCTCTGAGTATTGACTTTAATTTTCGCTTTTATATTTACATACGCTCTTTCTCTGATATTGAACACTTTATCCCATAAATATAGCATACCTTAAAACTATATTTCTTCATATATATATATATATATATATATATATATATATATATATATATATATATATATATATATATATATATATATATATATATATACGTTACTGCTCTGAATCGTCGGAAGATTGGTTTCGTATCTCTAATGTTTTGGATTGAATTTTATCTCTAATCGAGGTCGGTTTTCTGTTTGGAATTTCTCGACCGTTTAGCATTTTGTATCGTATCAAGTCAGAGCAGGGTTTGTTTTTGTTTTTTGTTTTTTTTTGGGGGGGGGGGGCTTTTGTTTTCTTTTTCTCTGTCCCATTAGGCTTGATTTCTTTCCTATTAATGAGTTCTTTGAAAGTTAAAAGGAGTGGGATTTATCATCCCTCTATAATTAATGATTCGCTATGTGGTACTTGTATGAAAGAAAGAAATAGGTTGTGAACCCTCCCCCAGAAAAAAAAACACTTTAATGCCAGAGACTGTAGTAATATTAAATAACAGACTAAGCAGACTGTGTTCTTTTTTTTCCCCAACGACTTTCTTTCTCCTCGTCCAACATGCACGACGAGTGGATCGATGAAAAGAAAAATCAATAACAAACAATAAATAAGCAAACCAGAAAAAAAGAAAAAGGCAAAGATTATCAAATCCTAGAGAAATTTTTTTTAAAATAACGTATTATATAGGATTTAAAGCTGTAACAAGAAAGATAGACAAATATTGAATTCAATATTTCGCAGGTGTTTTCTTATCTAAAAAGATACTAAATCTGAAAACATGCGCGTTATACAATGTGAAGTACGATATATATTCTGTATTAGCCATGACGGCTTGTACTTCCCTTCTGACGCATCGCTTTTTGACATTTTTCATGTGAAAGGGTGAATAAAACATATACTTCGTCTTCTCTCTCACTCTCTTTGGGATCATTTTTCTTTGTCCGGGTATAACGCGCCTTCGGGTCACAGAGGGACTGCTACACCTTCGCGCTATAAGTTTATTAGATGGTTAATTAAGCTTTTCAGACTAAGAAGATCCATAGTTCATATGAAATACCTGAAGAATTTCTTCTTTGCAGACAAGGCAGCATTTACCACCCACCCAGCCGAGGACATTCAGCAGCTCATTGCCCTGGCTACGGACTTATCGTCAGTTTCAAGAAAGTACAGATTATGGAGCAAGACGTGGATTTCCCATCCAGGATCAGAATTTTTGATCATGATCTCTAACTTGTTCATGAATTTGTGCACTTTGGTTCAACGATCTCCATCTCTACACTGAGCTAAACAATTATAGATTTGTTATGGTCCAGGTTAGGACCAGGGAAGCACAACACGTACACAAGAGTAGAAATAACGAAGATATATTATACGGAATAACAATACAAGATGTGGAAGGTGTTAGTATGACTGTCAGTCTGGTTTGGAGTGAACTACTATCGGCTCGACTCGATTCGTCCCTCTCTCTTGAGAGGCGTAGTATACATAGTGTTAGGAAGAGTTCATTCTGTAATAGGTAAGGACCCATAACAATATTTAAGGCGGCTAGCACCATTTTCAGATAGAGTGAATATATAGCAAATGACAGCTAACAGAACAAGGCCATAGACTAAAAATTGTGTCGTTAGCTCCCTCTTAAATGATACTGAAAATCCATATATTACGTTTCTGGAACCGTAGCTCAACGCTGTAGACATGCGCAAACTCCAACACATCTTGATGAGACAAAGTCTCCATTAACATGTTCCTCGCAAAAGAAGTGATTCCCTATTAAACACCCTCTTAAAGCATGGACATACGAATAGACAACGGTAGAATATCCAAGGTCCCCTACAAGGAGAATTACGATATAAATGTGTCTGTTAAAGGGTCCCGGAGAAATTAGGTATTAATCTACACATGTAGGAAGCTGTAACCTCTTGACGAGGCAAAGTTTCCAACAACGCGATGTCGGGAAAGTCGTGATTTCCAATTGGACACCCTCTTAAAGCAAGGACATGCGAATAGACAACGGTAGAATGTCCAGGGACCTCCAAAAACGAGAGCTAACAAGGTACTCCTTAGCAGACCCCAATTATGGTATAAAGATATCTGTTAATAGGACCCGAGAACCTTAGGTATTAATTCACACATGTAAGATACTTAATCTTCGGACGATCATTCTAGAGGTAGTCAGTGCAAAATGGCTACTTCATTGATATTTGACCAAAAGTGAGAGGTGAAAAAACAAAGGAGAACCTATAGTCTGATAGACAGACCAGCATCAAATTTTGTTTGTAAAAAGTATGGGAGAGACTGATATTCTCGAATAGGTCTATCAAAACATATCGGATGCTTGGCTTGAAATATCATCCAGGGCACAATTCCATAGTGTTTCAAGGCTGGCGGTTACCCAAAATAATAATAATGATAATATATATATATATGTATGTATGTATGTATGTATGTATGTATGTATGTGTGTGTGTGTAAATATAAAAGTGAACATTGAAGTCAACACACAGAGGCGACAGGCTGTTCTATGCTAGACGCAATATTGCTTTTAGCATGAAACAGCCTGTCGCCTCTGAGTGTTGACTTCAATGTTCACTTTTATATTTATATTTACATACGCTCTATCTCTGATATTCAGTACTTTATCCCATAGATATAGTACACCTTAAAATTATATTTCTTCATATATATATATATATATATATATATATATATATATATATATATATATATATATATCATAAGTCAGTAATTCATCGAGTTTTAGAAGAAACCTCAACAGAATGCAGAACGCACTGGACGGCCGTTTCGTCCTATATTTGAGACTCATTGGCAGTGCGCATCCACTACCAGGAATTAAAACCCGGACAGTTACGCTATTAACAAACGTCATATCAACTGTATCACGGGCACTGGTGACGAAGAGGTAACGAATTAAACTCGACATAGCGCCGCTCATTCACATATTCCGAGGTGGAACTCATCCAAGTTCCTTTAACCAAGGATTGTGCCCCCAAGAGTCACGACTACTATCACCAGGCCGCTCCATCCAGAGCATTAGAAACCGGTTCAATCAACGATAGACAAGAAATTGTTAGGAGGATTTGAGATAATCATAATTAAGTTATTCATCGAGTTTTAGAAGAAACCTCGACAGAATGCAGAAAGCACTGGACGGCCGTTTCGTCCTATATTTGGGACTCATCAGCATATATATATATATATATATATATATATATATATATATATATATGAAGAATGAGAGAGTTGAGAGAGCGAGAAAGTGGGAGAGGTGTTTTCGTAAGTTCAAAATAATTCTATGTTAACAGGAGCACTTGTCAGCTTTTGAGGGACGCCAATATCCGGCAGCGCAAATATAGCAAAGATTGACATAAAGAGAGACAATAGAGAGACAGAGTAAATGAGAGAGCTAGGAGCGGTAAAAAAAAGGCAAACGAGAGATGGCAGAGTGAGCGAAGATCAGAAAAGGCAGAAATCTCAAAAGTGTTATTCTAATTAGAGACGCATTAGCAGTTTCAAATTTTGAAACTAGTCCTTCGCGTCATTTTATAAAAAATTCCGCTCCGTAATTTCGCGACTCACAATGAAAGCGTGCTCATACTTTTGGTCATTTAGAAAAAATCCTTGCATATTTAGGACGCGTGACGCCAACCGGCAGAATCAGTAGAATGTATTTCGTAAAGTTGTATTTCGTCACGGTTGTCAAAAGGATGAAACACTTAGCTAAGGTCACTCACTATCCATTGACAACCTTCGTGTCAAATGGCATCGATACGATATCATGGAAATCATCTTGTGTCCAATTAGGCATGCTGAAACGGATATCTCATCGAGAACTAACGAAGGGGCAAGTGGCTATCGTCATAAAACGGAGCAGTACTTAAACCGATCCTTCTTATTAGAAATATAATCATTTTGACACGATTCGAAGTCTGTTTAACGCCATTCCGAAATCCTGAGTTCTGCTAAATTGATGCAAATCAGTTATGCCTTGATCATCGTCACGGTTTTGATCTGCTGAATGGTTCATAAAGATTTTATTAAATAGATTTTGGACCAGGATATACTCGAGGAGTAATAGTTGACGGGGGCGGAATGAGAAATTGGCAACCCTACACGTAAGCCACCAATCTGCCACTAGGTGTCATGCCACTAGCGTTTACCGCTGTCGGACCGCCGGCGTATTTCCGCTCGGCAATGTTGCCACTAGAGGCCCACCGGTGGCCCGGCGGTGGCTGCCACTAGAGGATCGCTGGTGTTACCATTGGCGGCCCATCTGCGGGCCACCAGCGTCATGCGTGTAGGGAAGCCGAGTTCGAATTGCAGCTGGGTGCATGAATTCACTTTCGCGTAATTAATCTTGAGAGAGGCATGAATCCATGTTTTCTCGTCCCGGCTATGGACTAAATAGCAGCACAGACTAAATTCTCTAGCCGTGGTTGGCAACCGGACAAGGAGAAGGTTAAATTTAAAAATCGTATATAGCCATGAATTAGTACATTCTATGCAGGCATTGACAGAAACATGGAGTACACAATGACTCTTTAATCTCGACTGAGGTCGACCTACGATTGCGTTGATGTTATTATTATTATTATTATTATTTTTCCTTTGATTTCTTGTGTACTCATTTCTTTCCGGGTCCCAATCAGAGAACTAAGGTTAGAAATGGCATCATGACCTTTTCCACTGAGCATTTTTTAAAAACATCCTAAGATCGCACACATTTTATATATATATATATATATATATATATATATATATATATATATAGCACTTCGGGGGGGGGGGGTATCTGTACTTTTGAGCACATTTTTGGTGGGGAATTTCTTTAAGGCTTGGGCTACCAGAGATCCATTCAATGGGTCTGTCGGAAGTTTTCCAAATCAAACCGAGGGCTCTAACTATAACTGGAGTTTTTGATGTCCTCACGTGACACATTTTTGAGATTTTGATTTCAAGAACTTTGTACTTTGATAGTTTTTTGATGATCTTCAATGATACATTGAAGCCTGCAGGAACGGCCATGTCAGTTAGAAGGCCGTTCCTGTTTTTGTGGTCTTTGATCACGATGTCTGGGCGATTAGCTTTGATGTGTATTGTAAAATCCCATAAAATTGTTCAGATCTTAAGTGTGTAACCAGGTTTGGATGGTGTTCATATCAATTTCTTGCAGTTTTCTTTCCATAAAAGTTGCATATTGTCCACTGTAGATATTAGCCCACACTATCATGCCGTGTTTTATATTCAATGGGTGCTAATATCGTGCAACTTAATAGAAGTTGGTCAATTGTTTCTGCATATTTATCACAAAATCTACATTTTGGTCTAACTCAATTTTTCAGTATGAGTACTTGGTAATTTCTAGTTAGCAAGCAATTGTCCTGTGCAGTAAGAAAGGTTTTAATTTTTAATCTTATACTACGTAACCACTGATGAGTATAGGGTTTGTCTACATCAGCTTATTTGGTTTGGGCAGCGTATTGACGATGAAGAGGCTTATCTTACCATCGTTTCTGCATTTTGTACATTGTATTTGGTTTTGCTTTCTTTTTTAGGTTCTTTGCCGTTGCAATGGGTGTATTATGGTATATTTGCACTTCTTCACCAACTTTTGAATTTGTTGTGTCTCTATTTTACTGAATATAATTTCTTATTTATTTGATGTTCTTTGACACAGATCACCATCCAGTCTTCTGTAGTTTCTAATATCTTTGTGGTTTTGTAAGACAGTTCTAGTTGAACTAATCCTCTGCCTCCTTCGGATCTGAGCAAATAGAGACGATCAACATTAGCCTAGGATGACGCATACAGTGACAAGTGAGAAACTTTCTCGTTTTGACATCTATTCGCTTAATGTCAAATGTGGTCCAGTTAAGGATATTGAAAGCTGTATTGCAGCACAGGGACAGTCAAAGTGTTTATGGCTGATATTTTGTTTTGTGAATTCAGCTCGGTATTTAACACCAGACTCTCACGCCTATAGAATGATTTTCCTACTCTCTCTTTTATTTGGATATGCTACATTTCATCTCCTTCGCTGACTCCTAGGTATTTATAGGCCTCTTTTTGTTTTAGTTCCCTAATCTTTGGTTCAATACATACACCTACTTACTGTGTTTTTATGTAATTCTCACTTTCTTGAATGTTACTTTGCACATTTATCTAATCCGAACTCCTTACCGATGTCATCATCGAGATTCTTTACACTATTGAGGATACGCTTTCAACTCGTTGTCGTCTTTGGCAAAGAAATTTGATATCATCCACGTACAATATGTGATTAAAGATTTTCTTTTTTACTTTGTATCCCTAGCTATTACTGTTTAGTTCACGCAAAAGAAGAACAGACAGAACAGAAGGGACGACAGGGAATCTCCTTAAAATATTCCTCGTCAGATATTCAAACAAGAACGATGTGGCAGTACCTTTGGTGTGATTGAGGTATAATGTGTTTTCCACAGTTTCATGCGATATTTAAAGAATTTACTATCACTGAGAAGACTTTGTATATTCCCAAAGTCTTCGTGATCCAAGAGTGTGGCACACGATCAAAGGCTTTACGGTAATCTATCCAAGCTATGCTGAGAGTTCTATCTTTTTCCTGCAATTTTCCAGGAACCTTCGATTTATTAGTAGTTGATCTTTGCAACCATATAAACCTCTTCGACATCCATTCTGTTCCAGAGGAAGAATGTTGTTTTCATCAAGATAAGAGTAAATACATTTCGTCAGGACTGACGTGACCAATTTTTATGTGTTGGACAGCCATATGTTATTGACCTACAATTTTTTGGATCATCTGTTTCACCCTTTTTTTGGTAGGTAATATGTAATACCTTCAGGGATCCATTCTGGAATTTTATTGGGGTCATTAATTAACATTGATAAAGTTTGTGCAAGAGTTTTATGAATTGTTGACAGATGATAGAGCCAAAAGTTGGGTACTTTGTCAATTCCTTGGGATTTCCATTTTGGAGATTTTAGAGATTGCCTCATATTATTCTTGGTTATACTTTTCCATTCTTGTAGAGGTTTATCCTTCATTCTTTCTTGTTTCTGTGTGATCCACCATGCATTGAGATTATATTCCTTTGGACTGCTCCAAATATTCTCCCAAAATGTTTGCACTTTTTCAATCAATGGTAGCTTTTTGACTTCTATAACTGCTTTTCTAATTTCCCAGTAAACTTCTTGAGGCTCGTTTGGAATACCTTATTTTGCTGATAGAACACATTTCATATAGTTTTCTTCTCTGTATTTCGTTGATTGGCGGAATTTCATTTACTGTTTTAATTTTATATTTCTCCTTGATCTTCTTGCTTTTCTGTGTTGAAACATATGAATGTCTTGAAATATCGTCTAGTATCGATAACTCTCATCGGATTTTCTCAATTTCTCACTTTAATTTTGCCTTCCAAGCGGACTCGTTTTGTCTATTTTTTATTTTTTATTTCCAGATAGTATTTTCGATAATATAGACAAGGCCATCTACCTACACCCGTTTGTAAACATATTCGTGTTCGGTGATTTTAATACCCACCATACCAGGTGACTTAAATACTCTGTCAAAGATCTCGTTGGCATCCATGTCCTTAATCAGTCAATCTCTCTCTCTCTCTCTCTCTCAGAGGTTGACCTCTCCACGCGTTTCCTCGGTAACCCTGACGAACAAGCTTCTCTTTTACATCTCTTTTTATCTCTATCCCTGACTCTTGTCGTACTACGCAAAAAACCTCTTCGACGTCCATTCTGTTCCAGAGGAAGAATGTTGTTTTCATCAAGATAAGAGAAAAGTACATTTCGTCAGGACAGACGTGACCAATTTTTATGTGTTGGACAGTCATATGTTATTAACCTATAATTTTTGGGATCATCTGTTTCACCCTTTTTTGGTAGGTAATATGTAATACCTAATATAGGCAAAGCCATCTCCCTACACCCGTTTGCAAACATATTCTTGTTCGGTGATTTTAATACCCACCATACCAGGTGACTTAAATACTCTGTCAAAGATCTCGTTGGCATCCATGTCCTTAATTTCTTAATCAGTCAATCTCTCTCTCAGAGGTTGACCTCTCCACGCGTTTCCTCGGTAACCCTGACGAACAAGCTTCTCTTTTACATCTCTTTTTACCTCTATCCCTGACTCTTGTCGTACTACGCAGCTCTGCCCTCTTGGCAACTCTGATGATGCGGTGGTGTCTGTAAACATCTAGTTCCGCCCCTCCGCCAGTTAAGAACCTTCTATCAACAGAATATCTTTCTATTATCAGCAAACAGATTGGGACTCATTCCATGATTTCGCTCGTGACTTAGAATTAAGTTTTTAATCATCCTGTTCAAAAATGCGCATCTGAGGCTTTTGCCGGCAATGATGCTTTCATTCCAGTAAGGTGATGTGGACCCGAAGTAGGGGCCACGGAAGGAAAACACGGAACACGGGTTAGATGTAAGAAAGATATATTAAACAGAAAAGTTACAAAGAATAGTGTAAGAGTAAGCAGAGCTTACTATCCAGTGATGTCCAATATTGGTATCGTACGCAGCTGCGCATTACTGGTGCTACTCCCATGATACTACCATTCACATAATAATATAGTACCGGGAGAGTCCATGATGTAGGAAAGTATCGGTCTCACAACATAAGGAAATACCAAGTTAAATCACATTTCTCTCCTTGGTCCTCACCTGTATGCTTGGCTGCTATGGTCCACAGGAAATATTTCTTCTGGCTGTACCAGAACGACAATTTTGATTGCAACGAAGTGAAATTACTGTTTGCTGATAGAATGAAACAACATATAGCATCTCACAGTTTCCGCCCTAAAGATTATATATACAGTACAAAATAAAATTCAAAATTACCTTATATGGGGAATGGGCTTATTTCAACCGACGAAATGCGTCAGTCTTATTCAACCCCAGCATAGACTGAGTTCGTGTCGGTATTAGAAATTTAACTGTGACAGCTACAAAAAAAAACGTCGAAAAACTAATACAGGATTTATCCATTTCAATGTTTCAGTCAGACGAAAGGCACGAGGCAGCAGTCAGGGGAGTGTGAAAGTTATTAGTCTTAAAGTGAAGAGGTTTTATAAAATTAAACCGGTATATTAACCTGTCCTGATGATACGTACACCTTGTTAATTGGAGGGGGAATTGGTGAAATTTACAATATTTTCCGGGATAACGGTTACCCGAAGTATGTTGTTAAACGGACGGTGGAACGTAAGGTTATGTGTTTTAAGGCTCCTGTGGATTTTCGACTTTGTTCAATTTATTTAAAACTACAATGATTGGGTAGGAGTTGCCATACACTTGTCAACAGGGTGTCAAGTTGCATGTTGTCTTTGATACTATTTCTGTGTTGCCATCTTCCGCTTAAGATGGGTGCAAAACAGTTCTGTTAACAATTTAAATGTCAATGCGAGACTGACTATTTAGGGCGAATCAACTTGCGTTTAGCGACCCAAATTGGACAGCATGTACCTATACAACGAAAGGTTAGAGTTAGCGAAAGTATTCGCATAACTCAGTCGGTTTGTGAATCAGCGCTTGGACTATATTTGGTGAACAATCTGGGTTGCAGTTGAAGCATTCTAACATTAGGTTACTGCACAAAGATCGGTCGGCAAAACATTTACATTGTTTAAAAGCTGTTCATATTAAGCTTCATCGACCGACTTTGTTCCGACAGAAGGAAGATTCGTTCACATTGTCTCCAGGCTGGGGCGTTCAGCACGATTTCTTTCTGATTTATACTCACTAATTACAATGTTTTGTTGCTTTATTAATAAATTTAGTTCAATCGTGTCTACTTATGTCCTCGGGAACGTTTTCAATTTCGTCGATTATGATTTTTTTGTCTATTAGGGTTTTTGTTCTAACGAATCTTTCTCAAGCAGTGTTAAATGAAAAAGGTCCCTTTTAAAGAATGCAGGCCGCCATTTTTAAAACTATACATATATATATATATATATATATATATATATATATATATATATATATATATATATATATATATATATTGAACAATAAAAGATATTAAAAAATTAAAATCTTCAGACACACTGGGTTGTATATTAATATTCCTTCGTTTTTATTATTATTTCATTTACATTCCTCGACTAGTTTCGGACAACATGGCCATCATCAGGAGAAAAATAATTTTCTGCTTCCTGGTAGCAGTGAACTACAGAAATGAATGTCTTGATAGAGAAAATGAACTTTTGTCTGTAGCTTTCATTTGTTTTTTGGGGTTTTTTTTAACATGAATTTTGGTCAGTCCTTGTGTTGGCCAAACAGTCTCTTTTAAGTTGTTATTTGAGATAAGAGCTAGATGGATTCATGCTGGTCTGAATTCCCTTGGGCATTTTGACAGTTTTATTGGTTCCTGGAAATGGGATATATATATATATATATATATATATATATATATATATATATGTGTGTGTGTGTGTGTGTGTGTGTGTGTGTGTGTGTGTGTGTGTGTGTGACCACCTTGGCATGGTTTAATGGTTAGCAAGAATGTCTCGCTAAGACAGTTATGAGCGAATAGTGAGTTCGATCCTCACCGGGTGCCCTATACTTTCGGCCTTGTGGCACATCTAAGCCACGCTTAGAAAATCATTATGTCACCTCGAGGCGGTGTCATGGTTAGCTAGCTGGTTTCGCTAGAACAATTACGACTAAGTAGTGAGTTCGATCCTCACTGTGTGCTTCATACTTTCGGACCTGTGCCACATCTAAGCTACGCTTGGAAAATCATTCTATAGATCTCGATCTATTCAGATCCCCATCAGTTTGTTATCTATCTATGTTCACAGGTGTGTTAGAGGTGTTGGATGAAAAAGGTTCCTTTTAAAGAATGCAGTCCGTCATTTTTAAAACTCTCTCTCTCGCTTTCTCTCTCTCTCACTCTTTCTCTCTCTCTCTCTCTCTCTCTCTCTATATATATATATATATATATATATATATATATGTATGTATAAAGATATTTTTATGTTTATACATCCTTTTTATAGATAAAACATAAAAATGTCTTAAAATAATTGTCGGACTTTGGCCATTTCATAATATATATATATATATATATATATATATATATATATATATATATATATTGATGCATGTTTCATTAAATAATATAGACAAGTTTTATCCTATCTAAGCTTTTGGCTTACATAAGCCATTATCACGAGCTGTGATGCGATTTTCGCTTCCGGGTGACGTATACGCGAGTTTGTCTTTGCTTTTAAATTTTCCATGCAACAAAAACAGACTATCATTATTGTTTTGTCCGTGTGTTGTTTAATAAATTGAAATGTAATTGTCATCTTTGATAATGGCTTATGTAAGCCGAATGCTTAGATAGGATTTAAACATGTATCAATATGGTGATTTCCTTTCGTCTTTCAATGAAAATGTTATTAACCTTATCAGACAATATGAAAGGAACTTACTTAAAATAAATAGACAAAACTTGTCTATATTATTTAATGAAACATGCATCAATGAAAAATTGCTGCCTACATACACACAATATATATATATATATATATATATATATATATATATATATATATATATATATATATATATATATATATATATATATATATATATACATACAGGTAAGGTGAAAACGAATAGAGTATAATTCCAACGCTCGTAACATTTGATTAAAAAAAAGATGGGGTCAATAAAAAGTAAAGCAAAATTATCTATATAAGGATATTACATCGAAAACATGCCAAAATCTCAACACAATTGCAATCGTTTTTGATGCGTATCAAATGCATCTCATCAGGCGATTTTAAATTACTGGAGAGTGAACGATTTATTTAGATCTAAATATATATATATATATATATATATATATATATATATATATATATATATATATATATATATATATATATATAAATATATATATATATATTGCCATCATCAAACAAACTGTTTTTCTTTAAATTGAATCTATTTATGCATGTTTATTTGAAACTGTTTGATGGAGGGAGGAGGAAATTCTCCTTTGTGTTTGTTTGAGATGACACTCTCACACACACATTCTCACACACATGCATACATACATGCAGGTGTACGTATTTTAGTTCACACAAATGCGTACACCTGTATGTATGTATGTCTGTGGGTGTGATAGTGTCATCCCAAACGGACACCGGGGAAAATTTCAACCACCCACCCACCACCAAACATAATCAAACAAACACGCATAAATATATTCCATTTTTAAAAGATAAACCACTTTGTCTGATGATCGCAAAAGCGTGAAACCCAGTCACAAACTCGTATCCATACAACGGAATATGTTAGCTCTATCACTGATATTGATCGCTTTCCAGTAAGTCCTGTGCATATAAAATAATATATATATATATATATATATATATATATATATATATATATATATATATATATATATTTTATATATATCGATCTCGATCTATTCACATCTTCATCAGTTTGATATCTATTTTCACAGTCGTCCTGGGTAAGACGTTAAACTACATCCGCGTCCTGGGTAAGACGTTAAATTACGTCCAGCAGCAAGGCTTCTGATCAAGAGGTTTTGAGGAGCGTGGAACCACCTCTTAATTGCTGGTGTTCCCAGGTCCACCCTGACCTGGGGTGGTAGTACCTGTTAGGGTCACAGCTGTGGGCAAATAGTTAACTATTACCAGCAATACTTTATGAAAAAAATTATTACCAGCAATATAATTTTGAAGGAAATATATTACCAGAAACAGAATTTTGACATAACAAAATATTACCAGCAATAAAAAAAAATTGTCGGCATCAAATAACCCATTGAGGTTGATATGCCGTAAAACAAAACAAACCAAACCAATCTAAACCAAATAATACATATTCTATTCATATGAATCTATCCTAAAAATGTTGTCGGCATTAAATAACCCATTGAGGTTGATATGCCGTTAAACAAAATAAACCAAACCAAACCAAATTATGTTCACAGGTGCGTTAGTCTTTTATCTCCATATATATATATATATATATATATATATATATATATATATATATATATATATATATATATATATATATATATATATATATATGCGTGTGTATGTGTGTGTATATATATGTTCATATATATATGTGTGTGTGTGCATATATGTCCACAGGTGCCTTAGTTTATTATCTATCTATCCATCTGTCTACCTAATTGCCTTACATGATTCCGTTTAAATTTCTTGTCTACATCTCTCACATTTTTATCGATATGAAATGCGTCGAGAAAGAATTGGATTTATTTAATGTTAGCGTTTTCTGTTTCCACGTTCATTGTGGGGCTGTATCTGTTTAGTTTTTGTTTTTTTTTCTTTCCAGCATGCCCCTGTATATGATTAGAATGATAATTACTCTTGAATGACAAACGAGACGTCAGAATTAATTAATATTTCAATCACGAAACAAAACCTGAAAAATAGATGATGAAACTTCAGCTGTCCAAGAATTTTACTTGGGATGTCAAAGTCGCATACGTCATTTGAAATGAAAATAAAATTGCCGCGAAAAAATAAATTTTTAAAAATCACACCGAGTGCAAACGACAACGAGGCGAAACTCACACGTATAAAATCAGGCGAAATGATAACAAATGTAACTATTTTCCATTGTGAAATGCCTAACCTGAACACATCCTTTCATTAATGCAATTATAATGAATACATTAGGTGAGTAAATGAAGACAATTCTAATTGTTATTGTAATATATTCTCCGACTACTTCAGTCTGGCTGCGGGTCAGTGCGTATAAATGATCAGCAGTTGAGTGACGTCGCAATTGAATGTCTTTTCAATGGCATATTCCAATAAGACTTTTCACCGATTATATTTTATTATTTATAAATTGCCATGCATCCTTTGGACATGAGGCGGAGAGATTCCCCGTTGACTTCTCCACAGAATACGTTCATAGGAAAAGATAGTGGAGTAGTTTCTCGTTCCCTTCTGTACATATTTTCTTCTGCATAGATTCCTTTTGTTTATTATATATGAAATGCTATGGCTTCTTGGGAAAGATAGAGTATTGGCTTGGCATTGACTGCTGCATAGATTTTTTAATGAAACCTGTATAGAAGAGGGATTGCTGCCCAAATACACAATTATTAAATTACATGACCTGGCAGCCAATAACTAAAGTAACACCAACCACAGTAACTTTTCAGTCGTTTTTAATTATATATATATATATATATATATATATATATATATATATATATATATATATATATATATTGAACAATAAAAGATATTAAAAAATTAAAATCTTCAGACACACTGAGTTGTATATTAATATTCCTTCGTTTTTATTATTATTTCATTTAGATTCCTCGACTAGTTTCGGTCAACATGGCCATCATCAGGTGAAAAAAAATTTCTGCTTGCTGGTAGCAGTGAAATGAATGTATTGATGGACAAAATGAACTGTTGTCTGTAGTTTTCATTTGTTTTGTTTACATGAATTTTGGTCAGTCCTTGTGTTGGTCAAACAGTCTCTTTTAAGTTTTTATTTAAGATAAGGGCTGGATGGATTCATGCTGCTCTGAATTCCCTTGGTCATTTTGACAGTTTTATTGGTTCCTGGAAATATATATATATATCCTCTTGCTAGGATCGAAACCCGACTGAATTAGCATCAGTCGGAGATTCTACCACTAAGCCGTCGGCGCACGGTAGGGATGAAAGTGAATTTTAGCGTATTTATTTTTAGATAAACACACTGTGACCGACAGGACTCAATTCTCTTTACCGAAGAGTCTCGCTATATCAGCCTTAATAGTCACTGTTTACAAACCCACACTTACATATATATACCCGAACCCTTACAAACAAACACAATTTCCAATTTATACAAAAAATAAATGAATTCTACTCTAACAAAATCCATGCTGGATAAGACTATCGCCTTAGCTGAAGAACAAATAAAAATAATCAAGAAACAAGAAACGAATTAAAAATCATCAAACACTCATAATAATCACTATTATTCCACAATGTAGACGCATGGATAAAGATAGATTGGACATTTGACACTAGAATGGGAAGTTTTGACGGTGCATATATCTGCGAACTCATAGGTATATATTTGCTACACGTACTAGTAAAATAATCCATGGAAATTATACAGGACACTATAAGGACGACGGTCTCATGATCTTAACAGACTGTAACAAACAAAACACAGACAAATCTATAAAAAAAACTTTCAAAAATATGGGATTCGACATAGATATAAAAATTAACCTAAA
>OZ038513.1:51375740-51450740 GCA_964036315.1 Acanthosepion esculentum | reverse complement strand
TCCGAAGATGCATTGTAATAAGTACCTGATTACTGACTATCCTTTCCTATCTCAATTTTTAAATATCTGGGAAGACTTTTAACACAGGATGAAAAGGAAGACAACGAAATCCGAAGATGCATTGTAATAAGTACCTGATTACTGACGATCCTTTCCTATCTCAATTTTTAAATATCTGGGAAGACTTTTAACACAGGATGAAAAGGAAGACAACGAAATCCGAAGATGCATTGTAATAAGTACCTGATTACTGACGATCCTTTCCTATCTCAATTTTTAAATATCTGGGAAGACTTTTAACACAGGGCGAAAAGGAAGACAACGAAATCCGAAGATGCATTGTAATAAGTACCTGATTACTGACTATCCTTTCCTATCTCAATTTTTAAATATCTGGGAAGACTTTTAACAGAGGACGAAAAGGAAGACAACGAAATCCGAAGATGCATTGTAATAAGTACCTGATTACTGACGATCCTTTCCTATCTCAATTTTTAAATATCTGGGAAGACTTTTAACACAGGATGAAAAGGAAGACAACGAAATCCGAAGATGCACTGTAATAAGTACCTGATTACTGACGATCCTTTCCTATCTCAATTTTTAAATATCTGGGAAGACTTTTAACACAGGGCGAAAAGGAAGACAACGAAATCCGAAGATGCATTGTAATAAGTACCTGATTACTGACTATCCTTTCCTATCTCAATTTTTAAATATTTGGGAAGTCTTTTAACAGAGGACGAAAAGGAAGACAACAAAATCCGAACATGCATTGTAATAAGTACCTGATTACTGACTATCCTTTCCTATCTCAATTTTTAAATATCTGGGAAGACTTTTAACAGAGGACGAAAAGGAAGACAACGAAATCCGAAGATGCATTGTAATAAGTACCTGATTACTGACGACCCTTTCCTATCTCAATTTTTAAATATCTGGGAAGACATTTAACACAGGGCGAAAAGGAAGACAACGAAATCCGAAGATGCATTGTAATAAGTACCTGATTACTGACGATCCTTTCCTATCTCAATTTTTAAATATCTGGGAAGACTTTTAACACAGGGCGAAAAGGAAGACAACGAAATCCGAAGATGCATTGTAATAAGTACCTGATTACTGACGATCCTTTCCTATCACAATTTTTAAATATCTGGGAAGACTTTTAACACAGGGCGAAAAGGAAGACAACGAAATACGAAGATGCATTGTAATAGGTACCTGATTACTGACGATCCTTTCCTATCACAATTTTTAAATATCTGGGAAGACTTTTAACACAGGGCGAAAAGGAAGACAACGAAATCCGAAGATGCATTGTAATAAGTACCTGATTACTGACGATCCTTTCCTATCACAATTTTTAAATATCTGGGAAGACTTTTAACACAGGGCGAAAAGGAAGACAACGAAATACGAAGATGCATTGTAATAAGTACCTGATTACTGACGACCCTTTCCTATCTCAATTTTTAAATATCTGGGAAGACATTTAACACAGGGCGAAAAGGAAGACAACGAAATCCGAAGATGCATTGTAATAAGTACCTGATTACTGACGATCCTTTCCTATCTCAATCTTTAAATATCTGGGAAGACTTTTAACACAGGGCGAAAAGGAAGACAACGAAATCCGAAGATGCATTGTAATAAGTACCTGATTACTGACGATCCTTTCCTATCTCAATTTTTAAATATCTTTGAAGACTTTTAACAGAGGACGGAAAGGAAGACAACGAAATCCGAAGATGCATTGTAATAAGTACCTGATTACTGACGATCCTTTCCTATCTCAATTTTTAAATATCTGGGAAGACTTTTAACACAGGACGAAAAGGAATACAACGAAATCCGAAGATGCATTGTAATAAGTACCTGATTACTGACGATCCTTTCCTATCTCAATTTTTAAATATCTGGGAAGACTTTTAACACAGGACGAAAAGGAATACAACGAAATCCGAAGATGCATTGTAATAAGTACCTGATTACTGATGATCCTTTCCTATCTCAATTTTTAAATATCTGGGAAGACTTTTAACAGAGGACGGAAAGGAAGACAACGAAATCCGAAGATGCATTGTAATAAGTACCTGATTACTGACGATCCTTTCCTATCTCAATTTTTAAATATCTGGGAAGACTTTTAACACAGGGCGAAAAGGAAGACAACAAAATCCGAACATGCATTGTAATAAGTACCTGATTACTGACGATCCTTTCGTATCTCAATTTTTAAATATCTGGGAAGATTTTAACACAGGACAAAAAGGAAGACAACGAAATCCGAAGATGCATTGTAATAAGTACCTGATTACTGACGATCCTTTCCTATCTCAATTTTTAAATATTGCATGGTTGTAAGCAAAAAGGACCGCCCAATACGCAAATTACAAAATGGAGATAACAAAATCAAGCAAGAAAAACAATGTAAATATCTGGGAAGTCTTTTAACAGAGGACGAAAAGGAAGATAACGAAATCCGAAGATGCATTGTAATAAGTACCTGATTACTGACGATCCTTTCCTATCTCAATTTTTAAATATTGCATGGTTGTAAGCAAAAAGGACCGCCCAATACGCAAATTACAAAATGGAGATAACAAAATCAAGCAAGAAAAACAATGTAAATATCTGGGAAGTCTTTTAACAGAGGACGAAAAGGAAGACAACGAAATCCGAAGATGCATTGTAATAAGTACCTGATTACTGACGATCCTTTCCTATCTCAATTTTTAAATATCTGGGAAGCGTTGTAACAGAGGACGGAAACCGTAACCCTGAAATCCGAAGTCGCACTGCATAGCGAATGAAGCTTTCCAAAAGCTAAGCAAAGTATTAAGATACGGGCAAATTTCGTTAGAAATAAAAAAAAAACGGACTGAACTATTACTGGACGATCTCTTTAGAGGTGAAAAAGATTTCTTCCTAACCTCGATGCACCGATCATGGTATACTCAGCTTCCTTCTGTAGAACCAAATTTTTGCTGCCTCCAGTTTTCTCTTCTCTTGTTAGGAAATTGTCCAACATTCACTTTCAAAGCGGAATGTTGATATTACATAACAGTCCCGTACTCTTTTCTTTGTTGCGAACATAATTTTTCAGTATAGTGAAAAATCCAGCACAGATAAATATCAGGACAGGATAGATTGACACACGCTGCCTTTGTTTAAATAGAATTGGCTTGAGAGGGGTCAATTTGTGAGTCTTTGAGGGAGTGGATTCGCATTTAGGAAAATTGATGCATATGTTCTTCATGACACTTTCAATAAATTAATTTTTAATATATCATCATTATGTTTTTCTTTTATATAAGATGATGCTTTGAAAACAATTTCATAAGTTTTCACTGACAATTCTTTGATCTTAATTTCTTTTTATCGTAAAGATTCTCGCCGCTACTCTACGCCAATCAAGAAATACCTCGGCTGAGAAATGAAGAATAAACTTACGACGCTATTCGAACTCGCTTTCCTTAGGCTTCATGAAGTCTGTTTATTCGTTCCAACAGCACTAGCCACAAGAGTTTCAAGATTTTTTCATGGTATGAAGGTGTTCAAATCTAACCATTTAAGCGTATCATTTGTCTTTAACAGACCACTCCACGCCATGACAGAATGTATGGTTGTTAAGAAAACTTACAACCCAACATGGAAATTACAAATTGGAGATTTCAAAAGCAAACAAATACAACAATTTAGATACCTAGCAAACGTTTCAACAGAGAACGGAAAGTGTAAAACTGAAATCAGAAGGCGCATTTGGGATAACGAAAGATGTCTTCCAAAAGCTATACAAAGTAACGGGAAAATTTCGTTAAAAACAAGAAAAAACGGACTGAACTATTGCATAATATCAGTCCTCCTATATGTCAATGAATGCTGGACGATCTCTTTAGAGATGAAGAAAGAACTTGAGGCAACAGAAATGAGGTTCTACAGAAGGATGGTGAGCATAACATGTACCGAATATTTAATTTGATTTGATTTGTTTGTTTTACGGTATATTAATCTCAATGGGTTACTTGATGCCGACAAGATTTTTATTGCTGGTAATACTTTTTTTTTCAAAAATGTATTGCTGGTAATTCTTTTTTAATATATAGTTGGTATTTTTTTACAAAAATGTGTAATTGGTAATATTTTTTCAAAAATGTATTACTGGTAATAATGTATTGCTGGTAGTAATTTTTCAAAGATTTATTGCTGGTAATAATTTTTATGGAGTATTTCTCGTATTAAAACCTATTTTTACACTTTCATAGTGTTTTGACCCCAGTTTGGGGGTCAACTATTTAGCCATCGCTGGGACCTCAACAGATGCTACCATCCCGGGTCAGGGTGAACCTGAGAACACCAGCAATTAATAGGTGGTTCCACGCTCTTCAAAACCGCCTGATCAGAAGCCTTGCTGTTGCAGTTAGTTTATCGTCTTACCCAAGACGCGGATGTAGTTTATCGTCTTATCCAGGACGCGGATGTAGTTTACTGTCTTATCCAGGACGCGGATGTAGTTTATTCCCTTACCCAGGCGCGGATGTAGTTTATTCCCTTACCCACGACGCAGATGTAGTTTATCGTCTTACCCAGGACTCGGATGTAGTTTATTTTTTTACCCAAGACGCGGATGTAGTTTATCGTCTTATCCAGGACGCGGATGTAGTTTATTCCCTTACCCAGGACGCGGATGTAGTTTATCGTCTTACCCAGGACGCGGATGTAGTTTATCGTCTTACCCAGGACGCGGATGTAGTTTATCGTCTTATCTAGGACGGCTGAACATTTGAGCAAGAAGGAAGTTCAAGAGAAAATGGAAACAAAAAGGACACTTATACTTGCGATAATCATAAACTAACCAGTCCTACTTCAAGTTCAGCTGACAGATCTCAGGTTTGTTGATCACTTTTGTAATTCGTTTTAATTCAGATCAACAATAATTTATAAAAAGAGAGACATATATACAGGGTGGAGAGTTTATTACCTACGAGTATCTGTTTTGGTTCATTAAATCTAAATGGATACATTGCAGAAAAAATAAATAAAAAAAAAACATCGAATAAGACGAAAATATTAGGCAAAAGTACATCTGCTGTAGATAATGAAAAAGATTCAAAAGGGAGGCGTGGTAATAATAAACTAAACCGTCCTACCAATTTCGATACTAACCACTGTACAAAAGTCTGTTTAAACAACTAAAGATCCGTTTAGCAGAAGAAAGCTTCTAAAGTCGATATTCGGTGTTTTCTACTCACTATAGACACTAAACTTAAGAGACAGTTAAAATAACGAGGGAGAAAGGGGTTTGGAAAATTTGACACTCACAGGGGAGATTATTAAAGACAAGAAAGACAGTACATAACATCGATCAACTTACCTGATGAGCTTGTGTAAATGGATGGCCGAATAGGGTTTAGGAGAGATAACATAAAGAAAAATACTAAAAGCTTCAAAAGAGAGAAGATCGTGGAGAGCCATGATCGTTAACGTCATAAAAGGACACTGCATATAGAAGAAGTTGTAACCGAAGAATTTATAGCCAAATCAATAGTAACGTATTTTCATCCTGTCAGTAAGACTTGCGTCACTTCTTGATCATGACATTCCTTCTTTTCCACATTTCATTTGCAGTATCTTAATATTATTAATGATGTATTTCGTGAGAAAAATGGTTTGCAATGCATTATTAGTCACTTGAAGCAATTTGTAATTTATTTATTGATTCACGTAAAATGTCGGCTTCGTTTACGACAATTTAGACTTTTTGTTACTGTTTTTGATAACGTGGAAAAGCAAATAGCGAAAATAATTACACCAATAAGCACGCAACGTAACCTGCTTTTTTTTTTGCCAATGCACTTAATTCAGTGGCGAATATTAATTACATTGCTAGTTCGAAAATGTTACAACGGAAACCAAGTACAGTTCTCAGTTACTAAATACGCAAACTGGCACGTATATCTATCGGTATATCTATCGATATATCTATCATTGCCAGCAAAAATGTTTGCAATAAAACGACACAGAATTCACAACAGGTTGAATCTTTTTTTTTAAATGTGTCCTTGACATATTTATGAAGAGTATTAGAATCATCCAGAACCTATAATGGCAGAAAACCGCCTACATGCGTAAAGAAAATTCATTCATGCACAAAAATAGAAAGAAGTGTAAGACAACGATGTGTCTTCTCACCGGACTTATTCACCCTACACTGAGAGAATTAGATGTCTTACCAGGATTCATTATTTGCAGCCACAATTTTAGCAACATAAGAGACTAAGCAAAAAAACTACAAGAAAACAGAATGTATGGTCATCAGTAAAAGGATTAGCCCAAAATGCTATCTACTTAATAATATAAGATACGCAGATCACACAGCACTGATAGCAGACACGGAAAAGAGACTACAAAACATTCTACAGATGGTAGCGAAGGAGAGCGATAAGAAGGAACTAAGCAAAAACTACAAGAAAACAGAATGCATGGTCATCAGTAAAAGGATGAGCCCGAAATGCGATTTGCAGGTCGGGGACACTAAAATCAAGCCGGTGCGGAAGTTTAAATATCTGGGAAGTGTTTTGACGGAGGACGGTAAGTGCGACGCTGATATCCGTAGACGTGTTGGAATGGCCAAAGATTCATTTCAAAAACTGGGCAAAGGATTGCGAGATAAGAGGATTCTTTGGTAAAAAAAAGAAAAGAGTACTGAACATGACATCCATCCTCCTTTACGGCAGAAAATATTGAAAGGTCTCCTCAAAGATGTAGAAGAGACTCGAGACAACGGAGATATTGTTCTATAGAAGGATGCTAAGGATACCATGGACCGAGAGTGTGAGCAACGATAAGGTTTTGGAGAGTATGCAAACAAAGAGGAAGCTTATACTTAACATCAGAAAGAGGCAGATGAAATTTCTGAGACACGTAATGAGAAAGGGGGCTTAGAGAATCTGATACTGACAGGTTGAATAGAGGGAAAGACAGACAAGAGAAGGCAACGCGTGACATTACTAGCGGGATTAAGCAAGTGGTTGACAGGAGGTATGGTTCTACAGAAGGATGCTAAGGATACCATGGACCGAACATGTGAGCAACGATGAGTTTTTGGGGAGGTTGCAAACAAGGAGGAAGCTTATACTTAACATCAGGAAGAGGCAGATGAAATTTCTGGGACACGTAACGAGAAGGGGAGCCTGGAGAATCTGATACGCACATCAAGTCTAGGGATAGTTTCAAACATTTCCAATTGCTACAAAACCAAAGCATTAACCTCAAAACTCGAATCATGTTCCTAAATAGCCTCGCAAGATCAAGTCTAGGGATAGTTTCAAACATTGCCAATTGCTACAAAACCAAAACATTAACCTGAAAAGTTGGGGGTTACGTAAAAATTTTGGGTGCTTCTTAATTTCCCAATCCTCACAGGGAGTCTCGCCATCCCTTTTATCTCCAGGGGGGCTCCATCTGCTTGCGTGACCTCTATGTCTGCTTCCCGTAACCTACTCTTCCGTTTCACCCGTCTGTATGCTTCCTCTTTCAGCAATGAAACAGATGCTCCTGTGTCTATCAGGGCTTTCACTGCCCTACCCCCTATCTCTGCCCCACACGACAGCTCCTTCTCTTGCGTCAGCGAAGAGAATACCTTGGCTTTCCTTTTTCTGGGTTCCCACCTCTGGGCCATCCCAGCCATAGGCGCCGGTAGCAACAAACTACTTTCACTATTCTCGCGTGGGGGAGTTCTGCGTTTTCTGCACCTGGGCGGTCCCGGCTGGACCTCTCCCAGTCTCTTGTGGCTGTTCCTAAAGGCACAATTCCTCTTCAGGTGCCCTGGTCTTCTGCAAAACCAGCACCTTCTCGTTGGGCAGTTAACCGCAAAGTGGCCCACCTGACCACACAACCAACATTTCACGCTTCTTCTCTTTAACTGGGCCACCCACCCTCTGGGTTCTGGGGGGACCTGTCCTCTACCTGGGTGGCTCCCCCGGCCACATGTGCAGTGTTTTATATTTACTCTTTTCAACTGGGCCACCCTCCCTCTTATTTCCGGGGTGGCCCGCTGGCTTTTCCCTGGTTCTGTCTTACGGGCTCAGCCTCCTTCTTAATCCTGGGGTGATCTTTTCTTAATCCACACCACTTGGCCAAGTGTCCCTTCTTCCCACACCTAGTACACTTATCCTGTTCGAAGTCTGGGGGCAAACCCCACTTCGTCGGACATTCCGCCGCTCTGTGGTCCTCATGCCCAGAAGTCCAGCAGACTAGTCCGTATCGACCCGGCGTGGGCTTATAAAACCCATGCCTTGTCGACCAAGCCCTTCTTGTGGGATCCTCTTCCCACACATCAGGCTCTTCCACCTCTAGGCTGACCCCACGACTCCACGCGGGGGCTCTACTTCTTACCCCCTTTCTTCCGACCCCTCGACTTATTTCCTGTATTTTCCCACCTCTTTTTACCTTCTCCCAGACTCCCCGGCTCTCTTTGGCCAGCGCTACTGCTGCCGACAATCTTAACGGTCCTTCCTTTAAGACATCGTGGCGAATACGCTCGTCACCGAGTGCCTCAACATACAGATCAGCCAGCTGTGCCTGCATGACCGCGTTATTTCTCACAACCTCTGGGAAGGCTAATGACGACAGCTTTTCCGCTCGGGTCCCCAATTCTCCAGGGGTCTCATCCCGCAGCTGCGTCAACTACAAGAGGGCCCTCATGGCCTCTATCGCTGACCCTTCGTCGGCGAATTCCCTAGTTAACTGTTCCTTCAACCTTTCCCATGGTAAATGGGGCTCACCATTCAAGAGCCCCTCTACGAACTCAGACGCCTTCCCTGTCGTGGCACTATATGCCAGATAAAGGGTCTCTACGTCCGAGAGTCTGTAAATTACTCGGCTCTTCTCTAGAATTGCTAGCCAGTTTTTAAAATCTCTCTTACTACCATTAAACGACGGGACCCTTGGTCCACCCAATAATCCTCTCAAGTCTGCTGGCAACTCCTGTCTAGCCCCATCCTCCCCTACGTCTACTCTATCCGACTCATAGTCAGACATTTTTAAAATGACAAGTAAACGGAATCAAAGTTAGAGCAGCAACAATCGAAAATGGGAGATAAACCGAAAGAAGTGTCCTACCTGACAGACGATTTCCAATTCGTTCTTCTCGGCTTCTGGGCTGTCGTACTAGAGGGTCTGGAACCGTATGGTTACAATTAACCAAAGTCCTTTGGCTCCCACTCTAGTTTTCCGCAGTTTGTGTCCTTAAGACGCCGAGCGTTGTTCACTTCGAAGCTTTCTGCAACTCCTGTGGCGGTGGTCGCTCTAGGGTCTGATCCTGGTTATCACGGCACCATCTGTGACTCCTGTGGCGGTGGTCGCTCTAGGGTCTGATCCTGGTTATCACGGCACCATTTGTAACACCCAACCCTCCTCTGTCCTGGTCAGGGCACCGTTTGTGACACCCGTACTGGTCGCGGCGCACTTGTGACACCCGACAGGGATAGTTTCAAACATTGCCAATTGCTACAAAACCAAACATTAACCTGAAACATCAAGTCATGTTCTTAAATAGCCTCGCAAGATCAAGTCTAGGGATAGTTTCAAACATTGCCAATTGCTACAAAACGAAAACATTAACCTGAAAACTCGAGTCATGTTCTTAACTAGCCTCGCAAGATCAAGTCTAGGGATAGTTTCAAACATTTCCAATTGCTACAAAACCAAAGCATTAGCCCTAAAACCCGAGTCCTGTTCTTAAATAGCCTCGTCAGATCAAGTCTAGGGATAGTTTCAAACATTTCCAATTGCTACAAAACCAAAGCATTAGCCCTAAAACCCGAGTCCTGTTCTTAAATAGCCTCGCAAGATCAAGTCTAGGGATAGTTTCAAACATTTCCAATTGCTACAAAACCAAAGCATTAGCCCTAAAACCCGAGTCCTGTTCTTAAATAGCCTCGTCAGATCAAGTCTAGGGATAGTTTCAAACATTTCCAATTGCTACAAAACCAAAGCATTAACCTGAAAACCCGAGTCATGTTCTTAAATAGCCTCGTCAGATCAAGTCTAGGGATAGTTTCAAACATTTCCAATTGCTACAAAACCAAAGCATTAACCTGAAAACCCGAGTCATGTTCTTAAATAGCCTCGTCAGATCAAGTCTAGGGATAGTTTCAAACATTTCCAATTGCTACAAAACCAAAACATTAACCTGAAAACTCGAGTCATGTTCCTGAATATGGAAAATTTCATGTGGATGTAATACATGGCTGTAAGCTTATCCAGAACTATCTAAACTGCCAGTTTTATACGAGTATTTTCTCTTCTCAGTGGTTAAAAATGGCTTTGAGCGAAGGAAGCATGTAAGACCTCAGCCAGGACCATCCTTCTTCAAATATCGTGAACTGGTGTTTCTTCATTATGTGCCGTGTTCCCTCAGGACGTAGGCGATCATGTCTCTCCACAATTTCTAGTCCTTTGCAGCTCTAAATAAATTTTTATTTTCTCAACCTTGTTTCACTATCAAATTTCTCAAACTCGTTGACATTTCATGCATTTTTTCTTCTGTCCTTCTTGCTCTCAATCTGTCCTGCGTGTAACAGGTTTTCCAAGCCCTCCTTCCTCATTATGAGCCCCAGAAATTTCAACTTTTTCTTCCTGATGTTAAGTATATATTTTCTTTTTTTCCCATTTCTCTAAAACTTGACGTTGGCTTTTCACACTACTTTTAACAAATTTCAGGAAGGAAGTCGCCATCACTACCGGAAAGAGTGAACACAGTTAATGAACGTGAGAGAGTTATTTTCCTGAAAAAAAAATTTTAAGAAAAATATATTATAACTTTAGCCGAAATAGCTATTTCGTCAATAAATGCTGAATGTTTCCTTATATTATCATAATTACCATTAATATTTAGAGCCCTTCACACGTCGGGCAAAATTTGTTTACAACCGCGCTAACATTGATTATCACCTTGTATATCGTCCGATCAAAATGAATCAAATATGCTTAACCTTGTCTTTATATCTGGTCAACGTGTTTACCGCTCTGGTGTTATTAACAGCGAAATGCTTTGCAATCCAATTTTCCTTGGCTATAGATTTTAACTAGCATGTCGCCTTAAGGCATAGTATCTTCTTCGCCTTTGATCACACAGTTGTTTACCACGTATTCGTTTTGTTGATTCACCCTGCTATCTTAGAATCTGCTTGAATTTGGGGCGTTTGTATTCTATTTTACTCTTATTACCTCAATTTCTATATTTTGCCAAAATTGTCTAAAACATAAGTTTTGAGCGATTAATTCAATGTATGGATGAAACTCAAGACCATTCCTACATGTGAACCTGTGTTTTAAGCGTGTGAATGTATAATGACAATTTAGGTATGCACAGATAGATAGATAGATAGATAGATAGATAGATAGATAGATAGATAGATAGATTAAGAGCGAAAAAAAAAGAAAAAAAGAATCAGACTGGGATAGATATGAACAAAGTGTGAGATAGAAAGGTAAGACAGAGATAGACAAACAGGTACAGAAGGTCATATATATATATATATATATATATATATATATATATATATATAAGTTAAGAAAAATTTGGTAATCCGTATAGGAAGTCCCAAGGAGGATGGAATCCTGAGAGCTCAATGTAAATTCAGAGCTAATCGTTTAAAGAAAAACAGACCACTTTAAGGTTCCATGTAATAATTTATTTCACCATAGCCCTTTTAATATATATATATATATATATATATATATATATATATATATATATATATATATATATATATATATATATATATTCGAATCCCGAAACAAAACCACTATTTCTTTAAAAAGTGCTCAAAATAGAGCGAATAATATTTATTCAAAAATTATAACATAATCATGTTATAACATCACTACAAAAATAACCATTTTGTTTCAACAGTTCTGGTGTCGTGTCAAGTGATGGTTATAATTTTGAAGAAGTATTATATATATATATATATATATATATATATATATATATATATATATATATATATATATATATATATTTACATATATATATATATGTATGTATGTATACGAAAGAATGTCAAAAATTATCCGAACTCTTATATAAAGATAAGTTATGGCGAAAGTCAAAATAAAATAATTCTTGATAATGGTTAAAAGGATAGCCAAATTGAAATATAAGATGATAAAACAATACACTTTACGAAAGAATACACCGAGATTGACAATGAACTTTTGACAGAAATCAGGGAAGTATGCCCTAAAGAAACTCACCAATTCCTATCAGAATTATGGGAGTGAAAATCCAAAGAGGACGAGGATAAATTCCGGAATATTTTGAAATGAAGAACAATCTGACTGAAAACCTTACGAAGTAAGGGGAAAAAATCTGATAATGGGATAAAAACCAATAAACATAAACCAAACTCAGAATAAAACACAAAACTCAACACAGAACAACTACACGCAACACCAGCAAATACAGAGAAAACCACATAACAGAAGTAAGAACCTATATACATACTACCATACACACGGCAATCGCACAAATCTCTACTTATCCACATACAGAAACAACAGATCTAAAAACACTTGGCACACCCTTTATAACAAAAATAAACACCTATACAGAACCATTTAGAAATAACCACCCCAGTTTTACTAAGAGAAATTCTTACTATTTATAAAACCCAAAACATGTAGAGAGAAGTCATCTCGTTAGAAAAACTCGGAATATGTGGAAAGAAACAGTAATCATATTTTTAGAAATCCTAGTCCGTACAAGAATACTAGTCTAGATAACACAAAAACTAAAAATAATAAACCTATCTACATATGCACTTACAAGGGAGGAAATTGACCTTTGTATATTAGGCCTCAAATACTGCTCTACCCCGAAAATCAATATAATACACCTAAGAAAGACCTTCGATAATTTGAACGAAAACTCAAACTAACAGAAACATTAAATAATAACAAAAACATTACAGATGACTCAAGAGTAAAAAGATAAATCCAAATTCTTCCCAAACAAAAACAATACAAGTGAATTAAACATATTCTTTTTTTAAAAACTCTGAAACCTCAACCTACAAGAAAAATACAAATCATTCAATGAATTCACATACAAAGACTAGCCTTAAAGGATATTAGGAGAAATAACATAATTATAAAGGAAGCAGACAAGGGTAGCACTATAGTCATCAAGATACACTAAAAAACAAAAAAATCTAAAGGCACTAGGGGATAAATCTATAAATAATTAAATAAATTAATCGATACTAACATAGACAAAAGTAGTATACAAAAAATTACAAACCTCTGCCAAGCACATCATTAACAAAAAGAAAGGGAATTTTCATCGCCTGTAATATGTGTCACAAAAATACATAGGGAAACCTCAACGAATCTAAATAAAATATTATATGAACACAAAAGGGACATTTTACAAAATAATACATCAATTGTATTGTTTGCCCACCGTAACGAGACTAACTACACTTTTGACATAAAAAAATGCTACAATGATCAAAGGAGAAAATAATTCACTACGCCGTAAATTTCTATAGAGTGCAAGGTCATCTGAAGTAAATTTGCGCCCTGGCTCTTACAGTATTTCACCATTCCTGGCAGATTGTCTAATATCAAGTTGTGGAATAGCTACTTAACAAAAGTGATGCAAAGAAAAAATACTCTAAATTAATTCGACTAAAAAAAAGATCCCAAATTCCCAGCATCCTCTGTCGTACGCATGTGTATTCCTACCAACATAACAGAATTAGTCCGATGAAGTCCTGAAGAACGAAACGCATCAAAAGTTTTCCACCTTTGTCATAAAATTAAAAATTACTGTTATCATATATAAAAATATATATCATTATCTTATATATATATATATATATATATATATATATATATATATATATATATATGTTTAAAAGGCAATTTTAAACTTTGCTTGATCGGCGATGCATTTCGTGTCTCATGAATGCATAAACAAAGATAGATAGATAGATAGATAGATGAACATATTGTGATAGATAGATAGATAGATAGATAGATAGATGAACATATTGTGATAGATAGATAGATAGATAGATAGATGAACATATTGTGATAGATAGATAGATAGATAGATGAACATATTGTGATTGATAGATAGATAGATAGATAGATAGATAGATGAACATATTGTGATAGATAGATAGATAGATAGATAGATAGATGAACATATTGTGATAGATAGATAGATAGATAGATAGATGAACATATTGTGATAGATAGATAGATAGATAGATGAACATATTGTGATAGATAGATAGATAGATGAACATATTGTGATAGATAGATAGATAGATAGATAGATGAACATATTGTGATAGATAGATAGATAGATAGATAGATGAACATATTGTGATAGATAGATAGATAGATAGATAGATAGATAAAGAGCGGGAAAGATAGAAAGAAAGAAAAAAGAAATGACCAACTTGGATAGATAGTAACAAAGTTTGAGAAAGAAACAAACATAGGAATGTTGAGACAGAAATAAACAGACATGCAGACACACACACACACACACACACACACACACACACACACGCACACGCACGCACGCACATACATATATTCATAAGAAACTATTCAAATTTTCATTTATCAGCTACGCACTTCGTGGCTGAATGTCAATTACCACGCCGGATATATATATATATATATATATATATATATATATATATGTCATTCACAGACAGTACTGTTTCGCTGTATCACAGCTCCTCAGTGCGACTAGACTTCCGAATGCCTCAAGCCAGGATTGAAACACAACTAATTTGGTGTCAGCCAGAGCTATCTTCACTCGGTAGAGTTACACAACTAAATCTAGCGTATTGTTTTTACAAATGTAAACAAATGCCAATAATAGAATAAAATGTTTTTTATTCTACATTCAAAATCATCACTTGATAAGACACCAGAGGTGTTGAAAAAAATGGCTATTTTTGTAGTGGTTTTATAACATATTTATGTTATAATATTTAAATAAATAACTATATCTGCTCTACTCTGTATTGACCACTCTTTTAAGACTAATAATTGTTGGTTATTGGAATTTATCCCGTATATACCAATCCTATACTTGGTTATATATATATATATATATATATATATATATATATATATATATATATATATATATATATATATATATATATATATATAAACACATTGACTGATAAACATATATAGAGGAACGTTGCACCGCAGCTGTTATCGGAAAACGAACCGAGTTCAAATTTCTCTTGAGGTCGTCTAAATGTAATTTGCATTAATAGGCTTGTTAATGGGATGACTCTATTTTCCATGGTTACTCATCCATCATCAGATACATTGAAAAACTATTTCATTACTGTCAATCCATTATGTTTAATGGATAAGATTGTGGATAGGAGAGTTTTTATGCAAATCATTGTCACTTAATTAATTTATCTAGTCAGGCAAGTAGCATCAAAAGATTACCAACCACATTTTTTAAATCATTACATCCGCAGAAAGGCAATAAAGCCACTCAGACGCAAGTGGCTACCGATTTTTAGAGAATAGGAAAGAAAAAAGACTTCATTAAGGAGAGAGGATAATGAAAGAGCAGGAATTAAGACAGAAGACGATCACCAGTTCAACTGTAAAATGAAACCTTGTTGCCAATAGGTACCGTAAAGGAAAGTTTAGCAGAATAATTACCATGAAAGTATTTATAAAAATAGCTTATAGAAACAAGGAACTATGATACGGCGGTGGGAAGTGAATGCCGCACCTCTGTCTGTCTGTCTGTCTGTCTCTCTCTCTCTCTCTCTCTCTCTCTCTATATATATATATATATATATATATATATATATATATATATATATATATATATATATATATATATATATTTATATATAGATATATATATATATAGTACAGGTTATAGATCCGTTGGTATATAATCCAAGTAGATCCAAGTAATATAAAATATTAAAACTGATCCTCAGAAAGAGCTCAATGTATTTGTTATAACAGAGCATATATATTATACAGCAAGAATCCAAAATTGTTTCATGTGGGAATATTCTATTTCAAACCGGCAAAACCTCATGCCAGTCTTCTAGGGCTGAAGAAGACTTATATTCTTGCTGTATAATACATATATATATATATATATTATAGGATATTACATTATGCTCGAATGTAATGTCCTATAATAAAGAATTATCGCTCTATTATTGTATTGAGCCCTATTTTTAAATTAATGTTGTGAACGTTTGGATTTATATTTTATTCGTTCTCATTTCATTTGTGTATATATATATATATATATATATATATATATATATATATATATATATATATTTCAAACAGTCAATGAATGATCTCATCCATTGACTGAAAAATCCTGTAAATTTAATTTTACATGGTGTAAATGATCATTTACCTAATGGTATCTTAATTCCGATTATATGAAATATATTGCTCTGTTTATTGTAAAAAATATTCAGCTCAATGTGTCAATCAGTTTTAATGTTTAATATTTCATATTGTTTATATACCAACAGATTACTATATATATATATATATATATATATATATATATATATATATATATATGAGGAAAAATATGGAAAAAACAAAAAATCCGAATATGCAAGTTGACTGTTTTTAATGTTGTTTCAATGTCGACGTCAGACGTTTCGGTCTAGTAGACCTTCTTCAGGACATAGTTATTAAACCATAATTAAAATTAGTCTATATTCAAGTCAACATGAAAAGACGATAGACATAAGAGACAACATTAAAAACAGTAAACTTGCATATTCGGATTTTTTTTCCCCATAGTTTTCCTCATACTGTCGGATCTATATCCACATATTTGCTTATATATATATATATATATATATATATATATATATATATATATATATATATATATATATATACATATATATATATATATATATATATATATATATATATACATACATATATATATATATATATATATATATATATATATATATATATATATATATATATATATATATGAATGAAGGTATCAACACTGCATGCTGACTATCAGTTTCATGTTTAATCTAATTTCACGTCGAAGCGTGAAAATGACAGTGACCATGTATTATTGATACCAATATTTACACTCTCTTCATCTGTATCTGGCTATATCTATATACACACGCACGCGCGTGTGTTTCTGTGTGTTCGTCTACATGAAGTCTGTGTGACAATTTATTGTCGATAATAACATTTACTGGCGTTTGTCTGGAGTGTACCAATTCTCCCTGGGGTGAGTGTGCTTTTGTTTTATGTTGGAACAGCCACGCTCTCTTTGAGTTAGATAATTCTTTGCAGTTCCAGCTGATCAGAAAATACTAAAAAAAGAAAAAAAATCTTAATGGAGCGCTGAACGCAATTGTTGTTAAAGTAGAACATCGATGACTTTGGTCTAACACCTCAGTAACTTTCATCGATTAGATTTATTGTCTCTTCGACTGCAGTTTTCCTTTGCGCAAAAATATGTCTGTATGTAAAGAGGATACAAAAACGACGATCAGCACGTCCAGAAAATGGAATAGGCAGACCGGTTTCTAATGTCACTCGATGCTGTTGTGTTCGCATTACGGTACAATTCAAAGAAATGATTACATTCCCTTCGTCAGATCTATAAACGCACATGGCGTCCAGTTTGTCCAGATATGTCTTCACTATCATCTATATAGGACCGTTTTTTATTAATATTAATGATTAAAAAAATGTTTTAGGCGAATGTATCCATTTAAATCTGTCACAAGGCAATCCATAATTAGATTTTGCAGACTGCCTCTAACAAAGACTTGGACACTTTCAAAAGCAGCAACAGCAAGAGATAAGTGTCACATGTAAGTAGAAGAGAAAATAATGATATAATCACTCAACCTCCCGTCAAGACAAGAAAAAAAAAACTTTTGGGATACAGAAAGCGCTTATCTGTCTTTGATTGAGATAAGTAACATGGGTTACATGACAGACGCTTCGTGACGTCACTCTATACATCATCCAAAGCGGCAGCCAAATTAAGTTCGTTTACACCAGCCATAACGTGAGGTTGCTTTCTTTTGGCCTGGGCTATAGTGCTGAGGCTAAATCTGATTCCCCTATCAGCTCACAAGTCCATGGAGCGTTTTCCCTTTGGGAACATATCTTTCGCAGATCTAGAATGAAACACCGTTTGCAGTCCTCAATTTGGGAACAAACCAAGACTCATTGTTTTCCGTTCGTGGAATATGTCCTCGCCTACGGCATAGTTTAATCTGGCTCGTTTGATTCTAGAGTCCTTAATTTTAGGCTTTTCCAGACAGGAATTTTTCCAAATTATATGTAAGACCCTTCCTTTTTGTTTCTCGTTAAACACTTCTTTGCTGTTTAGATATATGTGATATATTATTCTCCGCGTGGAACATGTGCATATATGTGTACATAGCTTTATGTCTGTCTTAGTGATATAAAAGTTTCTTTGAGGACAAAGAATGTTTGTCATTCCTTTTCCTTTCAGCGATTCTGTTCCGTCCGTGAAGTACGGTGTTAATATATCACGGATTTAATAATGCTTATAACAGAGGAAATACCAAAGGGAGAATAAATATTTCTTTCATAGCTCTCTCCCGTTACAAAGCGATAACAGTGAACTTGAGAAGTCTAATTCTCTGAAACTCTTTTAAGAAAATGAGTTTATAAATTTCACTTGACAGTAAAGCTAACTGTTTGGCCAATGAATGTTACCTGTATGGAAACGGCTAACTCACCATTACTATATGCAAAATAATATTTTTTCAGGAAAATACATTTCTCGTGATCAGTAGCTGTTGTCACCTATTTACAGTATTGATTGCGGTTTCCTTCCTAATCTTTTGTTTGAAGTACTGTGGAATGACAACATTTTGATTATGTTATTACTTTCTTGTTGAGTTATATGTGATATCTATTTTAGTTGTACCAGATGTTGTAAGCTTGGATGTGTGGAGGGGTGATGTAACGGATAATGGCTTGAAATTGTTCATCGGAGAGCCGAGTTTGAATTTCAGTTGGCTTCGTTATATTCACTTACCCGCAAATACCCGCAGGAAAGATATGAATCCCTCTCTTCTCTCCCCAACTATGGGTTAATTAGTAAGACTTGTATCACTAAATCATTGTTATCTCACGCCCACCCCACCCCCAAATCTTACAATCTGAAATATATTATCTGGCTTTAAATAACCTGCAAAAGGTTGAAAAGCCGTAGAAAACAAATCAATCAAATCAGTTGTAGGCACTTTTATTTTAGAATTCTGTCCGATTGGTGACTTTCTAGGCGTGGCTTAGATGTGGAGCACGTTTGAAAGTACGTGGTAACCATGAGGATCCAATTCACTCGTAATTGCTCTAGCGAGACAAGCTTGCTAGACATGAAACCACGTTGAAGAGCGCTATGCTTTTTTAAGCGTAGCTTAGATGTGGCACAAGGCCGAAAGTGTGGAGCATCCAGTGAGGATCGAACTCACTAGTCAGTCGTAATTAATCAAGCGAGAGAAACTCGTTAACCATTACACCACGTCAAGTGTGTACTATTGAATGGAATGGACAGGAAATGTCTATTAAGCGGTTTACGGAATTTCTCTGAGTGTTAAATAGATGTCGGATCGCGAAACACGGAAAGAAACTTGATATTGTGTGTAATGATCTTAGTACTTTCAACCAGCGTTGTGCATTTTCTAGTAAAAAAAAAGGTAATAATTTGAGAGATAGTCAATGGAGCATTTATGCCGTTAAGAAACCTGAGTATGAAATGAACCTGGGTTCATATACTATGATAGCGCAATTTACAGTGAAGTGGCTAACGTTACCTTACAGTTTAAAAGACTTATATTTGTACGCCGAAATTGAAACAAATTTCATTTTTAACCATTTCACCCGCAAGCAAGGTGATAAAGTCACTCAGACACAATGTGTTACGGGGTGTGATAGGATATCTAGATTGTTGGTTGATTTTGTTTAGCGGCATATCAACATCTATGGATTATTTAACGCCGAAATCTAAATGTTTTGATTGGTTTGGTTGGTTGATTTTGTTTAGCGGCATATCATTGATTGGTTGATTTTGTTTAACGGCATATCAACCTCTATGGGTTATTCAATGCCGAAATCTAAATATTTTGATTGGTTTGATTGGTTGATTTTGTTTAGCGGCATATCAATCTCTATGGGTTATTTAATACCAAAATCTAAATATTTTGATTGGTTTGGTTGGTTAATTTTGTTTAGCAGCATATCAACCTCTATGGGTTATTTAATGCCGAAATCTAAATATTTTGATTGGTTTGATTGGTTGATTTTGTTTAGCGGCATACCAACCTCTATGGGTTATTTAATGCCGAAATCTAAATATTTTGATTGGTTTGGTTGGTTGATTTTGTTTAGCGGCATATCTACCTCTATGGGTTATTTAAAGCCGAAATCTAAATATTTTGATTGGTTTGATTGGTTGATTTTGTTTAGCGGCATATCAACCTCTATGGGTTATTTAATACCAAAATCTAAATATTTTGATTGGTTTGGTTGGTTAATTTTGTTTAGCAGCATATCAACCTCTATGGGTTATTTAATGCCGAAATCTAAATATTTTGATTGGTTTGATTGGTTGATTTTGTTTAGCGGCATACCAACCTCTATGGGTTATTTAATGCCGAAATCTAAATATTTTGATTGGTTTGGTTGGTTGATTTTGTTTAGCGGCATATCTACCTCTATGGGTTATTTAAAGCCGAAATCTAAATATTTTGATTGGTTTGATTGGTTGATTTTGTTTAGCGGCATATCAACCTCTATGGGTTATTTAATACCAAAATCTAAATATTTTGATTGGTTTGGTTGGTTAATTTTGTTTAGCAGCATATCAACCTCTATGGGTTATTTAATGCCGAAATCTAAATATTTTGATTGGTTTGGTTGGTTAATTTTGTTTAGCAGCATATCAACCTCTATGGGTTATTTAATGCCGAAATCTAAATATTTTGATTGGTTTGATTGGTTGATTTTGTTTAGCGGCATACCAACCTCTATGGGTTATTTAATGCCGAAATCTAAATATTTTGATTGGTTTGATTGGTTGATTTTGTTTAGCGGCATATCTACCTCTATGGGTTATTTAAAGCCGAAATCTAAATATTTTGATTGGTTTGATTGGTTGATTTTGTTTAGCGGCATATCAACCTCTATGGGTTATTTAATACCAAAATCTAAATATTTTGATTGGTTTGGTTGGTTAATTTTGTTTAGCAGCATATCAACCTCTATGGGTTATTTAATGCCGAAATCTAAATATTTTGATTGGTTTGGTTGGTTAATTTTGTTTAGCAGCATATCAACCTCTATGGGTTATTTAATGCCGAAATCTAAATATTTTGATTGGTTTGATTGGTTGATTTTGTTTAGCGGCATACCAACCTCTATGGGTTATTTAATGCCGAAATCTAAATATTTTGATTGGTTTGATTGGTTGATTTTGTTTAGCGGCATATCTACCTCTATGGGTTATTTAAAGCCGAAATCTAAATATTTTGATTGGTTTGATTGGTTGATTTTGTTTAGCGGCATATCAACCTCTATGGGTTATTTAATACCAAAATCTAAATATTTTGATTGGTTTGGTTGGTTGATTTTGTTTAGCAGCATATCAATCTCTATGGGTTATTTAATGCCGAAATCTAAATATTTTTATTGGTTGATTTTGTTTAGCGGCATACCAACCTCTATGGGTTATTTAATACCAAAATCTAAATATTTTGATTGGTTTGGTTGGTTGATTTTGTTTAGCAGCATATCAACCTCTATGGGTTATTTAATGCCGAAATCTAAATATTTTGATTGGTTTGATTGGTTGATTTTGTTTAGCGGCATATCAACCTCTATGGGTTATTTAATGCCGAAATCTAAATATTTTGATTGGTTTGATTGGTTGATTTTGTTTAGCAGCATATCAACCTCTATGGGTTATTTAATGCCGAAATCTAAATATTTTGATTGGTTTGGTTGTTTGATTTTGTTTAGCGGCATACCAACCTGTATGGGTTATTTAATGCCGAAATCTAAATATTTTGTGCGTAATTTTAATCTTTAACCCTTTGAGCCTTGACCACCGTTTTACCAGTGGTAGAGAAAAATGACGTAATGCCCAGCCACCAGTTGAATATTGGAAGAGAAAAATGACTTAATGCCCAGGTACCCGTTGAACGGTGGGTAAACTCTTGTAACTATTTTTAAATCTACCGTGAAACATTACATACCAATTATTTGTGAATTTTCACTCGGGATCTAAGGCTGAAGGGTTGAAATTGTTTAGGAACGCAGGGCTCAAAGGGTTAAACTACAGATATTGTGTATATAATTTTATATTTTCAGCGTAAAGTTATGATTTTTAGATATATTTTGTAGATGGTAAAATGTATTGTTGGTAATTTTACTATAAAAATGAATTTTTTATATTTTTTAAATTTTGAATTGATGGTCATTTTGCTGAAATAATAAAATAATATATTGTTGGTTATTTTATTATAAAAATGTACTGTAGATTTTTGTTTGGGCGTTCAATATTTGCTTATATCTGAGACCCTAACAGGTGCTACAACCGCGGGTCAGGGTGGACCTGGGAACAACAACAGTTAAGTAGTGGTTCCTCGCTCCTCAAGACCTCCAGTCTGCCGATCAGAGGCTTTGCTGCTGGATGTAGTTTATCGTCATACCCAGGACTTTGGTAGTATTGGGTGTTCAACAGCAATTAAGAGGTGGTTCTTCGCTCCTCAAGACCTCCAGTCTGCCGATCAGAGGCTTTGCTGCTGGGTGTAGTTTATCGTCATACCCAGGACTATGGTAGTATTTGGTTTTCAACAGCAATTAAGAGGTGGTTCCATGTTCCTCAAAACCTCCAATCTCCCGTACAGATTCTTTGCTGCTGGATGTAGTTTATCGTCATACCCAGGACGAAGGGTATCTAGAAAAATATTATTAAGGAGAGAGACCAATAAAAGAACAAGAGTTAATGAGAGACAAGATGATGGTTGCCATTGCACGAACATTTTTGAAGATCAAATTTGACTGGAAATCAAGAAGTTGGAAGCGATATCCACAATATGAAAATGGCGAGAGAAGAGACTGCTATTAAAGAACTTATGGTTTCATATAGCAATTTCAATTGTAAAATAAGGAAACCTATCCGCCCATCTAGTGCTGCGCATAAAGTTCTAAGTGAGGGTTTCAAAGAGTAATGCTCATTAAAATTATTTATAGATAAGGCACAGGGAAATTATGTAAATGTGAGTGAAATCGAGATATCAAATCAGGACCTATAATCTGTTTATATTTCTAAGATGAAGTATTATGTACCCTATTTACATTATTCGGACTATTGTCCTCATCTTTGTTGCCATATTTATCACATCGTTTCGGCCGTTGTACGCTCCGGCATTTTTCGGTTGGTTGGAATGCCGAGCTCAACCCTTTATTTCGCTCGCTGGGATAGAGTGTTCTAGTTCCACGAGCCATGTCTAATGGATGTCAGTTATCAGTTATCTCCTGTTAATTCACCTCTCCAAGTTCTCCACTACCTTAACCAGGTATTGAACTCACATGGCACAGTGGATAAAGACGTTGGTTAGATCCAGTGACAGTGTCAGTTCAATACCTGGTTAAAGCAGTGGAGAACTTGGAGAGGTGAATTAACAGGAGATAACTGATAACTGATAGCATTATACAAGCTAAAACTTACTATAAAAATGCAAACTCAATAGCCATCTTCTCTCTTCCTGGAACCTGTTTTTGTCCTTCCTCCTTACTAATCGTTTCTAGTTTTCTGTTCAGTAACTCCTAGCGTCTTAATGGCATTATCACCTCGCCATCTTAGTGGCATCATCCATCGCCATCTTAATGGCATTACCGTCTTCCTATCACAGTGTCATTATCACCTCAACAACTTAGTGGCATTATCGCCGCGCCATCTTACTGGCATTATTAATTCGCCATCTTAGTAGAATTATTGCCTCGCCATCTTAGTGACATTATCACCTCGCCATCATAGTGATAAATTCACTATATTATCACCTTGTCATCTTAGTGGCATTATCGCCTTGCAATCTTAGTGGCATTACCATTTCGCCATCTTAGTGGCATTATCACTTCGCCATCTTAGTAGCATTATCGCCTCGCCAACTTAGTGGCATTATCGCCTCGCTACCTGTTGTGGAGTTATTTCCACAATAGAACTTGTAGTCGGACTAAATGCGTCCCAAATGGGGTAAACGTACAGAAACGTTAGGAACTTGTAAATAAGTGTTACGCAGAGTAATCGAGTTGTGGTCGCTGATAACTCACTCTTCCCTCGACTACCTACTGACTCCTACTTATAATAGGTGGGAGAGTCTATTCTCTAGACCAGGTGTCTTTCACTATAACACCCCCCTCCTAAAATTTTACTCCGTAGGAGAAAAAAGTTTTACATTTTTTATTTTATATTATTTTTTTACAGAACAAGAAAATAACAAAAAAAAACTTCATTATTTTAGCAACATCGTAGCGTATCTCCTACGTTTTGTATCCATTTTTAAATGGTCAGTTGCCTTTCTTTTTCTCTTGGATCGGCGTATCTCAGGTAACATCGTTGCTGGCGTTGATAGATCAAACGTATCAAAAATCACCTCCATAGGTGTTTCTTCAACTGGAGCGCTGTCAACCACGTCTGAAGAGCGTCGTCTGATCTGGTTAATGTGCCGTCTGTACATGAATTTTTCACCTTTCACGAAGTACATCATGTTGCCAATCCGCTTTTCTATTTTTCCACTATTTTACAATAGAACTTGTAGTCGGACTAAATGCGTCCTAAATGGGGTAAACGTACAGAAACGTTAGGAACTTGTAAATAAGTGTTACGCAGAGTAATCGAGTTGTGGTCGCTGAACACTCACTCCTCCTTCAACTACCTACTGACTCCTACTTATAATAGGTGAGAGAGTCTATTCTCTAGACCAGGTGTCTTTCACTATAACACTACCTTAGTCGCATTATCACCTCGGCATCATAGTGGCATTATTTCCTTCCTATCTTAGTGGCATTATCACCTCGCCATCTTAGTGACATTATCGCCTTGCTATCTCAGTGGCCTCGCCATTTAGGGCCATTACCAACTTTGAGGTGAAACGGTTCAAAGAATTTAATATTAGAGAAATATTTGTCTATATTTATGAGATTAAGTATTTTAACTATGTACACTATTTACATTGTTCGGATGTTGTACTTATCTTTATCGTCATATTCACGTTTCGGCTGTTGTACGCTTCGGCCTTCTTCAGGTGATGTACGTTGGAATTTTGAACTGAACCCTTTATTTAATCTACAGGGTTTCGGTTCGGTTCGAAATTCTAACGTATATCACCTGAACAAGGACAGAGCGCACAAGGCCCGAAACGTCGTGACAATAAAGATGAGGACAACAGTCCGAATAATATAAAGTGTAAATGGACAAATATTGCTGTCACGGAAGGTATTCTATTTGATAAGGTGTTTTATAACTTTTATCTTCTATCGGGGATTGGTATTCGATTTGATGGATGAAGGGGGAGGATTTTAATTCTGATGGTATTTTTCGCATCTCTTTCTATGTGACTTTTTACTTCAGTGTGTGGGCGATCATATCTCCTTCAGGAGGTTGGTCATCATGTCCCCTTCAGGTGGTTGGCGGTTATGTCTTCCTCAGGAAGTGGGCAATCATGTCTCCTTCAGGAGTTTGGTGATTATGTCTCCTTCAGGAGGTGGGCGATCATGTCTCCTTCAGGAGGTTGGTCATCATGTCCCCTTCAGGTGGTTGGCAGTTATGTCTTCCTCAGTAAGTGGGCAATCATGTCTCCTTCAGGAGTTTGGTGATTATGTATCCTTCAGGAGGTGGGCGACCATGTCTCCTTCAGGAGGTTGGTCATCATGTCCCCTTCAGGTGGTTGGCGGTTATGTCTTCCTCAGGAAGTGGGCAATCATGTCTCCTTCAGGAGTTTGGTGATTATGTCTCCTTCAGGAGGTGGGCGATCATGTCTCCTTCAGGAGGTTGGTCATCATGTCCCCTTCAGGTGGTTGGCAGTTATGTCTTCCTCAGTAAGTGGGCAATCATGTCTCCTTCAGGAGTTTGGTGATTATGTATCCTTCAGGAGGTGGGCGACCATGTCTCCTTCAGGAGGTTGGTCATCATGTCCCCTTCAGGTGGTTGGCGGTTATGTCTTCCTCAGGAAGTGGGCAATCATGTCTCCTTCAGGAGTTTGGTGATTATGTCTCCTTCAGGAGGTGGGCGATCATGTCTCCTTCAGGAGGTTGGTCCTCATGTCCCCTTCAGGTGGTTGGCGGTTATGTCTTCCTCAGGAAGTGGGCAATCATGTCTCCTTCAGGAGTTTGGTGATTATGTCTCCTTCAGGAGGTAAGCGATCATGTCTCCTTTAAGGAGCTTCCTCTCCTTTTATGATTAAAACAATAACTACCCGCTTATCCATCGCAGTCACTGTCATCTCATTCATTTACAGAAGCTCCAAAGATACGTTATCTGCTCTCTCTCTCTGTCTCTCTGTCTCTCTCTCTCTGCTTCTCTTGTCTTTAATATGTTCCTGTGAGTGTCAAATTCTCCAAGCTCTCTTTCCCTGTAAGAAATATTAACATTTCCATGATTCTAAGTGTCGTTTTTCTTTACATTTTTCTTAAAACTTACTCGCTGCTTACATGTTCCACTCATTGCATTCTCAGCATCCTCATGTAGAATTCCATCACTTAACCCTCATGTTTTCATTTCATCTGTAAAGAAAATGACCCACATTCACTGCTACATCGGAAGACTGATATTAAATAGCAGTTGAGCACTATTATTTGTTTCCAACGAAATTTCCATTATTCGTCCTGACCTGGCTTTTCTCGCTTCAGTCATTTCCCCATCGCCGTAAGGTTGCCTCTTTTTCCGCTATGAATTTAAACGCAGTATTACATTGGCAACAAGGTTTCATCAATTTATATTTGAAACTGGCTAGATGCAACCATACGTTCTATGCTAACAGTGTCTTTTTCTCGCACTTCTCGCTTGTGGATCTCTTTTCCTGCTCCATGCTTTCCAGCTAACTTAATCTGCTTTGTTTGTTTGTTTGTTTGTTTGGGGTTTTATGGCATATCAACCACTATGGGTTATTTAATGCCAGATCCAGTATTTACTAGATATCTCAAAAACGTATACCTGGCAATATCATTGTTTCAAAAACGTATAGCTGGCAACATCATTGTTTCAAAAACGTATAGTTGGCAACTGTTTCAAAAACGTATAGCTGGCAACATCATTGTTTCAAAAACGTATAGCTGGCAACATCATTGTTTCAAAAAAGTGTAGTTGGCAACATGATTGTTTCAAAAACGTATCCCTGGCAACATCATTGTTTCAAAAACGTATAGCTGGCAACATCATTGTTTAAATTTTTTCTACTGATTGGCCCTAAGCTACCGCTTTCCATCACATTTTAGGGGTAAGGTGTTAGTATATTTAGTGTAGGGTTTGGGAGGGAAAGTTAATTGTAAGTTGTAGTTGTTTTGGGATGGGTTAGATGTGATGGGGCATGACATGACCAGCCGATTGATCGGATCGACGGCCTTTTGGTTGGACGTAGTTTATCGTCATACCCAGGACGCGGATGTAGTTTATCGTCATACCCAGGACGCGGATGTAGTTTATCGTCATACCCAGGACATAACTTAATCTGCAAATTTTAATGCAACGTCAATCGATATCTACTGTACTCCTGATTACTGTTTCCTCTTCTCGCTCATTATTAATGTTATGATCCAGAACGATGATGATATTCTAAAAACAACCTTTCCACCAGTGTTGATTGATGATAAGAATATTATAAATAAAGATAAAAAATTTCATAATTCTAAAAATAACCTGGCCACCAGTGATGATATATGATCAAATATTTCATCATTATAAAAATCTGAAATTTCATCATTATAAAAACGACTCTTCCGCCACAAGCGATTTCAGTAGACTAGAGTACCAGTAACCGTAGCAGTAGTGAAAAGGAACAACACAAACGTATGCCATCGCTCAGTGAAAATAGACAGTTGACGGTCTTAAAGGCTACCCTTAACGAAATTCTAGGAACAAGCAAAAACTAGTACAAACTTTTAAAGAAGCAAAATAGACAATAAAACTGAGAACATTTTTAACGCACACGATACCAATATTTTAATTAACATCAGGAAAAGAAAAATACACATTTTTTTCATTTATTTCAACATGTGTCTCAAGGTCTCATTATCTTTTATGTTATTGTTGAACGTTTTATTCATTTCATTTTCAGTATAAAAAAAGGAAAAGTAATCCTATATCAACTACAAATGCATAAACGAACGGGTTAACTTACATCAACAAATTCAACATTCGAGCCTGTTACAAATGTTTCTCTTACTAATTCTTCCACAACCTGTAACCAATTTATTTTCTCGCACTTCTCGCTTGTCGAACTCTCTTCCGACTCCATGCTTTGCGGCCAACTTTTAAATGCAATGTCAATCGTTTTCTATTGTCTTCTTGATTACACTTCAATTCACTTCGTTCCATCATGATATTTTCTATTTCTAATTCTTTCACACTCAGTGACCTCTTTTGTCTTAGTGGCTTTATTGCCTTGCTTGAGGTAAATTAGATTTAAAAATATTTCTTAATACTTTGCACAGCTTTTGAAATGTATCCTTGGCTATTCCAATGTACCTTCAGATTTAGCTCTCGCATTTTTCATAAAATTACTTAGCCCCGGGGACAATTGTCACGCTGTCGTCCCATCCACTACCCCTGCCTTTTTATGGTAAAAGGGTATTGTCGCTGTGTTGGAATACACTTAATAAAACTTCATTCATAGTTTAGAGAGGAGAAGAACAAATGTTGCACTTTGATCCCAGTCTGAAGGCTGAAGAGCATGCTTTCTCCTGGTATTTATCTACCCACCCTGCGGTGGCAGGAGTGTGACCAGAAGGTTTAATGTGTGGTGCCGTACATATATCCGAACGTATGGGGCACTTAGTAATAACTGATATGGTGAGACATTTGTTAAAGGACGTTGAAGTGGCTCACAGAATCTGTCTATATTTCTGAGATGAGGTATTATGTACACTATTTACATTATTCGGACTATTGGCCTCATCTTTGTCGCCATGTTTATAAAGCGATAATAACAACAAAAAATGCAATATGAGCTCTGGTAAAAAAAATCATGCAATGATAACAGCAAAAAATTGCAATATGAGCACTGGTAAAAAAATGATTGCTGAAAACATTAGGTTTATAATACCCAGAAATACATACACAGATGTCCTCAAGGACACATGGCACAGTGGATAAAGGCGTTATTTAGATCCAGTGTACAGGACCTAAAGAGTGTAAGTTCAATAAGTCGGTGGAGAACTTGGAGAGGGGAATTAACAGGAGATAACTGACATCCCTTAGACATGGTACGAAATAAAGGACATGAAGAAGGCCGGAGCGTACAACGGCCGAAGCATTGATAAGCATGGCGACAAAGATGAGGACAATAGTCCAAATAATGTAAATAGTGTGGCTCATAAAGTTAGTAATAGACATGTACTGAATATTTACCAACTTTTATTTCGATGTTTTTCGACATCGTATTATATTTTTTCGATACTATTTCAAATTAAAAAATTTTTAAATTCTAACTTTTAAATTATGAAATTAAAATTTAAAATGTAAAATTTTAGATATTAATTATTAATTTTTACTTTTTAATTGTTATTAATAATATTAATATTTTTGTTGATTTTATATTCACATTTTATTATATTCTCCTTTTATCCTATTTTATTTTGTTTTCAATCTTTAAATTAATGCCAAGCGTTAACTGTAAACTATATCAATCTGTTTTATTTAAATGTATCTGCAATAAACTATATCAATCTGTTTTTTAAAATTTAACTGCAATAAACTATATCAATCTGCGTTTTTTAAATTTAACTGCAATAAACTATATCAATCTGTTTTTTTTAATTTAACTGCAATATGCCTGTATATGTTAATTTATTCTTCCTTTTCTTCTTTCCCCACTTTTTTCCTCCCACTCCTGCTTCCACATTTGCTTTCTGATATCTTACCCTTTTTTCTCTTTGTCTCTTTTCCTGTCAGATGACTTATTACATACGTCAATGTCTGGTCCTTAACCCCCTCCCTGACTCTTAAGTATTTTAATAAAAATAGATTTAAAATTATTCCTATCTCTCCCTTCCTTCAAAAGCGTATAAAAATAATACGAAAATTTAAAACCATTTTTATGCTTGGAAATGTGATCTGAGGAACCAGGAAAAAAACACCTTCCTGGGGAAATAAAAAAATAATCAATGGACCCTTAAGGTTATCTATTTTTTTAAACTTTAATTGAATTAATATATATATATATATATATATATATATATATAGGGTTTCCATAAAGTTCGTGTGCACTTTAAAAAAATTATAAGTTTATTTGTATTTGCGATAGAAATAATCTGTAAAAACATGTTGTAAAGTTCAATGTACCGAATTTTAAGTATAGCTAAAATAACTAATGTGATTTCAGGCATTACTGTAAATCAGTTGGCAAATGTTTTCCGTGAACTGCAAAATCGTATTACTCTTTGTATTGCTAATGATGGAGGACATATGGAAACTTAAATAAAATTTCAATAAAATCTTCAAAAATATAGATTTACTTCTTTCTAATCCTTTTTACAAATTATTTCTATCGCAAAAACAAATAAAGTTATAAATATTTTAAAGTGCACACGAACTTTATGGACACCCTGTATATATATATATATATATATATATATATATATATATATATATAACACAACGTGTGTTAGCACGTGCGATACCCTGTCTTCATCAGGCGCCGACGAGGGGTGATCTCTCGGTTTCGGTGGCTATGGCGGGACCGCCACCCCAGGCGCCACCAGTAGCATTTGCCACCAGGCAGGGTATGAAGAAAAGCTAATTGATTGTTCCTTTTTGTAACGATCAATTAGCTTTTCATTGCTAATGATGAAGGACATGTGGAAACTTAAATAAAATTTCAATAAAACCTTAAAAAATATAGATTTACTTCTTTCTAATCCATTTTACAAATTATTTCAGTCGCAAATATAAATAAAGTTATACATATTTTAAAGTGCACACGAACTTTATGGACACCCTGTATATATATATATATATATATATATATATATATATATATATATATATATATATATATATATATATATATGAAGAAATATAGTATTAAAGTGTGCTATATTTATGGGATAAAGTGCTCAATATCAGAGATAGAGCGTGTGTAAATATAAAAGTGAACATAGAAGTTAACACTTAGAGGCGACAGTCTCTTTCATGCTAGATGCAATCGTCAGGCAATATATATATATATATATGTATATATATATATATATATATATATATATATATATATTGATGCTAGATGCAATCGTCATGCAACATATATATATATATATACATACATATATATACATATATACATATATATATATATACATATATATATACATATATATATACATATATACATATACATATATATATATATACACATATATACATATATATATACATATATATATACATATATACATATATATATATATACATATATACATATATATATATATACATATATACATATATATATATACATATATATATATATATATACATATATACATATATATATACACATATATACATATATATATATATACATATATACATATATATATATACACATATATACATATATATATATACACATATATACATATATATATATACACATATATACATATATATATATACACATATATACATATATATATATACACATATATACATATATATATATACACATATATACATATATATATATACACATATATACATATATATATATACATATATATACATATATATATATACATATATATATATATATATATATATATAAAATATATATTATGAAATGAATTACGTCCGATATTTATTTAATATATTTTTCTGTTTATATATATTACAATTAAACTACCGTATATATCGTCCTAATAAAATTAAAAAAAAATGTTAAGCTTTCTTCGAAATATTCCCCTTTTGTTTCAGTGACTCTATTCTCTTCTGACCAGACTGGCATTTTTTAAGTCAAGACTGTGGTCAGGTGTGTCACGGTGAAGCACCCCTGCATTCAGATTGTTATTACACCTGACCAGAGTTTTAACTTAAAAAAGTTAAAAGAACAGGAGTCACTGACAAGGAAATGCATTGAGAGCGCGCTAATCTCGCAGTTCTGAAAAGTAAACCTAAAAACCAGTACTATACGTTATGTCACCGATCATCGCAAAGACAATAATAACACTGTGCGGTATTCGAGCTAGCACTAAAAAAAAAACAGCAAAGATCTATTTGGAGTCGGCTGATGTAAAATCCTACACCATGTTTAGTCCCGCTTCGCAATTAGCTCTTTCCTAAACTAACATCACTGCATAACATTCGATAAAAACGAAGTGAAAAATATTGCATTTTTCGCTGGCATCCATTGTTTAGAAACAAGCAACATTTAATAAATCTTTTATGTTTTAATGCCAAAGTAATTGCTCAATAATTATTCCTCGAGAAGAAAAAATTACGTAAAAAAAATGCATGGCAAAGTCTAAAAGAGAAACCGTGGTTGACGGTTCAAGGTAGGTAACCTCCAAAGTTTATTATGGAGTTACTTCCCTTGAACAAGTATATTTTCGCAATTTGGTGATACATTTAGAGGCATTGTGAAGATAAAACCGTTGATTCGCTTTCAGAGAAACGCAGATTAATTTTGAAATTCATGTTTAATACGACGATGCCAGGAAATAATTTGGTAGCGTGAATTTTATTGGTTCTTTATATAGGTCATATTTTAGAGGGATACAAATTACACTGAAAAAAAACTACAAATTTGGCACTATCACTTACGTACGCATGCACTCACAACACATACTTCTATTTTTTACCTTCTTTAAACTCACACCCTTTCTCTCTCTCTCTCTCTCTCTCTTTCTCTCTCTCTCTCTATCTATCTATATATATATATATATATATATAGTCAAACCTAATGAGCCAGACAAACCTACCAAGGTTTCACTTAGGCAGATCGTCAGGGTCAGCTGGCTAAAGAGGCAACAATAAAACGGCGTATTTATAGGCGACAACCAAGACAACACCACGTGACCACAGACAAAAGAAAAAGTAAAAGAAAAGAAAGACAACACCATGGGGGAATGGGGGTTTATAATTTATTCAAATAACTAAAAGGAGAGGGGATATTTTAAGAAAACACAAACAATAACGATAACGATACAATCAGGGGAGAAGGCCTATTTCAATAACCAAGATTTTCTATGCCTACATTTGTTAAGGATCTCGGTTTCAGAATTTAGTAGATCATTAGGTTTGTTATATAATGCTATGGCTAATTTTCCCTCTGTGCATAGCTTACAGAATTTATGACCCGCTTTATATTTGGTGCATCTTTCTAATATTTCCCATTTCAGGATGGGGTCTTTGTAAATTTCTTGTCTAATTTTCCATACATAGATAGATAATGTGGTGCTGTGTTTAGTTTTTTCATTATTAAAACTACTCGTGTGATTATAATATCTTTTTTAAATGTATCCTGAGTAGCTCGTATATACACTTTAGGATTTATATCATCTATATCATTGTAAATTTTCGCCTGGTAAACGACGCATTCTTGTTGGCATTTACCGAGACGAGTATAGTTACCTACATATATATATATATATATATATATATATATATATATATATATATATATATATATATATGAAGATGCATAAATTTCAAGATTAATTATTCCAAAGATTTCGCTTGAAGATGAAACAGAGCTTGATACTTTAATTCAATTTAATTTTAATAATTATATTGAAGTTTTTGGCTTTTGTTTTTTAAATATGAGAACATGTAGCGAAGGAATCATATTTTTTTAAAATAATTATAATTTTAGCTCTACTTTTGTATTGAGCACTGTTTTTAAAAATAAAAATACTAAAGAACTCCGGATTATTTACCTAACGTGTTCTTTCCTATTTACATTATTCGGACTATTGTCCTCACCTTTGTCGCCATATTTATTACAATGTTTCGGCCCGTTGTACGCTCCGGCCTTCTTCACGTGTTTGGAATGTCAAACTGAACCCTTTATTTCGCTCACCGGGGTAGACTGTTCTAGTTCCACGAGCCATGTTTTTAATGAATGTCAGTTATCAGTTATCTCCTGTAAATTCACCTCTCCAAGTTCTCCATTTCCTTAACCGGGTACTGAACTCACACATCTTTGGGTCCTGTCACTGGATCTAACTAACGCCTTTATCCACTGTGCCATGTGTCCTTGAGGACATTTAAGTGTATGAATTTCTGGGTATTATAAACCTAATGTATCAGCAACCATTTTTTTTACCAGTGCTCATATTGCAATTTTTGTTATTATCGCTTTTCTCTGGCACTCCTTATTACTGGTTCCCATATTGTATTAATTTCTATACATGGTAGGCTCAGGAGATTTTTGTGGCCTAGCATATGTGCTGATTCCTTAAGTTAACGAATTTTCCAATGGTGTTCTTTGTCTATGATCAAAATATGATCCCACAGAGGGCGGTGATCTCCCTTTTCTCTCCATATGTGGTCAGCCACGCCTGATTTTTCCACTTCCCCTCGTGTTACAGCTTTCTGGTGTTCCTTAAGCCTTACCTTAACGTGTAGGCCTGTCTCCTCTTTATATTTCTTTCCGCAGCTGCACAGGATAGCGTACACACAGTTTTTAGTTATGTTCTCCTCTATTGGGGGAGGGGCTTACTCGGCAGAGATATCCGCGAAGTGTCGTCCAGCTTTTGAAGGTTGTCCTGATGTTATATGAAACACAGATCTTTTGTATTTTCGTTGATAACAGCTTCACATAAGGACGGCAGACTGTTTTCTGGGTGTTGTTACCTTCCTCTTGTACCCGCCTATCCCAGTTTTGGGGGGCTGCTGCCATGTACCCAGGGTAGATGTTACGTTGTAAGGTACTACTTTCCTATATATTTGTACACATATATATTATGAAATGGACAAAGACCGACAATTATTTTAAGTCATTTTATGTTTATACATTCTTTTTATAGATACAAATATTTAAGTAAATGTTCTGTTTATAATAAACAGTATTAACAACATTACCGGTCTGAATGAACGAGAAATTGTTATAGATTATATTCGTCCTCCGACAGGAATCGAACCTGTATCCTATACGGAACCGTCATATAGCCTGACGTGCCTTAACCGATTGAGCCACAGAGGATCGTTCGGTTAGCAAGGTCGATAGAAAATGTACGCCATATAATAGTTTAAAAGCAGTAAAATCAACCTGGCTCAATCGACCTTTCATAATGTGATCTATCTATCTATATATATATATATATATGTATATATCAGCGGACATCCCGTCACTATCTCTAGCGTATATCCGGTATCTATCTATCTATCTACCTATCTTTAAATCAGCGGATATGCCCTATCTATCTATCTATCTATCTATCTATCTATCTATCTATCGCTCCATGGATTTTTTTTATCCATTTACCATAGGTTATTTATCAATATAAGTGGTCAAAGCTCGTTGTACGTGTAATCTATACCAAAGTAATGAACATTAAAATTGTACGGCTCGACCACTAAAAGGCTCGATTTAATGCTCCCTGCAGGCGTATTCATGTAAAGGGGTTTATGGTGGATGCCGGTGCGCCTCAGACGTCTAGCGGTGGTAAGCGTTCGAAGAACAATATGTGTATAAAGTATTAAAAGTCTACGTCTGGATGACATTACTTAAATATCTGTGTGTATATAAATAACTTATTTCAATAAAATATATTAAAATTGTTAGCGGACTTATCCCATTTCATATATATATATATATATATATATATATATATATATATATATATATATGACTCGGAACTTCATGCAGAAACGAATAAACTGATCCTCACCGTAATTGGACAATTATAAGTAATTTTTAATGGAGACTTCTCGTTAATTTTAATTAAAAAAATGGTTGAAGTTGTCTCCCTTGATATTTCAAAAATGTTTATATTTGAATCTTTCCTGTTTTGGAAAAAAAATTAGTAATATTCTCGCTTTAAGATTGCCAAGGGAGATAACTCTATATTTGCTTTATTTTATATAAAATTTAATATAAAAAAATGTTTTCTCTTTTTATTATATACATACATATTTATTCAAAAATTGTAACAAAAATAGCCATTTTGTTTCAACACTTCTGGTGTCTTATCAAGTGATGGTGTGGAATGTAGAATAAAGAGTTTGTAAAGGTTTAAAAATCAACCAAACACCCCTCGATAAGGGAAACACTGTTACATATGCAGCAATGACCAATCAAAAAAAGTGTTGGGGAACGGGCCCAGTGTGCGATGGCGAGTGTTGAGAAGGTTAATGTAAGTTGCGTGTTGAAAGGGCTGTTCCCCACAATTATTTATTTTGTTAGGAAAGGTGTGGAAATTATTAGCAATGGTGAAATACAAAAAAGAACATGGAGTTAAAAACATAACAATTGAATTTATTAGGTATTGAAATTACATGCATGCGAACTAAAAAGTGGGACTGAGTTGCGTCCCTTAGATTAGGTAAATATTTGTGTCTAGACTCATAACGAAAGAGTTATAATTAAATGCAATTTAGAGATTGAGTTTGTTGCATGTTAGGAAATTGTCTATGTTGCAAGTTGGTGAGAGTTCAGAGATTGTACTTGCGTGAAACATCGTAAAGTTCTTGAAAGTCACATTCTGGCAGTGGTGTTGAGTGACGAAGAGAAGTTAGGTTCGAGAGTAATTTTACTTAAATAGTAGTGAATATTTTCTTGTTCACTTTAGGTAAGTAAAGTTTGTTTTAAGTTCGAAAGTTCTTTAACGTCTGACTGCGTTAGTCAAGACGGGAGTTCCTTGAGCGTTACATTTTGGCAATGTGTGAGCGTTCGAAATTGGTTGTCGTCGTGGTTTGCTCTGGACTGCTCGGCGTGACACGTGTTCTTGGGTTTATATACCATCTCGATAGGCTCCTGGAAGAATGGCGCGTAACATGATCGTGCGCGTGGAAGTGATCTGATTGGTCGGTACTGGCCAATCAGCAAGCTAGATTGATGGTGATTAACCAATGAATGCCTGTTGATTATCTGCAAGTACGATGTTGGTAAAATCATAACAGGAAGAGCGCATTTCCTAGCAGAGGGTAAACAGGTTGTCTGGGACGAGTCTACAAAAGTATATGAAGATTCAAAAAGCTTTACAACGGACCTTGGTTTATGTCTTAATGATAAGGTTAGATTAAAATGGAACTCATTCTTACTGATTAATAATAAATTTTACTATCAAATTAAAAATTAATTTTAGATATAATCTATATTGTACCAGACCGTGGGAGTGATGATGTGAAGAGATATCAGCCGGTCCATCTACATGAGAATGTTGGACTTTAATTAAGTCCAAAGAAGACAAAGAAAACAAACAAGACCGATATATATGGGTAAACAAATATATATTAATAACAAAACAAGTTAAACAAAGACATTGACTGTTACATAGAGTTTGTATGGAGAAATTATGTGTGTGTTGTGAGTGTTCGTACGTACGTGTATTGTTCTTAGCGCGTTCCCAGAATTTGGGAAACGCTGTATCTGTGAGAGGTCACATATTGGCCTAAGTGGGAAAAGAGAGATTTACCTCGTCTCCGTGCGAGGTAGCGGCCCAAGGCCTAAGTCGAAAAGGAGAGATTTTACCTCATCTCCGCACGAGGTGGCGGCCCAAGGCCTGAGTCGAAAAAGAGAGAGAGGGAGAGAAGGGTCAGCCAGTATTTATAGCCAGGGGAGAGAGACCCCTGTTGAAGGATTAAAGAACTGAGGAGGAGCTAACTGCGACAATATCAAGTTTAAAATATTATAACATTATTTAAAGAAGAAACTGGGGAAAATGCATATATTTTATTATTTATTTTGTTTTAATTGAAAAGCTAAAATCTCAGTTGAAATAAACGTTAGAAATTCAGAATATAACTTAAATTGTAGTGAACAAAACAAGATCTAGATTTAAAATTCAAATGCTAAGCACTGACTCATTGATTTTGTCAGAAATTAAAAAGACTCGAATTTACAAACTTTGCTTAACACACACACAAGAGCAACTCCAAAACAAAACTCGTGAAATTTCACGTATTTTGTTTTAAATTTGCTTTTGCGTATGTGTTAAGCAAAGTGTGTAAATTCACTACAAGATACACTTGAAGTAATTATATGGGTAAGGGAAGGATCAAATCATGTAAAAGACAATACATAAACAATCAGATTATTATAGACAAATACACAGGCATATTTAGATACATAAACTAACACGGAGAAACACAAACGAAACAGGAAATATATGTAGCGGTTGCTATGTTTTTCCACGCCCACATTTTATTCGCCTGCGATTGGCTAATAAATCACTACTACCTTTATATAGGACAATTTAGCCATCGCAGTCGTTTCTTTGAATCCTTTGCGTTCGAGCTTGCTTGCCTGTTCTGTTAGTATGAGTGTAGTGATTGGTTAATTTTTAACCAATCACATATTTTTAATGTAAGATTAAATTTTCCCGCGTTTCCGTGGGAGCCTACCCTTTTTCAGTAACATCCAGTAAGATTCCGGCCGTCAACACAAATCCACGATCTTGCTCATCACATTTCAAACGCACACACAGACACAGAATTTCGTAATATAAACTTACATTTCTCTCTGTAACTTTCGCCAAGAACTTTGTTGCTTCAAACCATTCCTTAATTGTGTTCTTGTGTTATTTATTCTTAACCTGCAAACATTGTTCTAATATTGATTCCTGAACATTTTTCTCTCAAGAGGACTTTCTTCGGACACTCAATTACAAATCAATCTACAGTTAAAGGGGAACAACTTCTTTCCCTTAATCTATACATTGAACACAATTTTATTACATGTTTGTACTTGTATGTTATTTTAATATATATTTGTTGATTCACAATTTGGAGTTGTTTACTTGAATGCTGTACGTTGGAAATATCATTAATATAAATAGTATTGGTCCATCTAGAACTCGGCCATTACAAATGAAATAGAATTCCCGAAATATGTTTTACTTATTTCAACGCCGGCAATGCGATAACGTCACTAAGCCATATACAAGCGATCAAACAAACACATTAATAAAGACCCACATACATTAATAAAGACCCACATAATGTGGGTCTTCATTAATGTAAGTGGGTCTTTATTAATGTAAGTGGGTCTTTATTAATATAAGCTGGTCTTTATTAATGTAAGTGGGTCTTTATTAATGTAAGTGGGTCTTTATTAATATAAGCTGGTCTTTATTAATGAGTGTGGGACTTTATTAATGTAGGTGGGTCTTTATTAATGTAAGTGGGTCTTTATTAATATAAGCTGGTCTTTATTAATGTAAGTGGGTCTTTATTAATATAAGCTGGTCTTTATTAATGTAAGTGGGTCTTTATTAATGTAAGTGGGTCTTTATTAATATAAGCTGGTCTTCATTAATGTATGTGGGTCTTTATTAATATAAGTTGGTCTTTATTAATGTATGTGGGTCTTTATTAATGTAAGTGGGTCTTTATATATATATAAGATTTTAAATAAAATTTTGAATATATATATATATATATATATATATATATATATATATATATATATATATATATATATATATATTCAAAATTTTATTTAAAATATTCTTTTGTTAACGTCATCGCGATGGCATGAAAATAATAATAACAAAACAAAATGTTCTTAGCAACTGGAAGAATTTAGAAAACGCTATTATATTCATATTGTCAACTGAAAATTATCTCAAGGCATGAAGAAAATAACATGCTCAGATGAAAAAGGGTTTACTTTTTTTGAAAATACATAAATAGCAAAAAACAACAAAAAAGCAAAGGGGACTGGATGTATAGCCATTTTCCAAGCATAGATGTAGCACAAGGTAGAAAATTAAGGGGCACCCAGTGAGGACCGAACTCACTTCTCAGTCATAATTATTCTAACAAGACAAGCTTGCTAACCATTATTACACCACCTTGAGGTGCCCAACTTGGTATATACTAGTGTAAATTAGAAAATACCAACTTGGCTTACATTGTTTTAACAACTATTATGCTTCGATTGGCAGGTAAAGTTTGTGTAATGACAGTAAAACAGATAGCCATAAAAATATAATTGAAATCTATGCCTAAATATGTATAAAAAAGCCAAGTGGCATGGGTCATGATTTCTAAAACTACTAGTAGACCTCTAGGGTTGAATATTGATTTACACTTGTGAGGGATATATATTGGATTTAATAATATTGGCTTTTGGTGTTTTGTGGGCTTACATGTAGTTATCTTCAGATAATATCCTTATCCCAATATATAATAATTTTTGGTACTTGTCTATATCTCTTTTGGTACCTGTCTATAGATGTGGTATGATTATTTACATTATTTGGACTGTTATCCTCATCTCCATTACAACAGCCTAAACGTTGTGAATATGGCAATGAAGAAGAGGATAACAGTCCGAATAATGTAAATAATATAAGTAATCATAATACCTCATCTCAGAGATATAGAGGCTGAAACATTGTGAATATGGCAATGAAGATGAGGATAACAGTTCGAATAATGTAAAAAATGTCAATAATAATTTTAGGCCGTGTAAATTAAAAGATAATTAGTAGAAACAAAGATTTATTTTGCATGTAAAGATAAAATTTTATATATCTTAAAACATACAAAATTTAGAGTTCATAAGTTCATATGTACGGTTTGCTTGTTCAACAGCTAAGTCCTTTAACATATAATGGGACAGAGCTAAGTCTTTTAACATTATAACGGGACAGAGCTAAGTGCTTTAACATATAATGGGACAGAGCTAAGTCGTTTAACATTATAATGGGACAGAGCTAAGTCCTTAAACATATAATGGGACAGAGCTAAGTCTTTTAACATTATAATGGGACAGAGCTAAGTCCTTTAACATACAATGGGACAGAGCTAAGTCTTTTAACATTATAATGGGACAGAGCTAAGTCTTTTAACATTATAATGGGACAGAGCTAAGTCCTTTAACATATAATGGGACAGAGCTAAGTCTTTTAACATTATAATGGGACAGAGCTAAGTCCTTTAACATATAATGGGACAGAGCTAAGTCGTTTAACATTATAATGGGACAGAGCTAAGTCTTTTAAAATTATAATGGGACAGAGCTAAGTCCTTTAACATATAATGGGACAGAGCTAAGTCTTTTAACATTATAATGGGACAGAGCTAAGTCTTTTAACATTATAATGGGACAGAGCTAAGTCCTTTAACATATAATGGGACAGAGCTAAGTCGTTTAACATTATAATGGGACAGAGCTAAGTCTTTTAACATTATAATGGGACAGAGCTAAGTCCTTTAACATATAATGGGACAGAGCTAAGTCTTTTAACATTATAATGGGACAGAGCTAAGTCCTTTAACATATAATGGGACAGAGCTAAGTCTTTTAACATTATAATGGGACAGAGCTAAGTCCTTTAACATACAATGGGACAGAGCTAAGTCTTTTAACATTATAATGGGACAGAGCTAAGTCCTTTAACATATAATGGGACAGAGCTAAGTCTTTTAACATTATAATGGGACAGAGCTAAGTCCTTTAACATATAATGGGACAGAGCTAAGTCGTTTAACATTATAATGGGACAGAGCTAAGTCTTTTAACATTATAATGGGACAGAGCTAAGTCCTTTAACATATAATGGGACAGAGCTAAGTCTTTTAAAATTATAATGGGACAGAGCTAAGTCCTTTAACATATAATGGGACAGAGCTAAGTCTTTTAACATATAATGGGACAGAGCTAAGTCTTTTAACATTATAATGGGACAGAGCTAAGTCTTTTAACATTATAATGGGACAGAGCTAAGTCCTTTAACATATAATGGGACAGAGCTAAGTCTTTTAACATTATAATGGGACAGAGCTAAGTCCTTTAACATATAATGGGACAGAGCTAAGTCCTTTAACATTATACTTGGGACAGAGCTAAGTCGTTTAACATTATAATGGGACAGAGTTAAGTCTTTTAACATATAATGGGACAGAGCTAAGTCGTTTAACATTATAATGGGACAGAGCTAAGTCGTTTAACATTATAATGGGACAGAGTTAAGTCCTTTAACATATAATGGGACAGAGCTAAGTCTTTTAACATTATAATGGGACAGAGCTAAGTCTTTTAACATTATAATGGGACAGAGCTAAGTCCTTTAACATATAATGGGACAGAGCTAAGTCGTTTAACATTATAATGGGACAGAGCTAAGTCTTTTAACATTATAATGGGACAGAGCTAAGTCCTTTAACATATAATGGGACAGAGCTAAGTCTTTTAACATATAATGGGACAGAGCTAAGTCTTTTAACATTATAATGGGACAGAGCTAAGTCCTTTAACATACAATGGGACAGAGCTAAGTCTTTTAACATTATAATGGCACAGAGCTAAGTCTTTTAACATTATAATGGGACAGAGCTAAGTCCTTTAACATATAATGGGACAGAGCAAAGTCTTTTAACATTATAATGGGACAGAGCTAAGTCCTTTAACATATAATGGGACAGAGCTAAGTCGTTTAACATTATAATGGGACAGAGCTAAGTCTTTTAACATTATAATGGGACAGAGCTAAGTCCTTTAACATATAATGGGACAGAGCTAAGTCTTTTAACATTATAATGGGACAGAGCTAAGTCTTTTAACATTATAATGGGACAGAGCTAAGTCCTTTAACATATAATGGGACAGAGCTAAGTCCTTTAACATTATAATGGGACAGAGCTAAGTCTTTTAACATTATAATGGGACAGAGCTAAGTCCTTTAACATATAATGGGACAGAGCTAAGTCTTTTAACATATAATGGGACAGAGCTAAGTCTTTTAACATTATAATGGGACAGAGCTAAGTCCTTTAACATACAATGGGACAGAGCTAAGTCTTTTAACATTATAATGGGACAGAGCTAAGTCTTTTAACATTATAATGGGACAGAGCTAAGTCCTTTAACATATAATGGGACAGAGCTAAGTCTTTTAACATTATAATGGGACAGAGCTAAGTCCTTTAACATATAATGGGACAGAGCTAAGTCTTTTAACATTATAATGGGACAGAGCTAAGTCTTTTAACATTATAATGGGACAGAGCTAAGTCCTTTAACATATAATGGGACAGAGCTAAGTCGTTTAACATTATAATGGGACAGAGCTAAGTCCTTTAACATACAATGGGACAGAGCTAAGTCCTTTAACATTATAATGGGACAGAGCTAAGTCTTTTAACATTATAATGGGACAGAGTTAAGTCCTTTAACATATAATGGGACAGAGCTAAGTCTTTTAACATTATAATGGGACAGAGCTAAGCCCTTTAACATATAATGGGACAGAGCTAAGTCGTTTAACATTATAATGGGACAGAGCTAAGTCGTTTAACATTATAATGGGACAGAGTTAAGTCATTTAACATATAATGGGACAGAGCTAAGTCTTTTAACATTATAATGGGACAGAGCTAAGTCTTTTAACATTATGATGGGACAGAGCTATGTCTTTTAACATTATAATGGGACAGAGCTAAGTCTTTTAACATTATAATGGGACAGAGCTAAGTCTTTTAACATTATGATGGGACAGAGCTATGTCTTTTAACATTATAATGGGACAGAGCTAAGTCTTTTAACATTATGATGGGACAGAGCTATGTCTTTTAACATTATGATGGGACAGAGCTATGTCTTTTAACATTATAATGGGACAGAGCTAAGTCGTTTAACATTATAATCGGACAGAGTTAAGTCCTTTAACATATAATGGGACAGAGCTAAGTCGTTTAACATTATAATGGGACAGAGCTAAGTCTTTTAACATTATAATGGGACAGAGCTAAGTCGTTTAACATATAATGGGACAGAGCTATGTCTTTTAACATTATAATGGGACAGAGCTAAGTCGTTTAACATTATAATGGGACAGAGTTAAGTCCTTTAACATATAATGGGACAGAGCTAAGTCGTTTAACATTATAATGGGACAGAGCTAAGTCGTTTAACATTATAATGGGACAGAGCTAAGTCCTTTAACATATAATGGGACAGAGCTAAGTCTTTTAACATTATAATGGGACAGAGCTATGTCTTTTAACATTATAATGGGACAGAGCTAAGTCTTTTAACATTATAATGGGACAGAGCTAAGTCCTTTAACATATAATGGGACAGAGCAATGGTAAAAAGGTTTATTCCCCACTTTACATGTCCCTCATTATGACATTATGGATGGAGTGGAAAAGGAAGGAGAAACATGCTTTGTTTTCAGAGAGAGTTTTATAATGCTGTGCGATGCACAAAATTATATATGCATGCAGAGAAATTATAACATATACAACAAACAGTATGTAAAACAAGGGAAAAGCTTGCATGTGATATTTCCTGCAGAGAAAAATGGAGTTACAGCAGTTTCTTTATGAACCTGGTGAGGCTATGTGTTTTTTTCCTGTAAGACCTACCGCTGTGGACTAAAAACGTTCTTCTTTTGCAGGTTCTACCTTGCAACTGCCATTTGACACTCTATTCCGATATCATTCACCAGCTGTCACATAACCCTCATGACTATCTCAATGAAAGGGAGACAATCGCTATTTGTATCTCTACAGTATGAGAGAGAGTCCTTGTAATGTTAATGTGTATATATGTATGTCGTCAGTTGGTCGTAGTAATGCTGACTCATTGTTGATTTAAGGGCCCAGGTAAACTAAGGTATGGCAGGAATATGGCAATGAGAGGCAGATGTTGTCTGTGCAGTGACTAAGTAGTGAAGATTTGTTCCTTATGAGGAAAGCCTTCAAGTATGGAAGAAGGACGAAATAGTTTCATTGACTCTCTGGTTTCTTTTTTCTCATTGTCTTTGGGTTTATAGAGACAAAAGAATTCCTTTCAGTATTGTCTATTGCTTACTTACTGATTGGTTCACAGGTGTTTCATTTGATATTCCCTTTTCTTAACTTACATTTACGAATGATGACCTTTTGGCCCGTTTTATTCATTTTCTTCTTTGTCCGGTTACAATGGCCATTTCTATCATTTCTATCGATAGAAAGGAACATTGTAACCAGAAAAAAATCCCCCAGCCCAACCCTACACAACTCCAAAAACTTGACATAATAATAAACATTCCTACTTTCATCAAAGCAGAAACCCCATTTCCAAACTATAAATGAGTAAAACATATAATCAGTTACTTATTCCAAATATCCCTTGAGAATAAAACAGTCATCTCAAGTTAAGGTTTAATATTGAAATTAAAACTTGTGGACCAGTTTTGAAACATCGTAATTTCTGTGTCACGATGGAATCATATTTTTTAAAAATAATTATTATATCGCCGACAGCTTAGTGGTAGAATTTTCGACTGACACCAATTCAGTCGGGTTTTGATCCTAGCTAGAGGCAACCAGACGTCTAGCCACACTGAAGAGCTGTGAAACAGCGAAACAGTCTGTCTGTGGACGACAATAATATATATATATATATATATTTTTATATATATATATATTTATATATATATATATATTCATATATATATATATATATTTATATATATAGTTTACGAAAAACTAGGTAATACGTATGGGAAGACCCAATGCGGATAGAATCCAGAGAGCTCAATGTAAATCAGAGCTAATAATTTAAATAAAAACAGATTGCTTTAAGGTTCCATATAATAAATTATTTCACCACAGCCCTTTTAAAGGACAGTGGATCATATCCTTTAAAAGGGCTGTGGTGAAATAATTTATGAAAATATTCATATATATATATATATATATATTTATATATATATATATATTATGAAATGGACAAAGTCCGACAATTATTTAAAGACATTTTTATGTTTAACATTCTTTTTATAGATACAAGTATTTAAGTAAATGCTCTGTTTATAATAAATAATTCATAATTTATAATTCAGGCCGGTAAATGTTGTTTAATTCTGTTTATTATAAACAGACCATTTACTTAAATACTTGTATCTATAAAAAGAATGTTAAACATAAAAATGTCTTTAAATATATATATAAAAAAAATTAAAAAAATAAATACTTTCACAAAAAAAAACATTCAATTTCAATCAATTTTTTTTAATTTGCAACTTTTCAGTTGTTTTCTCCATATTATATATATATATATATATATATAGAGAGAGAGAGAGAGAGAGAGAGATAGAGATAGATAGATAGATAGATAGATAGATAGATAGATAGATAGATAGATAGATAAATAGATAGATAGATAGATGGAGTGAGAGAGAGACATGTCTCAATGAATAATTTAGACAAGTTTTGTCTACTTATTTTCAGTAGGATCCTCTCATATTCATGAACAAGCTTCTTAGTATCTTTATTAAATAAAGAGAGAAAATTACCATGTTGATACATATTCATTTACTATGAGTACTTTCAACATTAACACAATGTCATCAGCAAAGTGCTGTTACATAACCTTCGCATTTTTCACTTAACAGGTAAAAATTTAACTTTCAGATGAGCACAATAATTTTGCCTTAGAAAAATGATGAACAATTTTTGCTTTAGGAAAAACAACTACTTGATGATGGTTAATGAAATCACCATTTCTGACAGAAATATTCTCTCAAAATGTCAGCAAAGTTGTGAAGGTACAGGTTGGTCTGAAAGTCTTGTTACCTTCTGGTGGTATTATCAAAGAGAGCGTTTCGCATGAACAATACCAAAATACCAATCAGTTTGGAGAGCCTTTGCAACAATCAACTAAGCACAGCTTCGTAAAATATCACACAGGACATGGTGCCATATCATTTTTTTGTGCCATGAAAATGATGGTGTTCATACAGGCCTTCTCAATCTGTGACAACGTCAATGAAAGTGAATAAACTGAATACAGTATATGTACATTATATTAATATTACTGTATGACTTGTTCTTCTGTTGGTCTCATTACCTTTTTTTTTCTTTTTTTTTTTTTTGGTAGGGGGTGACAAGTCTTTCGGACCACTCTGTATCTTAAAAACAATATCTGAATTATCTTTATGTATTAATATCATCTAACGGAAATGCTTGGCGCTGGAAAATTGAGAATATTCTTATCATCCGTCATTATTTTATGAATTCCAGGAAATATTCCTTTTTTTAATCGTTTTTCCCCTCCTTCATAATTCATTTCTGAATCCAAAAGCTTCTATCAAAATTATCAAGAGTTATTGCCCTTGGTATTTTTTTCACTGATACAAATTAAGAATTTGATCTATTTTTTTTAATTTTATTTTAGTGAGACTTACACGTTTTCTAATTTTCTGCGTTTTTTTTTAATTCATTTTTTAAACCATATTTTGAATATGTTTTGAATAATTTGTGAGATTGACAAATTCATCATTCACATTTATGTAATACTCTCTAGACCAATATACAGTGTCCCTGCAAAAATTGACATAATTTATGTGAATATCTGAGTAACTACATGTCTCAGGCAAACGAAATTAAATAGACTTCATGTTGAACAATAAAAGATTTATTTATCAAAATTCAAACAAGGTATTCAAATGGACGTAGATTTTATAACCAATTTAACAAAGCTTCACAAATGTTTGATATGAGTATGTTGGGGGTGTGCGGGATGAACTAGGATTTTGCTTGAGCGTTAGAATTTATCAGAAGGATTTTTTATCAGGTTGCGTGATCTGTTCATGCATCCAGAACAATAAATATTTCACAATATAAAATAAGACAAAAACATGAATGCAATTCAAACAAACAAATGCATTTATGTACAATTTAAAGATTATTTACAAAATGTTGCTTCAAGGTATTTTATGTCTTGTGTTGGTTAGTGGACGAAGGTTTGCTTATTTTTTGGTGTGTTGGTATGTTTGCATTACAGTCCACAAGGAATTTTTTTTATTTTTTTTAATCGTATCAACCCAAGCAAGACCGGAGGCCACTATCACGCAATGGGTTAAAGAAGGGTTGGAGGAAGAGCAGATAGGAGTGGCAAGGGAGGGGATGCGGTGAAAGAGAAAGACAGTGGGTTGATCAAGGCAAGGGGGCCACAGAAGATCCGGAGCGAGAACAGATAGGAATGAAAAATGAAAGGATGTGGAGAAGGGAAGTGGATAGATCAAGGCAACTGGAGATGTCGATTGACGCTACACTTAAACCGTTGGAGATTGTATTTGTCAGGGAAACAGAAATAGGGTAGGGAGTTCCATAGGCGAGATGTGCGAGACATGAAGCTATTGGAGTAGAAGAGACGTCTACATCTAACAGTTTCCACGGTGTAGGGGTGGGAGCGGGATGCCAGCCTCGTGGGGCGTTTAAATTCACGAGGCCTGGGGACAAGCGAACGCAACTCCTCAGAGCAATTACCGTGGAAGTACTTGTAAAAAAGGCAGAGCGAGGCAACATCGCGTCTGTGAGAGAGCGACTGCAGACGAGATGACAGATCAGGGCCAATCACGTTGCCTATCCGTCTCTGGATCTTATCAAGAACCCTGAGGCAAACAGCAGGGGCCCTAGACTATATATGGCAGCAATACTCCATGCAAGGGCGAATGGTCGATTTATAAACTTGAAGGATCGATTCCGGGGAGAAAAAATTCCTGGCTCGGCACAGAGAACTAACTTTCCTTGCGGTGGCTGATGCAACTGACTCGATGTATTTGTTCCATCTCAGATCAGCAGACAGCGTGAGACCGAGCAGCCGCAGGGAGGAGCTCTCGAGAAGTTGGTCATCAGACATTCTAATGGGATGCAGGGGTAGATCCTTGTGGTGGTTAATAGAGAGCAGTTTTCTTTTAGAGGCTTTAAAGTTAACCATCCATTTCTCACCCCAGTTCACAACCGATTGGAGGTCCTTTTCAATTTGAGCTGCCAGGTTAGCTTTGTCCGCCTCACTAGATTTGTGTTTGAGGCAGGAGTAAATAGTGGTGTCGTCAGCGTAGATGCCGACTTGGGAGTCTATGGTGTCAGGAAGGTCGTTTATAAATATGAAGAACAGAGTAGGGCCTAGGATGGAGCCTTGAGAGTATGAATGCCTGCGAGGTCGGTAGTAGCATTCTTAAGCCACTGGTTGTGATGGGCGTTAAAATCGCCAAATACAAATATGTGAGCGTACGGATGGGCAGAGAGGGCCCTATCTATGCTGTCAGAAATGACATTGAGTATCCCACAGTCCTGAGAGGATGGAGAGTGGTAGAGGAAGAAAAAATAGCTAACGGCATTGAGAAGAGATAGCCGGAGACACAAGAACGAATGATCCGGCGATTCGAGAGAGGACTCTCTAGCCAGAGGGAGATGGTCCTTGACGTCGACCCCCAGGCCATGCATGTGGGTTAGAGAGTCTTTTCTGAGGAGAGGAAGGTATCCAGGGATCGAGAGATCAGAGGAAGGGATAGCGGAGTCAAGATTGGTCTCACACAGGGCCAGTTTATCCGGGCAATTAGCAATGAGGAAGGACTCAACGCTGCAGAAGTTGGTTCTGATGCCACGGATGTTGGAGAAGGAGATATTTAAAGGTTTGGGTGATTTTTGGAAGGCTGGTTTAGGTTTATGTTTCTGGTTTTTGTACTTCATGGTGGGTAATTGGTGTTGGAAAAAGAGAAGGCCTGAGTTACAGGAAGCCGACGGTTAACACCCATGACGCGAGCAGAGAGGGGGTTTGACACAGCCTGAATCATAATGTGGCCTCAGGGTTGCCCACCAGAGATGACTGCAGGGACACCTATCCATGCGCGACATGGCACTACAGACACCCCGATATTATGCAACTGTTGATCAGAGCGGCCGCTCAAGACGCTACGCAAGAGTTAGGGCTCCTAACTACCAGTCGGAAACAGCAACCAGGGAACTGTCAACCGTGTACCCTCAGAATGAACAGGCGATGCCACAGACTACACGCATCACGGGTGAAACTCCGCAGCACCAGCACAGAGGCCAGAGAGAGAGAGAGAGAGATCCGGGAACCCTATCCTAGACACGAAACAAGGTTTGGGCCTCTAAACGTGTGCAATAGAGGGGGGTGTAGACCGGGCGGTAGGAAAGCCTACCTACTCCTATTACGTATAACATAATCAACGACGAATTATAATTAATGTTTAAACAAAGTTTTTTTATGTTCGTATCGTTTTGTACTGTTTAGAATGAAGTTAGCAAAAGTAGTCTACCTTTAACTGTAGATATGTGTTATGTTCAATTATAGTTTTTTACTTAAGTTATCGTGAGTGTTGAATAATCACTTTGGATAAGTAAAGTCTCGTAAGTTGAAATTCGTTGTAATCACAGAGTAATCTTCGAGTCGAGTTTGTGAGTGAGTCAGTTGTGTTTCTTTCGCGCGGGAAAATTAGAATCGTAAGTTGAGTGGATTCGATCAGCGCTTCTCGGTGTTTGCTGGGCTGACTAACTTGGTCAGTTGAAAATCTTCCTTATATAAGGATTTAGGTGTGGAAATCGGCTCAAGTTGGTTTTGGCGCAATTTAACTTCTCCACGTGAAGTTTCCGAATTATCACGCTGCGAGCCAATAGGATTCGCTGTTTAACACTATAGGGTTTTGATTGGTTATGTTCGCGTAGGCGTGCATAATTGAATGTTCTTGTCGCTAGGGGGATAAGGTAAATGGACGAGTCCACAAGCACCACCAGTGACACGATACACATCAAGTCAGTAGAACAGTTCTTGCAAGACACTCTGTAGCATGTCTTGCATAACATTCTCCAGGGCCTCAGTGATTCTTTATTTAAATTCCTCTAGGCTTGTAGGAAGAAGGTGATTTAGACCTGCCCTTTCATATAGCCCCATAGAAAAAAATCACCCAGTGTCAAGTCAGGTGAACGTGGTGGCCATTTCAACAACACATTGTCATTGTCACCGGCATGCCTGATCCATGCCTGGCCCATCTTTCTGGCAGATTCTAACTGAGATAAGTCCATAAAGTCAACGTAGTTTTTACACATTTTGTTAAAATTTGAAATCATTTTAATTAGAATTGGCTACGTTGTTAGACTACAAAAAGATGTCAGTGTGTGGGGGGCTACTTCATATTAATATGAAGGTGACTGAATCCAAGATGCCAGGTCAGGACATTTTGTTAAAATTTTTGAAATCATTTTAACAAGAATTGGCTATGTTATTAGATTACAAAATGATGTCAATTTGGAGGAAGGCACCCTGTATATTGGTAAATGGACTGATTATTATACCCTTTCAATTTAATGAAATATGTTTTTTATTGTCACTGTAGCTGATTTTGTCAAGTTGGTTTTTTTATTTCTTCAATAAAATCTATTTTAAAGGAAAAAAAAGAGTGTCCCTATTCATTTCATTCAAGTGTTTGAATTTATAGGTTTTAATAATTAGTCATAATCATAATTAATATGCAGAGTTTATTTGGATATTTACAGGTTGTTATCTTCAGATAAGGTCTTTTATCCAAATATGCACCCGTTTTTGGCCTTTTAAAAATGCATGCAAAGATAATTAATACAAAGATATATTTTGTATATACAGATAAAATTTTATATCTCTTAAAATAAAATATACAATATGTAATGACACAAGTATGCAGGTGTAGGCTTTAAGGAAGCTTAATTCAACTGAAAACACAAGGTTCGCATGTAGCGTCCTTTTATAGTCCCAGTAAACAGAAATAGCAGAAATTAGGTATTATTTCAACCAATGTTTAAATGCTTTTATTCTCAAGGATACATGGTCCAGTGGATAAAAGTTGATTGAAGTAACCCAATGACTTGACCCAAAGAGCTGTGAGTTCAATACCTGGCCACAGCAGAGGTAAACAAAAACTTGGAGAATTGAGTTACTAAAGGGATAATAAATGGAACTAAGATATGCAGAAAAGGCATGGCATGTGGAATTAGAACAGTCTACTATGATGGATAAAATAAATGGTTCAGTTCAAAATTCCAATCACCTGAAGAAGGCTGGGGTGTACAATGGCTAAAATGTAATGAACATGGCAAAAACAAAAAAGAAAAGAGATACGAAATAATGATCTCTCAGGAAATAAAACTGCGGCATAAACAATTGCACGGATTCAGATTCTATCACTGATGAAGCTGATTCAAACGCCATTAGTGCAGAATTCCTTGAAAACAATAGAGTCGAAATTACTGCAGCGTAAAACAACATCATTAAAATAATCAGCAAACTCGCGCACAAATGCAAGAAAGTGACCGGCTTCCAAAAATTCATATGACGAAGTTCAATAAACTGTTAAATGTAGCCATCTCTTCTACTCCAATAGCTTCATGTCTCGCACTTCTCGCCTGTGGAGCTCCCTCCCCTTTTCCTGTTTCCCTGATAGTTATAATCTCCAACTATTCAAATATAATGTCAATCAACGTCTCCAGATGCGCTGATCTATCCCCTATCCTTCTCTTCATCCTTTCCTCTATCACTCCTCTTTGCTCTCGCTCCAACTCCTGTAACCCTTTGCGTACTAGTGGCTTCCCGCCTTGCTTGAAATGCTTTTAAAAAAAAACAAAGATGAGGACAACAGTCTGAACAATGTAAATAATTCTAAATATTTTCAGCTTATTGGCTTTTTATTGCTCCGTCTTTTTGGGTTGAAAAATTCAACACCAGGGGTACAGTTTTGTTAGATAACAACAGAATTTGTATTGTGTTACCACCAATTGTTTTTCCCATGTCAGATTGTACTTACCACTTATTACCCAGTGACTATGGCATATGATTTGTAATTATAATTAGTCACTAGTCCTTCAGCCTATTTGAGCAGGATTCTCAGTTACTTCTTGAAAATAGTCAGCATTGGTACGTTCACAATAGCACTGAGTAAAGAGTTTTTAGTGTCCTACCTCAATGTAACAATATTTTATTTCATTAGTTAAAAAAGATTCCAATACATTTCCTATGTAACAGCACCGCGATCAACAAAATCTGTGCAAAAAAAGCAGATCACAGAGCCTGGATATTTCTCTGACTATTTCTCTGACTCTTCATTGGTCAATTAATCCTAATATCATGTTTTCAACTACACCCGAATTGTATCAACCTAGTTTCTGACCCGAACGAAAATATTTCCGCCAAAAATTTGTCTATGTGTTTCAAGCCTATCACGTGACTTGAGAGTAAATAAATACGAGCGACATTTTAGGCTCTTTCTCTTTTTGCCTTTCTCTCACACTACAAAAATGTAGTCAGTGAAGTTCCTGTGTCTGTTCCTTAATGGTAGACGCTATGACACATGCACACAGATGCACACACATACGCACGAACATTGCACATCTCTGAACTCATCTCATTCTTCAACTACAAGCAATAGAAAGATATTCAACTCTCTCTTTGGTAAACAATTTAAATGACAAGTAATTCAACTTTTCGATACTTGAGTGAAGATTACATTTTCCCTCAATCAACAAGTTTCTTTGAACTCCTCTATCACCGAATTTCAGCCTACAATACCTTCTTATCGAAGAACCTTCTTTCCATTGAAACTCATTAATTATTTCATGAACAGAAATCTTTTCTGTGAGTCCAGATAAAAAAAATTATTTTTCCTTAGTCTTAGCTAATTCAGATAGCAGTTAAAGGGAAATAACTCTTGCTGTATAATTTTAACTCTATATAAAAAAAATCATACACTTGATTGCTTTTGTATTTTAGAACTGAAATCTTTTCTGTGAGTCCAGATAAAAAAAATTATTTTTCCTTAGTCTTAGCTAATTCACATAGCAGTTAAAGAGAAATAACTCTTGCTGTATAATTTCAACTCTATATAAAAAAAATCATACACTTGATTGCTTTTGTATTTTAGAACTGAAATCTTTTCTGAGTCCAGATAAAAAAAATTATTTTTCCTTAGCCTTAGCTAATTCAAATAGCAGTTAAAGGGAAATAACTCCTGCTGTATAATTTCAACTCTATATAAAAAAAATCATACACTTGATTGCTTTTGTATTTTAGAACTGAAATCTTTTCTGAGTCCAGATAAAAAAAATTATTTTTCCTTAGCCTTAGCTAATTCAAATAGCAGTTAAAGGGAAATAACTCCTGCTGTATAATTTCAACTCTATATAAAAAAAATCATACACTTGATTGCTTTTGTATTTTAGAACTGAAATCTTTTCTGTGAGTCCAGATAAAAACATTTATTTTTCCTTAGTCTTAGCTAATTCAAATAGCAGTTAAAGGGAAATAACTCTTGCTGTATAATTTCAACTATATAAAAAAAATCATACACTTGATTGCTTTTGTATTTTAGAACTGAAATCTTTTCTGTGAGTCCAGATAAAAAAAATTATTTTTCCTTAGTCTTAGCTAATTCAAATAGCAGTTAAAGGGAAATAACTCCTGCTGTATAATTTCAACTCTATATAAAAAAAAATCATACACTTGATTGCTTTTGTATTTTACAGTTAAATGAAGATAGTTTACTTATTACTAACATTCTTACTTTGTATATATCTGTTATTTCAATACACTTGTTCAACCTACCTTCGTCTTCCATGTCTTTCTTTTCTGGCCCCTAAACAGGCCACAACATATACATATTGGCCTATCATAAAAATAAAGTCGTATATCTCCATCAGCACTGCTAAGTAGATAGATGTGAAAATATTTGGATAGATAGATAGATAGATAGATAGATAGATAGCTAGATGGGAGAGACGAAGAGATAGAGAGTGAGAAATGAAGAGAGGGGGATAGATAGATAGATAGATAGATAGATAGATAGATAGATAGATAGATAGATAGATAGATAGATGGGAGAGACGATGAGATAGAGAGGGGGATAGATAGATAGATAGATAGATAGATAGATAGATAGATAGATAGATGGGAGAGACGATGAGATAGAGAGTGAGAAATGAAGAGAGGGGAATAGATAGATAGATAGATAGATAGATAGATAGATAGATAGATAGATAGATAGATGTGAGAGACGAAGAGATAGAGAGTGAGAAATGAAGAGAGGGGGATAGATAGATAGATAGATAGATAGATAGATAGATAGATAGATAGATAGATAGATAGATAGATAGATAGATAAAGAAGTCAATACTTTATTCTTTCAACAAAACCATGTTTAATCTGTGGAGGGGAAAAAAATAAGATTTCCTATGTGTCCAGACTTTAGGGCCACTCTGAACATTAATTAAATTTAAATTTTAACTTAATAGAAAATTTTTACAAGTGCTTTTTTTATTATTATATGCCTTATTATTATTTCATTATTATATTATTATTCAGGGTGTCCATAAATTTCATGTACACTTTAAAAAATTTATAACTTTATTTGTATTTGCGATAGAAATAATCTGTAAAAAAATGTTATAAAGTTTAATGTACCTAGTTTTAAGTATAGCTAAAATAACTAATGTGATTTCAGGCATTACTGTAAATCAGTTGGCAAATGTTTTTCGTGAACTGCAAAATCGTATTACCCTTTGTATTGCTAATGATGGAGGACATGTGGAAACTTAAATAAAATTTCAATAAAACCTTAAAAAATATAGATTTACTTCTTTTTAATCCTTATTACAAATTATTTCTATCGCAAATACAAATAAAGTTATAAATTTTTTAAAGTGCACACGAACATTATGGACACCCTGTACTATTATTTCATTAATATATTCCTTATTATTATTTGAAACAACATGTGCATCATGGTTGTACACCAGTTGACTTTTGACCGCATCATGCTAAAACACCAATTCCCATACGATCACTCAAGTTAAGCAACAAAAACCTGTTCAATACTTAGATGGGTGACTGCTTGGGAATACCAAGTGCCATAAGATCCAATTCCTACTAGATTCGTTGTATTCACTTTTGTGCAAATACCTTTTTTTATCTAAAAAAAGAAATCTTACAATCTAAAAATATTTTCTGTCTTCAAGTAACCTGTAAAGAGTTGAGAATCCATAGTCAATCAATTGTAATACAGTGTAACCCGGATATAAGAGAAACCCGGATATAAGAGAAACCCGGATATAAGAGAAATTTTATCTGGTCCCAAATTAGAGCCTGTGTTAATGTATATAAAATAGACCAAACCCGGATATAAGAGAAACCCAGATATAAGAGAGATTTTATCTGGTCCCAAATTAGAGCCTGTGTTAATGTATATAAAATAGACCAAACCCGGATATAAGAGAAACCCGGATATAAGAGAGATTTTATCTGGTCCCAAATTAGAGCCTGTGTTAATGTATATATAATAACCAAACCCGGATATAAGAGAAACCCGGATATAGGAGACCCTGATATAAGAGAAACTCGGATATAAGAGAGATTTTCTCTGGTCCCAAATTAGAGCCTGTGTTAATGTATATAAAATAGACCAAACCCGGATATAAGAGAAACCCGGGTATAAGAGACTTCTTTTCCGGTCCCGGCAACTCTCTTATATCCGGGTTACACTTGTCAGAATTATTTAGGTGAATTGTTGTCACTATTTATTTTCATTTGAAAAGTTCTTCACCATTCTTGGTTCTATTGTTTTCTCAGATTAGTGATTAAAAATGGCTCCAAGCAAATGAATCCTTTAAGTCTTAAAGAAGATAATCCTACATTAGACTCAATAGACTGACACTGCAGAATCACAAACAAAGAAGGGCTTTGGTCCCATCACATTGAAACACTGGTTCCTGTACAATCAATGGTTAAGCAATGTTGAGCCTAATCAGTACCAAGACGGGTGACCACTTGAGAATACCAGAAGCTTGGATTTGTGGGATGGTGTAATGGGTAATGGCTCAGAATTGTTAATCGGAGAGCCAAGTTCCAATTCCAGTTGGGTTCGTTATATTCACTTACCCACAAATTCTTTTGGGAAAGGTATGAATCCACCTATTCTTCCACCACTTATGGATTAATTATTAGGTTGGTGCAAAAATAATGTCGTTTTTTGACGTTCAACTTCAGTCGAAAAACGACATTATTTTTGCACCAACCTAATATTAGGTTGGTGCAAAAATAACGTCGTTTTTTGACGTTCAACTTCAGTCGAAAAACGACATTATTTTTGCACCAACCTAATATTAGGTTGGTGCAAAAATAACGTCGTTTTTTGACGTTCAACTTCAGTCAAAAAATGACATTATTTATGCACCAACCTAATAGCAAGAATTATATCATTAAAACCATTATTATCTCCAAAGTAAAAAATTCTTAAAACCTAAAAAATATTTTCTGGCTTTAAATAACCTGCAATGGGTTGATAAACTGTAAAAAAATGAATGAATCAGTCAATATACACAAGTCATGGACAAGGTTTATCAAGCAGTGATCACTATCTCATCACAAGGTGGCTGCACTACCAAAAAGATTCAAGGTAATTTTTCGTAGTAGGTACATCAGCTATTTTCACTATAGGAGACCGTAAGCATATGTCTTAGAAATGGAGCAAAAGTTGCTTTTATTTATTTTTTGGAAAAAGATTTTTCTAGAATTAAAAAATTGAAGTCTTGGTATAATATTATCACTTGATAACAGTGTGATTAACACATGTCACTGTCTGTGATTTATATTTTTATTTATTCATTTGAAAATTTTTAAAAAATGTTACTTTAGAGAAAAAAATTCTTATGAATTCTTCTTGTTTTGAAAGAAAAATGTTTGCACTTATGCTCTTCCTTAGTGAAAATTGCCAGTGGTTTATAATGATTAAAACGTTTCTTTAACTGAAAGTCTACAAAATTAAAGAAACATTCTACTTTTAATCATTGTTTACACATGTGGTTGTCGAACATTATGAAATGGACAAAGTCCGACAATTATTTAAAGACATTTTTATGTTTAACATTCTTTTTATAGATACAAATATTCAAGTAAATGCTCTGTTTATAATAAACAGTATTAAATAACATTTACCGGCCTGAATGTCCGAGAAATTTTCATAGAAAATATTCGTCCTCCGACAGGATTCGAACCTGTATCCTATACGGAACCGTCACATAGCCCGACGTGCCTTAACCGATTCGACCACTGAAGATCGTTCGGTTGGCAAGGTCGAATTTACTGCTTATAAACTTGAATCGGTTACCTCTCAGTATTATTTTCCTCAGTTGCCCATCTGTCCTTTGCCAAAGTCCCTGAGCACACTCTGCCCAAAGACAGACACAACTGAGAAATGATAAGTAGACGTGAAATTACTCCAATGCTAAATGCTCAATATCTATATTATATATTATCTACTTCTAGGCGATACTACTCTTCAGATTAAACTAATTTGCATATTGATTTTAAAAAAGTATATTTCATTAATTAACTGTCCTTCATTAGTGTTTTATTCGATGATTGTTTTGATTTTCATATTAAAAATAGTTCTGTTTAGGAACATTGTCATATATAGTGCAGCAAAGTGTTTGAAATTTGCATATTATTTTGCCTTCAACAAGTTGGCATCTATTTGTAAAACTTTCCTTAACTATTACAAGCCAATTTATGAATGAAATGTTCATTTAAAATTTTTGTTTCTAAGATTTCAAATAGTGAATATATATAATAGCCTGTTAGTTTTCCTTTTAAAATTAGGCATGCCATTCAGAAAGACCAAATGGCCCTCATTGACTACACAATGATCTTCGTATCTTCTTCAGGTGTCTGTAACTTGGTAGCCTTCTTGGAATTTTAAATCAAAGAATTTTGATCTGAGTGTAAATTATTCCCATTTCACTTTCTATGTCTAGGGGAGATAACTCGTATCTCTTTAATTTCTGTCTGAATTTCTGGGATAAGGAGTTACCATTATTTAAGTTATTTACATGTGCCACAAAAACTTTTGGAACTACTAGGAAACCTTAACATATTTGGGAATGATATTGAAATAACATACTGGCAGCAAACCACCTGCATGCAGATAGAAAATGAATTCAGTAAATATGCAAAAATAGAAAGTCTTGAAAAACAAGGAAATGTTTTCTTACCAAACATATTCACCCTACACAGTGAAGTGATTCTGAGAGAATTAGAAGTCCTACCAGGATTCATAATTGGTGGAAAACAATCTTAATAACATAAGATACACAGATGACACAATGCTGATAGCAGACACAGAATAACACCTACAGAATGTAGTGAAGGAAAGTGAGAAGGACTAAACATCAATTGCAAGAAGATAGAATGCATGGTTGTTAGCAAAAGGGCAGCCCAGCATGGAAATTACAAATTGGAGATGGCAAAATGAAACAAGTAAAACAATATAAATATCTGTGAAGTGTTTTAACAGAGGATGAAAAGTGAAACACTGAACCATGAAGACTCATTGGGATAGCAAAAGACGGCTTTCAAATCAAATCAAAATATTAAGAAATAGAAAAATTTCATTAGAAATAAAGAAAAGACCATTGAACTCTTACATAATATCAGTTTGTCTATATGGTAGCGAATGCTGGACAATCTCCTTACAGATGAAGAAGAGACTTGAAGCAACAGAAATGTAGCTCCACAGAAGGATGCTGAGAATACCATGGACTGAACATGTTAGCAATGATGAAGTTCTAGAGACAATGGAATCAAAAAGGACACTTCTACTTAACATCAGGAAGAGAGAATGGAAATTTCTAGGCCATATAATGAAGAAAGAGGGCTTGGAAAATTTGATGCTCACAGGACAGATTGAAGGCAGAAGGGAAATAGCAAAATGCATAACCTTCTTGGCAAAGCAGGACTTGAGAGAGATAGCAAAAAGACAAAATATATTAAGGGCTGCAAAGGTCATGAAATTGTGGAGAGCCATTATCCTAAAGAAGTAGTAAACTCATTGCCCAATCCATGTAGGGGAGATAACTGATATCTCTCTGATTTCTGAGATGAGGAGTTATTATTTATACTAGTTATATTTGGACTAATATCCTCATCTTTGTCGATAATATATCTCCTGTCTTCTTTAAGTTTCCGTCAATTTGAAAAACCTTCAGGGAATTTCAAATTGAGTCCTTTATTTGATCCACGGGGTTAGACTGTCCTTGTTCCACTAACCATGTCTTGTTTAGCTTTAGTATTACTTGCCCCATTTCCAAAATTTGCAAAAATTTAAATGCAACATCAATCGCCCTCTTCTATCATCTTGAATCCTGTAGCGGACGATGCGGTGTGTGAATGTGAGAAGAGAAGATGAGTTATCTCTAGGTTAAGGCTTCCGCTGGCCGGTCCAGCTACATAAGAATGTTGGACTTTAATGGAGTCCAAAGAAAGCAAAAGAAAACAAACAAGACCGATATACATGTATGCGAACAAATATATATTAATAACAAATAGATTAATACACGAATTACAAATACATTGAAGACATGAATAAAATGTTACAGTCTGTATGGAAAGTTGTGTGTGTGTTGAGTTGAATGTCCGTACGGGGTGAATTTTGTTTTAGCGTGTTCCCAGAATATGGGAAACGCTGGTTGTGTATAAGAGTTCACATAGTGGAAATTTTAAGAGAAAGTTTTATATACCTCACCTCACGTGCGAGGTTGCGGCCCGCGGCCGAAGTCGAGATAGTTGCTCGCACGTGCGCGTAAGCAGAGAAAAGAGGAAGAGGCGAAAGGTCAGCCAGTATTTATACTCCCGGGAGAGAGAGACCCCTGTTGACGGGTTAAGGAAATGAGGAGGAGCTAACTACGACAATCCCATTCATCTTTTGTCCTTTCCTCAATCCTCCCTATACTCAGTCTTTTCTCTCACCATAACACTTTGTAACACCCTGTGCGCTTTTGGAATTCCCGCCTTGATTGGGGCAAAATGATTATCCTTAATTACGAAGCAAAGATATTAATAACATATTTGTAATTATAACATAAATAAAAACCTAAAACCTAAAATCTTTACTACGAAGCCCATTAAATCCAAGATAATCAAGTTTTTAAGAAAAATAAGACATTTGCTAAAATGAACCAAATTGTCAACAAGTCACTAAAAAGCTAATTTATTTAAAATTAAACCAGGAAGAAGTGTTTAAAAAGTAATGATATTTCAAATAAATAACACTATACTGATTATCACAAGGTTAGGGGCTGTTATATACCGTACCTATGAATACTAATGGGTATGCCCCAATCCTCATAAACACCTTGGACACTATTGTTAATTGGGGTAATAAGTTGTCTAAGTAGTCCACCACTAGCAATGTTTTACCTACTTCACGCCGCTGGGGAGTATTTTATTTTTTTGATGTTATAAAGATTACCATTTTGGTTTTTCCTGATTCAGTAACCCTTCCTAGGTTACAACATTAATACATCCAGATTGAATTGTAAAATCCAATTTCTTTTGTACATAATAAATCTCAATTTGCTGTCTAAGTAGTCCACCTCTAGCAGTGGTTTACCTACTTCACGTCGCTGGTGAGTATTTTCTTTTCTTGATGTTATAAAGATTACCATTTCATTTCCAACCTCTGTTTTGGTTATTCCTCATTCAGTAACCCTTCCTAGGTTACAACAATAACCTTCTGGGAATTTCAAACTGAGTCCTTTATTTGATACACAGGGGTAGACTGTCCTTATTCCACTACCTATGTCTTGTTTTGCTTTTGTATTGCTTGCCTCATTTCCACTGAGTCCAAGTAAATACTTCCCGGCCAAGATATTGAATTCACAATTTCACCAAATTCACAAACTACCAGTCTATTGAGAACATTGATCCTTAAACCTAACCTGCCTGCTGATTAGTTCTTCTGCTGCTTGTTATGCTTGACTACACTCAAAAACAAAGATGAGCACAATTATTTATTACTGCTTAGTTATTGCCCGAGGAATTTTATCACCTTTACGCCATTTATGGACTGAGCGTGTGATCATCAATGAACTTTTGAAGAGGATGCAAGCCAGGAGGAAGCTTATACTTAACATCAGGAAGAGGCAGATGAAATTTCTGGGACACGTAATGAGAAAGTAGGCCTTGGAGAATATGATACTCACAGGTTGAATAGAGGGAAAGAGAGACAAGTGAAAGCAACGCATGACATACCCAGTGGGCTTAAGCAAGTGGATGACAGAACTGGAGCTGTTACGTGACATCTGTCCTCCTTTACAGCAATGAATGTTGGACGGTCTCCTGATAGATGAAGAAGAAACTCTTAGGCGACAGAGATGTGGTTCTACAGAAGGATGCTGAGGATATCACAAACCGAGCATGTGAGCAACAATGAGGTCTTGGAGAGGATGCAAACAAGGAGGAGGCTTATACTTAACAACAGAAAGGGGTAGCTGAAGTTCCTGCGACATGTAGTGAGAAAGTAGGGCTTGGAGAATCTGATACTCACAGGTCAAATAGAGGGAAAGAAAGACAAGCAACACACAACATAGCTAGTGGGCTTAAATAAGTGGATGACAGAATATGGCCTGGGAGAAGTAGCAAAGGGACTAACAGATAGGAAGACGTAGAGAGCCATGATCAACCAAGTCCTGAAGGGACATGGCACATAAAAAGTGGTTATTGCCCACCCTGTTTCCAATTAGTCTAAGTCTATTATTTAAAGTAAAACAATTGCATACTGACAGTCTTGCACATTTAGTTTTAAAAAATATCTTGATTTAGATTTCTTTTTATTTAATGTTGAAACTGTTTCTCAAGTTAAACAGTATGAAAATATCCTGACCCTATAGGAAAAAGAAAATGAGGGCAACCATGGATCTTTATGCCAGCAAAAAATGGAGTGTCAAAACAAAAATATTAAACATTATTTTATAGTTTATTTACAAGAATCATTTTATATTTACAACATTCTAAAAACTAATGCAATGCCGTATCTGTCTATATTTCTGAGATAAGGTATTACGTACACTATTTACATTATTCAGACTATTGTCCTCATCTTTGTCACCATATTTATTACAACGTTTCGGCCTTTCAGTATCTGTCTATATTTCTGAGATGAGGTATTATATACACTATTTACATTATTCAGACTATTGTCCTCATCTTTGTTACCATATTTATCACAACGTTTCAGCCTTTCAGTATCTGTCTATATTTCTGAGATGAGGTATTATGTACACTATTTACATTATTCAGACTATTGTCCTCATTTTTGTTGCCATATTTATCACAATGTTTCGGCCTTTCAGTATCTGTCTATATTTCTGAGATGAGGTATTACATACACTATTTACATTATTCAGACTATTGTCCTCATCTTTGTCACCATATTTATTACAATGTTTCGGCCTTTCAGTATCTGTCTATATTTCTGAGATGAGGTATTACATACACTATTTACATTATTCGGACTATTGTCCTCATCTTTGTCACCATATTTATTACAACGTTTCAGCCTTTCAGTATCTGTCTATATTTCTGAGATGAGGTATTACATACACTATTTACATTATTCGGACTATTGTCCCCATCTTTGTCGCCAAAGGACACATGGCACAGTGGATAAAGGCGTTAGTTAGATCCAGTGACAAGACCCAAAGAGTGTGAGTTCAATACCCGGTTAAGGCAGTGGGGAACTTGGAGAGGGGAATTAACAGGAGATAACTGACATCCATTAAACATGGCATGTGGAACTAGAACAGTTTACCCCAGTGAGCAAAATAAAGTGTTCAGTTCGATATTCCAACCACCTGAAGAAGGCCGGAGTGCACAATGGCCGAAACGTTGTAATAAATATGGCAACAAAGATGAGAACAATAGTTTGAATAATGTAAATAGTGTGATGCAATACAATATTTATCAATTTATAAAGGAATAAATATGAAAACAATCTTTTATTCATAAATTTATAAACATTTACTAAATCATAAAAATATATGAACCAAGTATAAGTGTATCCTTATTTACCATTTTGTAAAGTTCAAATCAATTTGTTATTAGCCGATGTTTTGCCAGTCACTCTAACAAACAATTTAATAAATAAATAATGTTTATTTTTGTTGCAAAATCTCAAGAACAAAGAAAATGTATGAATTCACTTTCAAATATTTAGGTTTTATTACAGTTCTAGTCATAGGTTTTTAAAACAGTAAACATTGTCGAAGAGTGAAGGTAGTTAAAATGAAAGTGGTGTCATGTGAAAAACTATCTTTTGGACACTTTTTTCTTTTGCAGGCACAAAGGTCCATGTCTGCCAAAATGAGATCGTGAAAAGATCTGATGGGCTGTCCATGACCATCCTTTAGAAAACAGGGCAGAGGAAAATGAGACAAAACTAAAAGAGATAGTATGGTCATATGACAATATCTGATGTACTTTCCAAGACAATCCATCAAGGAACAAAAAGGCAGAGAGCAAAACTGAGTGATGATGCCTCTTTATAATAAATTTGACAATTTTTATATATATATATATATCACTGTCAGTCACTGTGTGTTTATCTAAATCTAAAAATAAACACGCTAAAATTCACCTTCATCTGATGGGCTCTCCATGACCATCCTTTAGAAAACAGTGCAGAGGAAAATGAGACAAAACTAAAAGAGATAGTATGGTCATATGACAATATCTGATGTACTTTCCAAGACAATCCATCAAGGAACAAAAAGGCAGAGAGCAAAACTGAGTGATGATGCCTCTTTATAATAAATTTGACAATTTTTATATATATATATATCACTGTCAGTCACTGTGTGTTTATCTAAATCTAAAAATAAACACGCTAAAATTCACCTTCATCTGATGGGCTCTCCATGACCATCCTTTAGAAAACAGTGCAGAGGAAAATGAGACAAAACTAAAAGAGATAGTATGGTCATATGACAATATCTGATGTACTTTCCAAGACAATCCATCAAGGAACAAAAAGGCAGAGAGCAAAACTGAGTGATGATGCCTCTTTATAATAAATTTGACAATTTTTATATATATATATATCACTGTCAGTCACTGTGTGTTTATCTAAATCTAAAAATAAACACGCTAAAATTCACCTTCATCTGATGGGCTCTCCATGACCATCCTTTAGAAAACAGTGCAGAGGAAAATGAGACAAAACTAAAAGAGATAGTATGGTCATATGACAATATCTGATGTACTTTCCAAGACAATCCATCAAGGAACAAAAAGGCAGAGAGCAAAACTGAGTGACGATGCCTCTTTATAATAAATTTGACAATTTTTATATATATATATATCACTGTCAGTCACTGTGTGTTTATCTAAATCTAAAAATAAACACGCTAAAATTCACCTTCATCTGATGGGCTCTCCATGACCATCCTTTAGAAAACAGTGCAGAGGAAAATGAGACAAAACTGAAAGAGATAGTATGGTCATATGACAATATCTGATGTACTTTCCAAGACAATCCATCAAGGAACAAAAAGGCAGAGAGCAAAACTGAGTGAAAAGAGAGGAGCTATGTTGAAATGCATGATCTAACCTGTGACCATCTTAAATGCAGCCAGTTGGTGATGTGTTCAACAGTGCAGAACCCTTGTGATCATGACATGTTATAGGACAAGTGACTGTGAACTCTTTATAATAAATTTGACAATTTGTATATATATATATATATATATATATATATATATGCACATTTCATTAAAAATGACTGACAAGGTGCTTTTATTTAGTTTTTTATACAATTTCTCATGCGATCTAATAATCTTTTTCTTTTCGGACAGTTTTTATATAATTTATCACCCGAAAAGAAAAACATTATTAGATCGCATGAGAAATTGTATAAAAAACTAAATAAAAGCACCTTGTCTATCGTTTTTAATGAAATGTGCACGAAAGAAGGATTGCTGCCTAAATACACAAATATATATATATATATATATATATATATATATATATATATATATATATATATAATGATTTACTAAGCATAGCTTAGATGTGGCACAAGGTCAAAAGTAGGAAGCACTTAGTGACGAGCGAATTTGTATATTTATCGAGAAAAAATCTTCAACGATTTGCAACCAACCAACCATGAAATCAGAGATTTCTTGATTTTTCAAATCATTCTTCTTCCAGGAGTCATTCTTTCAGCTGAATGACGTGATTCAAGCCAGGAAATACCAGATAGTCTGAATTAAAAAGAGAAGTTGATCTGTGGTGACCCCAATATGCACTGGAATCATCATGTGAGATACCAAAATAGGATCACGCAAGATCACCAGAGAAACCAGATGCATCAGAGGGTTGACCCAGAAGATAACCTCACAGCTATCAGGTGCAGATTCAGGAGTTTCAAGTAGTCCCTAGCTGCCTGTATAAACACTTTACAGTAGAGTGATCAGGTTTGAATTCTGAGCTCCCTTCTCTTAGACTGGTTGCTATCCAAGGCTTTAGGACCCAGTCTGTCCTGAGTATCTGATTCCTCAATCCAAGCTGATAACCATTACTCTGCCATATCATCTTGACAAACAATAATCAAAGTTGTCTCAACACTGAGTGCAAAAATAAATATTGTTATTCAGCCAATGGAAATCCTCAAAAGAAAATTAAAGAAATACATCTATTTTACTTTTATGGAGGTCGATCATTTAAAAGGGTTCTTGAAGGCATAGATGCAAAGAGCATTCCAGAATACAGAAATCAGAAGTTGTGATGTTTCAGTCATACTACGATACCCAGCATCACAGGAAACTAACTTCAGTGACAGAAGATAACATGAAGAAAGATTTTTGTTTTAATTTGCCTTTCATTTACATACTGCTTTTCAAATAAAATCAAAACCTCTAATTTCAGGGACTTCTTTTTCTTTTTTTTTAATCATTTTACCCCAGGCAAGGCAGTAAAGCCACTAAGACAAAAGGGGTTACTTAGTATGGGTGAATATGAGAAAAAAAAAACACTATGAAGAAGAGAGAACATTATTTATATTATTCGGACTATTGTGTTTTTTATTTGTTATTTTTTTCGTTATTTTTTAATATAAGGTAACAGATGTTGAATTCCAGTATGTGTAAAAATTTCCCATATGTCTAAAGCAAGATGTTTACCAAGTTTTAATTGAGCAAATGGTTTTAAGTGGAAGAAAAGTTCCTGTGTGCTTAGCATACATCTGATAACTTTATACAATAGGCCTTATTGAGTTGAAACATTGACATATCACAAAGAGCAAATTTACTCACCAACATACATAATTTATTTTTTCAGTTTAAACAGTTCAATAAAGTCTGTTTGGTCATATTCTTTTATTTTGTATACAGAGAAAACATATTTTTGTATGAATTCAATTAGTAAATTGCCTACAATTTGTTGTTAATTGGAGCAAGGAATGACTTGTTAATTTTAATCATCTAAGAACCCTTTTTAGTTTCCATCAGCATGGCTGATGCTAACCACCAGGGGAATGACTCACTGTGCCTTCTTAGACTGACATTTTCCACTGACATGAAGTGGAAAGATTATATTGAATCAATATCTAGGTCTGCTGCTAAGAAATCTGGTTCAGTGTGTCATGCTAGACAATTTTTCTTGCCAGAATCTGTTATATATCTATAATCTGCCATTCATCCTTGCTTTGAATATTGCTGAAACATCTGGTTTGGTGCTCCTGCTATTATATTTAGAGATTCTTGATAGAATCCTAAGAAGAATCTGCAATGTTATTAGTTCTGACCTGGCATCTTGGTTTCAGTCACTCACCCACTAGCATAACATAGCTTCTCTGTGCCTTTTCTGTAAATACTTTCATGGTACAATATTTACAATATTCGGACTATTGTCCTCATCTTTGTCGCCATATTTATTACAACGTTTCGGCCGTTGTATGCTCCGGCCTTCTTCAGGTGGTTGGAATGTCGAACTAAACCCTTTATTTCGCTCACTGGGGTGACTATTCTAATTCCACGTGCCATGTTTAATCGATGTCAGTTATCAGTTATCTCCTGTTAATTTTCCCTCTGAAAGTTCTCCACTGCCTTAACCGGGTATTGAACTCACACTATTTGGGTCCTGTCACTGGATCTAACCAATGCCTTTATCGACTGTACCATGTGTCCTTGAGGACATCTGCGTATGAATTTCTGGGTATTATAAACCTAATGTTTTCAGCAATCGTTTTTACCAGTGCTCATATTGCAATTTTTGCTGTTATCATTCCATGTTTTTACCAGAGCTCATATTGCATCTTTGTTGTTATTATCGCTTTTCTCTGGCACACCTTATTACTGGTTCCCATATTGTATTTATTTCTATGCTTGGTTGGCTCAGGAGATTTTTGTGGCCTAGCATATGTGCTGATTCCTTAAGTTTACGAATTTTCCAATGGTGTTCCTTGTCTATGATCTCAACCTGATCCCACAAAAACATCATCATACTACTGGCTGACAAATGTAATGCAACTGTAGTGATGGATAAATCAGATTATACAAGAACGCTGAAAGACCTCATTAGCAACGGTAGCTACAGCAAAGTATAAAAAGATCCTACTATGAAAACGGAATTCAAACTGTCATAGATACTAATCAAGAACAAGGATCACTTTGCACCTAAGATGTATAGGCAGTTATCGCAGCGTTACATCAAGCTACCTCACATATATGGTTTGCCTAAGATTCACAAAGACGGTATTCCACTCAGGTCAATTGTTAGTTGCCAAGGCTCTGTGAGCTACCCTCTGAATCGCTTCCTTGTAGATATAATTGACCCATTGATCGGAAAGTCACCTTCATATGTCCGAAACTCCGCCCACTTCATGGAAATATTCAAAGATGCCCCCATCCTATCCAACCAGATGGTGAGCTTGGACGGGGTCAGTTTGTTCACCAAGGTACCCACGGAGGAGGCACTCTCCATAGTCAGAGACAGATTGGCCTCTGACTCATGCCTAGAAGAACGGACCAGTATTCCAATAGATAATCTGATGGAGATGTTGACTTTCTGTACACAAACAACACACTTCGGAATGCGATCACACATATATTGACAGGATAAGGGCTTAACAATGGGCTTGCCATTATCACCAGCAATGGTGAATATATACATGGAATACTTTGAGGAAATGGCATTAGAATCTATATCTCTAAAGCCAACTATATGTATGTAGATGACACCTTCATACTTTGGTCACACCTTAGGTTCTACTGGACCATGTGAACTCAATAAGACCTTCGATACAGTTCACAATAGAAAAAGAGAGTAACAACACACTCCCATTCCTGGATGTTCTAATATCTCGAACAGAGCATGGGTTCAAGACATCCGTATACTGTAAACCGACATTCACCGGACAGTCCCTCAATTTCAATTCCCACCATCCATACAGCGTAAAGAAAGGGATCGTCCACTGCTTACAACACCAAGAAAAAGTCATAAGTGGCGACCCAGAGATATTAGATAAAGAATTGGTTAGTATAAGTAGTACCCTACAATGTAACAACTACCCTGGGTACATGACAGCAGCCCCCAAAAACTGAGATAGGTGGGTACAAGAGGAGGAGGACAACAACACTCAGAAAACAGTCTGCCTGCTTTATGTGAAGGGGTTATCAGAGAAAATACAAAGGATCTGCAGTCCACATAACATCAGGACAACCTTCAAAAGCTTGACAACACTTTGCAGATATCTCTCCCGAATAAGACCCCCCCATAGAGGAGAACATGACTAAAGACTGTGTGTACACTATCCTGTGCAGCTGCGGAAAGAAATATAAAGGAGAGACAGGCCGCCCCCTCAAGGTAAGGCTTCAAGAACACCAGAAAGCTGTAACATGAGGGGAAGTGGAAAAATCAGGCATAGCAGACCACATATGAAGAGAGAAGGGAGATCACCACCCTCTGTGGGATCAGGTTGAGATCATAGACAAGGAACACCATTAGAAAATTCGTAAACTTAAGGAATCAGCACATATGCTAGGCCACAAAAATCTCCTGAGCCAACCAAGCATAGAAATAAATACAATATGGGAACCAGTAATAAGGTGTGCCAGAGAAAAGCGATAATAACAACAAAGATGCAATATGAGCTCTGGTAAAAACATGAAATGATAACAGCAAAAATTGCAATATGAGCACTGGTAAAAACGATTGCTGAAAACATTAGGTTTATAATACCCAGAAATTCATACGCAGATGTCCTCAAGGACACATGGATAAAGTCGTTGGTTAGATCCAGTGACAGTGAGTTCAATACCCGGTTAAGGCAGTGGAGAACTTTCAGAGGGAAAATTAACAGGAGATAACTGATAACTGACATCCATTAAACATGGCACATGGAACTAGCCCAGTGGGCGAAATAAAAGGTTTAGTTTGACATTCCAACCACCTGAGGAAGGCCGGGGCATACAACGGCCGAAACGTTGTAATAAATATGGCGACAAAGATGAGGACAATAGTCCGAATATTGTAAATAATGTACCATGAAAGTATTTACAGAAAAGGCACAGAGAAGCTATGTTATGCTAGTGGGTGAGTGACTGAAACCAAGATGCCAGGTCAGAACTAATAACATTGCAGATTCTTCTTAGGATTCTATCAAGAATCTCTAAATATAATAGCAGGAGCACCAAACCAGATGTTTCAGCAATATTCAAAGCAAGGATGAATGGCAGATTATAGATATATAACAGATTCTGGCAAGAAAAATTGTCTAGCATGACACACAGAACCAGATTTCTTAGCAGCAGACCTAGATATTGATTCAATATAATCTTTCCACTTCATGTCAGTGGAAAATGTCAGTCTAAGAAGGCACAGTGAGTCATTCCCCTGGTGGTTAGCATCAGCCATGCTGATGGAAACTAAAAAGGGTTCTTAGATGATTAAAATTAACAAGTCATTCCTTGCTCCAATTAACAACAAATTGTAGGCAATTTACTAATTGAATTCATACAAAAATATGTTTTCTCTGTATACAAAATAAAAGAATATGACCAAACAGACTTTATTGAACTGTTTAAACTGAAAAAATAAATTATGTATGTTGGTGAGTAAATTTGCTCTTTGTGATATGTCAATGTTTCAACTCAATAAGGCCTATTGTATAAAGTTATCAGATGTATGCTAAGCACACAGGAACTTTTCTTCCACTTAAAACCATTTGCTCAATTAAAACTTGGTAAACATCTTGCTTTAGACATATGGGAAATTTTTACACATACTGGAATTCAACATCTGTTACCTTATATTAAAAAATAACGAAAAAAATAACAAATAAAAATCACCTTGTCAGCGATCTTTAAACCTTTTAAAATAAAACATGGCGTCATAACTTCCTCATTCATATATATATATATACATATATATATATATATATATATATATATATATATATATATATATATATATATATAGAGAGAGAGAGAGAGAAAGATAGAGAGAGAGAGAGAGAAAGATAGAGAGAGAGAGGGAGAGATTCATGTTTCACTGAATAATATAGACTTTGTCTACTTATTTTCAAATGGAAATAAGTAGGCAAAACTTGTCTAAATTATTCAATGAAATATGTCTCAATGAAAACATGCTGCCAAAATATAAGCAGTATATATATATATATATATATATATATATATATATATATATATATATCACTTATGTGGTGCGTGTTCAATTTATATAACGTAAATCATTCATACGAAAAACAAATAATGAAGTTAATTATATGGCAAGAATCACTCTTGTAAACAATATTTATTTGATTGTATTTTATTATTAAATATTGTTTGCGAGAGTGATCTTGCCATATAATTAACTTCATTATTTGTTTTTCATATGAATGATTTACGTTATATATATATATATATATATATACAAATGAGAGAAGGAACTGTTGGAGTAAAATTCCACAATTCGTAGAATTTACATTTAAAAAGTGCTCAATACAAAGTAGAGCAATATATTATTATTATTTTTTTTTATTATAAGAGATTATAATAAAAACATGTTGAAATTGTGACACAAAAGCTTCCATGTTTCAATACTGTGTGAAAATTACGATACATTTGTTGTTATCATATTTTCCACATGTTCTGTTTTATCATGACATGAAAAAATAACCCACCTCCACCCTCTGTGCTTACTTTTCTATTTAGCATAGATCTTGCATTTAACTGGTTAATCAGGACATATCCACAAGTCTATTTTTAATTATGATCTTATATCACCTTCCTTTAACTTTCAGAAAAGAGGTAACACTTTGTTTTTAAATTTCCTTAAAAATTATTTAATCACCAGTTACTTAGCATCGCCTGAAGAAGCACAATCATAGTATTGAAACATGAAAGCTTTTGTGTAGCAATTTCAACATGTTTTTCATTATAATCTCTTTTTAAAAGTTATTTTAGTGGATACCCATATTTGAGTAGACATACTGTTTATCAAATAATATATATATATATATATATATATTTTAGAATTGGACATAGTTTTCTATGAAAATTTCTCGGACATTCAGGCCGGTAAATGTTATTTAATACTGTTTATTATAAAACAGAGCATTTGCTTAAATACTTGTATCTATAAAAAGAACGTTAAACATAATATATATAAATGTCTTTAAATATATATATATATATATATATATATATTATCATTTTAAAAGTTATTTTAGTGGATACCCATATTTGAGTAGACACACTGTTTATCAAATAAACAGTATATTTATTTATTTTTGAAAGAAAAATATGTCATCTCCAGCAGGACTTGAACCTGCATCCACCTTTGCGGGAAAAACGATCATTAGATTTTGTTCATTTGTTTGTTTCGTGGCTTGTCAACTCCTTATGGGTCATTTAATGTTGAAATTTAATTTTCTTGGGAGCTTTAATTTCTTTTACGAAAATGTATTGCTGGTAATTATTTTTAATTTTTTAAAAATTTTAATAACTGATTTGTGCAAATTATTTAAAATTCCTGGGGCATGTAACCAAAAGAATCTAACCACCCCCCAGTAATTTTAAATAATTTGCACAAATCAGTGCAACATAGGTTCTCTACTAACTCAAGTAATAAACATATTTTTGACAAATATAAAACTGAATATGTAGATGCAGTAATAAAAATAAATATGTAGATGCACTAATAAAAATAAATATGTAGATGCACAAATAAAAATAAATATGTAGATGCAGTAATAAAAATAAATATGTAGATGCACTAATAAAAATAAATATGTAGATGCACTAATAAAAATAAATATGTAGATGCACTAATAAAAATAAATATGTAGATGCAGTAATAAAAATAAATATGTAGATGCACTAATAAATATAAATATGTAGATGCACTAATAAAAATAAATATGTAGATGCACTAATAAAAATAAATATGTAGATGCACTATTAAAAATAAATATGTAGATGCACTAATAAAAATAAATATGTAGATGCACAAATAAAAATAAATATGTAGATGCACTAATAAAAATAAATATGTAGATGCACTAATAAAAATAAATATGTAGATGCACTAATAAAAATAAATATGCAGATGCAGTAATAAAAATAAATATGTAGATGCACTAATAAATATAAATATGTAGATGCACTAATAAAAATAAATATGTAGATGCACTAATAAAAATAAATATGTAGATGCACAAATAAAAATAAATATGTAGATGCACTAATAAATATAAATATGTAGATGCACTAATAAAAATAAATATGTAGATGCACTAATAAAAATAAATATGTAGATGCACAAATAAAAATAAATATGCAGATGCAGTAATAAAAATAAATATGTAGATGCACTAATAAAAATAAATATGTAGATGCACTAATAAAAATAAATATGCAGATGCAGTAATAAAAATAAATATGCAGATGCAGTAATAAAAATAAATATGTAGATGCACTAATAAATATAAATATGTAGATGCACTAATAAAAATAAATATGTAGATGCACAAATAAAAATAAATATGTAGATGCAGTAATAAAAATAAATATGTAGATGCAGTAATAAAAATAAATATGTAGATGCACTAATAAAAATAAATATGTAGATGCACTAATAAAAATAAATATGTAGATGCACTAATAAAAATAAATATGTAGATGCACTAATAAAAATAAATATGTAGATGCACAAATAAAAATAAATATGTAGATGCACTAATAAAAATAAATATGTAGATGCACAAATAAAAATAAATATGTAGATGCAGTTATAAAAATAAATATGTAGATGCACTAATAAAAATAAATATGTAGATGCACTAATAAAAATAAATATGTAGATGCACTAATAAAAATAAATATGTAGATGCACTAATAAAAATAAATATGTAGATGCACAAATAAAAATAAATATGCAGATGCAGTAATAAAAATAAATATGTAGATGCACTAATAAAAATAAATATGTAGATGCACTAATAAAAATAAATATGCAGATGCAGTAATAAAAATAAATATGTAGATGCACTAATAAAAATAAATATGTAGATGCACTAATAAAAATAAATATGTAGATGCAGTAATAAAAATAAATATGTAGATGCAGTAATAAAAAATAAATATGTAGATGCACTAATAAATATAAATATGTAGATGCACTAATAAAAATAAATATGTAGATGCACTAATAAAAATAAATATGTAGATGCACTAATAAAAATAAATATGTAGAAAGATGCACTAATAAAAAGTGGACACAAAGTTAATCTAGAAAACCTTGACAATAATAAGACATATACACAGAAAATACATAATTTGCTTTAACCCACCATAAAGTCAAAATATAAATAAAGTCACCATATATGTCAAAACCAACACAGGTAAAAATTTTCCTTAATTTAATCCACAAACATCAGCAATATGCC
>OZ038513.1:51313240-51370740 GCA_964036315.1 Acanthosepion esculentum | reverse complement strand
ACTTGCCAGAAAACAAAAACAGTTCCTGATTTTCACAGATTTCCAATCAAATTCTGACAATTTTCAAAAGTTAACAAAAGAAATCTTGATCTACAAGAATTTTTATCTCATGACAAATTTGTCCACTTTTCTGGGTTTTTTTATTTTTAGAATCCATCCGACCAAAGACAAACCATATGTTCTCTCTTTGATGCAAACAACAATTACGTGTACTTTAAAAACCGTTTTTGATCAGATCATTATTGGTTATCAATATTGATTGATTGATTCTGTCTTCTTGTACTTCTCCAAAAAAAAATAAAAATAAAAAATAAAATTTCATAAAAACTTTTCTCTTTCCAAATTTTTTGATCCCCTCAAAAAGTGATTTTTTAAAAGTTTTTCTCTTCAAATAAGTTAAAAAGATATTTTTATCTGAAAAAAAAAGACATTGTTTTTGGCCTGGAGAATAATAATTTACAAATTGGAAATAGACATTTTTATTTAATTTAATTTAAATTTTCTGAATTAATCAAAATTATGAAAACTGTTAATCAGTTTAATAATGAGCAAAATTAAAATTAGAACAATTGTAATTTTTCAAATTTAATAGATTTTTTTTTGTCTGTACGATCCAATATTACCTTTTTTGTTCTTTTTTTTTTTTTTTTTTTTAAACTAATTTAAAGAAAAAACTTGAAGTTTTCAACTTTATATTTCTGAAACTTGAAGTTTTCAACTTTATATTTCTGTATATTTCTTTTTATTTTTATCAAAATAGTTTGTTTTCAAATCTTTAACTAAAGTAGTTACCATATTGAACTTTCCACAATGTCATTCAAAATAGTGATAACGATAATAATACAATTTTGTTTGGATATGGTATCAATATGAAAATTAATTCTTCAATAAAAAGTGACCATAACTAACACTAGTAATGCATATTCACAATGAAATTTATTTTTTAACGTAAAGGAAAGGGTTATTTATTTTTTTCATAAGTCTACTCCAGAAATTGTGACCAACTGAGTATGACTCAGGGACATTGAACAAACGTATTTGCTGTTAGTTTGCAAATATACATTTTAAAATTTTTTTTTTTTTTTTTTACAATAATGTTCACTCTGTAGAAGGCGAGGGTTGCAAAGTAAGAGGTCAGAGGCACAGTTTATGGAAGTATGTGGGGAAGATAATGGTTAAAATCCTAGACTTGAACAGGTTAAGATTGCAATGATCAGATAAACATTTCTTGAGCTAATTGAGCAAAACTGTTGTTGTTATTATTATTATTATTCAGCGGAAAAACTTCTAGTTGGAGAGGAAAATTATTATTTTTCAAACGCAGAATAGTGTTCTTGAATTAACACATCTGACGATATTTATTGTATACAATTATGGCACAAAAAATGCCTTTGTGTCCCACAATTTAATCTTTTTTTCTTTTATTTTGTTTCTCAGAATTTACCACCTGTTAATTTTTTTTTTGCATAGGTCACCTTGTGATGCTCTGAACACATGATCATGTTTTAGTTTTCTGCAGTCATTGTGTCCAGATGGCACTATTTCACAAGCCGCTTTGAAACACCTTCTGTTGCCTTGATAACCCCTTCAGTTCCTGTGATGCCCAGCGAGTTGCAGGCACTGCTGAGGATCTGACATACGAGCAACCCCCATCTACCTTTATGGCTTCACGTCTTGTTTGCCAGCTGTTACTTTTCTATTCTTTCTCTTACATACTTTTTAGTTGAAATTTTTTAAAAATTTAAAAGAAAAAACTTTGATTTATTAACATTATTTACATTGTTTGGACTGTTGCCCTCATCTTTATTGCCATATTCACAACGTTTTTTGGCCATTGTACACTCCAGCCCCTCTTCAGGTGATTAGAATTTTGAACTGAACCCTTTATTTCGTCTACCAGGGTAGATTGTTTTAGTACCTCAAGTATACATGGCCCAGTGGATAAAGGCATTGGTTAGCTCTAGTGACTAAAACCCAAGGAGTTGTGAGTTCAATACCTGGCTACAGCAGTGGTGAACAAAAAATTTGGAGAGTTGAGTTAAAGGGAGATAGCTTATCCAGACGAGGCACAGCATGTGGAACTAGAATAATCTACCCTGGTGGACAAAATAAAAAGTTCAGTTCAAAATTCCAATCACCTGAAGAAAGCATAAGCATACAACAGCTGAAACATTGTGAATATGCCAGTGAAGATGAGGACAACAGTCCAAATAATGTAAATAATCACAATACCTCATCTCAGAGCTATAGACAGTTTGATTTATTAGCAATTTCCATTTTGGGGAACCATTTGTAAGATGAATATATCATCATAAGTGTTTAATTTGAGAAATTATCCAGCGTCGATTCCAGTGGCAAATGAACCTTTCCTCCTCTGAACAAATTGTTAGAAGTTCTTGTAAGAAAGAGTGGGCTCATTTTTAATTAGCAGGTGGGACAGGGTAACTCAACAACGTTTGTTAGCCAAGGATGAAGAGTTCAGTCCTTGAGAGGATTAGCATTAACAATCTCTCTAATAGTTATCTGAAAGTTAATGGTTAATACTAACTACTAATCATGGGAAGTGGATAAGAATAAATTTGGAGTAGATAATGGCTTGAAATGAAAAATAGGAGAACTGAGTTTGATTTCCCGTCAGGTTCCTTCTATTCAATTGAGAAAGATAGGAATCCATCTCTCCTCCTCACAACAATGAGCTGAATAGCAGGACAGACTGAGTTTTATAGCCTAGGGTGGCAATCAGTGTACAATAGAAAGAAACTGCAACCTACTGCAGGAAAATTTTCTGTTGAGTCAGTCATGAATCAAAAGAGATAGAACTGGCAGCATACACAGTGGATGAAAGGAAAAACGTTATCTTCTATGACAATGCAGCAAGAATAACTTGAGAAAAAATTTGGTTAACTAGGTTGGTCTGTTCTACCTAACCTCCCATATTCACTTGACCTTATACCAACTGATTATTACCGTTTTTGATGACTGAAAAATGCTTTGAGGGAGCAGAGAACTTCCTCTATTGAAAGCCAGATTAAAGAGTTCATGGACAACTTTTTCAAGTCAAAACCTGCAGAATCCCGTCCTGGGTAAGATGATAAACTATGTCCAACAGCAAGGCCTATGATCAGGAGGTTTTGAGGAGCATGGAACCACCTCTTAATTGCTGGTGTTCCCAGGTCCACCCTGACCGGGGTGGTAGGACCTGTTAGGGTCCCAGCTATGGGTATATAGTTAACACCCAAACTTGTGTAAAAATAGGTTTTAATACCATAAATACTTTGTAATAAAAAAAAATTATTACCAGCAATAATTTTTGAAGGAAAAATTATCATCAGCAATACTTTAAAAAAATACCAGAAATACAAACAGCTATACATTCTTTGAAAAAAATATTACCAGCTATAGATTTCTTCAAGGAAAAATATTCCAGAAATAGATTTTTGAAGAAAAACATTACCAGCAATAAAAATTTTGTCAGCATTAAATAACCCATTGAGGTTGATATGCCATAAAACAAAAACCAAACAAAACCTGCAGAATCTTACTCAAAATGTATTAAATAGCTGCCTGAAAAATAGCAACAAGTCGTTGCAAGTAATTGTGAATGTATAATTGTGTAACACACACACACACACACACACACACACACATATACCCAAACTTGTGTAAAAATAAGTTTTAATACAGAGATTAATATAATGCCAACAGTAATCAATAAATCATTGACCGTCTAAAAATATATAAAGGGAACAGATTAATTAGATAGTTGATTGTTAGTTTTTGTTGTGAATAATTTCTGCTTTATTGGGTCTCAACATTGTTTCAAGACTTTTGTTTTTTTACATCTCCTTATTAAAACTTTCTGACAATTGCTGTCATTTTTGAGGGCATGAACAGTAGTACTACTATTGCTACTATGACAACATTCCCATACAAGAAGTATAACATTAGGGAGACAAATTCTTAAGCTTGGCTACTGTAGTTTTTCTTTTTTCTTTATTAAAAGCAAAAAAAATTTAAGTAATCATTGAAGAAACTTGAGTCGCAATTCTTGCACAAAGATAAACCATTCCAGAGACTTGTCAGAATCATGCATTGATTATTTAAAAAAAAAAAAGATTGTGTAGCCAAAATATTTTATTTCTCAGTTATTGTTAATAATAATAATCAAACTACATAAAAATTATTAAAATATATATATATATATATATATTACTTTATTTTTTGAAGAATAGAATTGATAAACAAAAATGGAATTTACATATGACTCAACTTAATTAAATTAAAAATTTCTAGCATGGACAATTTAGGTACTTTTTTTCTTTCTTATCTACTCACAAATCTAAAAATGTTGCTTTCAATTTTATTTGAGTAAGAATATTTTTTAGATTAATAGGATAGCTCTTTTCCAAGAAGTTCATATTGTTGTGTTGAATGATACTTAGTATAATAGGATATTTTGAGAGAAAACACATGTTCCAGTTGTAGTTCTCAGCGTTTGTTAACTAACGACCCACAACTGGTGGGTGGGGAAGCCTTCAAGTAAATCGGGAACAATGACAGCAGAAGATTATAATCATCCTGTCGTGACAATGTTCTGTAATTTATATGACATAGACAACCACAATTTTCATTCCTTTAAAAATTGATCGAGCCATAAAATTAATTTTTACTTGAAATTGTAAATCTGCAGATTATTTTATTGTGCTCTATTTTGGAAAATATAAATATTTGGCAACCTTGGACATTTATTTGCACAAGAAAGAAAAAAAAAAATGGAATGTCAAAAGGATGATTTTTTTTTTTTTTTTTTTTTTTTTTTTTTTTTTTCCCCATTGACATAGCTATTATTTTAGCTACCTTTCCTCTGCAATGTTTATTCTTTTAAAAAATGATGATTACAATTGTAATAAAACCTAAACATATGAAAGTGAATTTATACATTTTCTTCCTTCTTGAGAATTTGCAACAAAAATAATAAACACTATTAGATTGTTTTTTTGCTTGGTTGGCAAAACATCAGCTAATGGCCAGTTGATTCAAACTTTATAAAATGCTAAAGAATAAGGATTTCCTTATAGTCGGTTCACAAATTTTAATAATTTAGTAAATGCTCCTAAATTTGTAAATGAAAAATTGTTTTCATATTTATTTCTTTATGAATTGGTAAATGACAAATATTGCATTGCATAATTTTAAATTGTATTAGTTTTTAGAATGTCGTAAATGTAAAATTATTCTTGTAAATAAACTATCTAATAAATAATGTTTATTATTCATGTTGTAAAATTTCAAGAACAAAAAAATGTGTAAATTCATTTTCATTCGTTTAGGTTTTATTACAATTCTAATCATTGTTTTTTAAAATATTGCCAAGGATGGAAGGTAGGTAAAATAATAGCAATGTGAATGGGAAAATTCTCCTTTTGGCACTATATCACGTCGGCATCCGTCCGTCTCGAGAGACAATGGGCGGGATATGTGGAGAACTAGGGCTGTCCAGATGTCTAGTTCCCCCTCTCGGCCTTGCTAGTCCAAAGGAAAGGATAAACCAATACAGTTTGGTACTAATGCATCTGCAGGAGTTCCCGGAAAGTAGCACAAAGTGCCGTCCATCCGCCTTCAGGGCTCTACTCCGGGTTTGAATTCAGAGTTGTCCTTCTCCTAGACCAGTTGCCATCCAAGGCCATAGAACCCAGTCTGTCCTGCTATTTACCTATAGCCGGAGGGAGAAGAAGAGCATTCACACCTTTCCCAAGGGTATTAGCAAGTAAGTGAATGTAATGGATTTGACTGGAATTCGAACTCGGCTATTATTATTATTTTTTTTTTTTTTTTTTTTTTTTTTTTCAGGCATGAAGATTCAAGTTTGCCAAATATCTTAAGTAATCTTATAAATAAAAACAACATTTTGCTCAAATCATGTTAAATAAAAAAAAATTTTTTTAAAAATTACATTTTTCATCAAAACTTTTAAATTAGTGAATGTTTAATTTTTACTTGTATTCTTAGTTGACTTAACACAGTGTTTTTCAACCTTTTGTTTGTTTTTTTTTGTTTTTTTTTAACTTCAACTCTGGTGTGTACTTTCAATTTTAACAAGAAAACAAATAGTCATGAAATAGGAAAAATATAAAGTCGTCTCCTGAAATAAACCTTTATTTTTATGACATTACATTGTATATTTAAATATGCTTATCGGGGGAAACTCTGCTTGATGTGTCTTGGTAACTTTTTGAATGATAGACTTTTTATGTTATGCCTTGAGGAAAGGTTTATCCTCTCCTTATTAAAGATTAAGGAATTTAGCATCCAGGTTAAAATATCAAATGACAAAGACTTTACTTAAAAATAGAAGTTGCGTGCTTTGCATCTATAGATTTTTTTATAAAGATTTTTTTTAAATATAAAAATAATTTTATAAGTTGCTTTTCTGTTAAATTAATGCACACTGTGGTACCTTTTAGGGAACATCATTGCACCTGGGCACACCGTTTGAGAAATACTGACTTATTGCTAAAATAAATTTGATTGATCTTGATAATTATTTTGAGCAGTAGACCCACAAAACATCTGCAGTATTGTTAATTAATGGAGACACATGTTCCTTGTCAATGCACTTTATCAAATGCTTCTCAAAAGATTGAACATTTTGCAGTTAAAATTTCTAATCAAAATGTGGCTATGGACTTATTGATTCATTCATTCTCCAAAACCAGCATAATAGTAGAACAAATAGGAAGTTGGTAGATAAAAAACTCTGAAAAAAACAATTAGAATATAGGTCAAATCTACTATAGTAGCTTAATATCAAGACCATCTAACATTGAATTTAAAAGCTTAAAAAAAGAAAATCTATTGATGTCCTTTGTTGGTGTAATGAATATAAGCATTGGTTAGTCAAGTGTTGCTGTTCAGAGTTCAATCCTTGGATCAGGTAGGGAAACAATATACTCTGGTTTTTACAGGAATGAACAAGAACGGATATCACAAGGATATAAAATGAATGCAATAATAAGCACATAAGATATTCCATATAATGGACACCTGAAGATATCCAGAGGGTGCTGAGCTGAAATGTGTCTATGATAAATCTATAACAAAGATGAAAATGATTAGCTTTGAATAGGTCAAAGTATAAAAATAGTTTATCTTGTATATATTGTATCTAATTTTTCTTTTTTTTGTATCCATAAAAACAGAAAATGATCTACTGTATAATAATTACTGTTGTGTATTTACTTATATATTTCGTGTCACGCTCGATAGTGGGAAGGGAGGTAAATCAACTTATGGTAATATGGTTAATTCTCTTAGTCATTTTAATAATCTATACAAATAAAATATATTTGTTCTTGAGCAAAATAAACACTTTAATAAATCTGTTTCCTTACTATGTTTCTTTGACTTCAGTTTTATTTGTTCAAGCCTTTCATGTGAGGCACTCAGATATCTTTGAATACTAAGTAATCACCTTGATTCAACTTGCTCTTCAGATAGTTTTTTCCCCCTCACCATCTTTGTTGTTCAGTTGCAAATCTTTTTCTTTTGAGAGGTGAAACTGTTATATTAAACCTAAAATATTTAATATGCAAAGATATCGAGTGTAAAGAGATTAATATAATGCCACCAGTAATCAATAAATCATTGACCGTCTAAAAATATATAAAGGGAACAGATTAATTAGATGGTTGATTGTTAGTTTTTGTTGTGAATAATTTCTGCTTTATTGGGTCTCAATACATTGTTTCAAGACTTTTGTTTTTTTTGCATCACCTTATTAAAACTTTCTGACAATTGCTGTCATTTTTGAGGGCATGAACAGTAGTACTACTATTGCTACTATGACAACATTCCCATACAAGAAGTATAAAATTAGGGAGACAAATTCTTAAGCTTGGCTACTGTAGTTTTCTTTTTTCTTTATTAAAAGCATAAAAAATTTAAGTAATCATTGAAGAAACTTGAGTCGCAATTCTTGCACAAAGATAAACCATTCCAGAGACTTGTCAGAATCATGCATTGATTATTTAAAAAAAAAGATTGTGTAGCCAAAATACTTTATTTCTCAGTTATTGTTAATAATAATAATAATCAAACTATATAAAAATTATTAATGTCATATATATATATCTATATATATATTATAATATTTTTTAAAAAAATATGATTCCTTCGCTACATAAGAGTTCTCATGTTTCAAAAGCGAGAGCCAAGACCCTCAATATAATTTTTGAAATTAAGGTGTCTTAAGCGAGAATTTGGGAATAGTAAGACCAGAAACCTTAATTCAACTTAATTTCAAAAATTATATTGAGGGTCTTGGCTCTCGCCTTTGAAACATGAGAACTCTTATGTAGCGAAGGAATCATATTTTTTTAAAAAATATTATAATATAAGCTCTACTTCTGTATGGAGCACTGTCTTTTTAAAAATAATAGCAAAAATACTAAAGAACTCCGGATTATTTACCTAACGTGTTCTTTCCTATTTTTCTGCATACCTGCACACACACACACACACACACACACACACACACACATACACACATATATATATATATATATATATATATATATATATTTCCTGTCCCATTTGTAGTGGGAAGGGATGTAAATCAACTTATGCTAGTAAATTTATGATTTTTAATATATACAAATAAAATATTTATCTGCATTTACTGAATATTAGTTCCCAAGTATAAAGGAACCGTTTAATTAATCCTCTCCTTTACTCCTACATGTCTTAGATTACAGTGTTATTTGTTCAAGCCTTTCATGTGAAGCACTCAGTTAATTTTCTCTATTAAGTGATTGCCTTGCTTCAACTTGGTCTTGAAATAGGCTTTATCGTTGCTGTCTTTGTTGTTCTGTTGCTAATCTTTTGATTTCCATTTCACCGTTATCTTAAACACACAAAGTTTTTGACATGAAAAGACATGGAACAAAAAAGTGATTTATATAATACCAAGAGTAATCAATGAATCATAGATGCCATTGAATGTCTAAAACATAAAGGGAATGGATGAATTAAACGGTTCATTGGCTTCTATTTTAGATTTCAAGATCTCTGCTTTATTGAATCACAATACATTGTTTCAAGACTTTTGTTTCATTGCATCTCATTATTAAGACTTTCTAACAATTACTGTCATTTTTGACAGCATAGATACGCAAGTAAATATTATTGAAAAAGAAGACAATTCCTTCATTAATTAGCTTACTGGTACTGTACTTCTAAAGCAAACTATCCTAAAAAGAAAGAATTTGTGTGTGTGTGTATAATAAATAAAATTATATATACACTTTAAAAAAATCAGGAGATCAGTTAAATTCAACTGACTCCTGATTTTTAAAGTTAAAAGCTCTACATGGTATTTTTATTTTTTTCACACATGTATTGAGTACTTTTTAACCATACTGTTTCCCCATCCTAGGTATGACAATAAACTATATCTGCGTCCTGGGTAAAACAATAAACTATATCCGACTGCAAGGCCTTTGATCGGGAGGTTTTGAGGAGCATGGAACCACCTCTTAATTGCTGGTGTTCCCAGGTCCACCCTGACCTGAGATGGTAGCACCTGTCAGGGTCCCAGTTATGTGCAAATAGTTACCCCCCCCCCTACCAAAGGGGTCAAAACACTATGAAAATATAAAAATAGGTTTTAATACCAGCAATACTTTTTGGGGAAAAAAAATATTACCAGAAATATATTTTTTTGAAAAAAAAAAATATTTGTAAAAAAATATTACCAGTAATACATTTTTGAAAAAATATTACCAGCTATAAAAATCTTGTCAGCATGAAATAACCCATTGAGGTTGATATGCCGTAAACCAAATCAAATCTAATGTTTCCTGGTCTGATTCAACTCTGACCATTATTAACCTTTTCTGTATTTTATATATATATATATATATATATTATTATTATTATTATTATTATAATAAAGAGAAAGAACAGTAAGATATATAATCTGGTGTTCTTATTAATATTTTGGTTTTTACAAAACAGTGTTCAATGCAAATTTACAGAGCATAAATATTATAAATTTATAAGCAAGGTAATAATGCCACTAAAATACAAGGAGTTACTGGGAGTGGAAAAGAAAAGACTTTAGTGCGAAGAATGGACAATAAAAGAACAGTTCTGGAAGATAGAAGATTGCATTTAAGTCTTTGAAGATTGCAGGTGGTTGGGAAACAAGAAATCTGAGTCGAGTTGCACAGGTGAGAAAAGAAAGTATTAGATTAGAACATATGGTTGCAATTTCAGAACCTAAAACTAGTTGCCAATTTAGTAGTACGTTTAAATTCATTCTTCTTGGGAGTTGGTTCCACAGAGCAACAGTTTGTGGGAAGAAACTACTTGTAGCAGACCGTGTGGGTGAAGATGTGAAGAGAAGGTTAAAATTTCCTGCTGGCGGGTCCAGCTACATGAGAATGTCGGACTTTAATTAAGTCCAAAGAAGACAAAGAAAACAAACAAGACCGATATACGTGGGTAAACAAATATATATTAATAACGAGTTACACAAAAACAATGAAAAGTTACATAGTTGTTTGTTTGTTTTTTTTTTGTTTTTTGTTTTTTGTTTTTTTTTGTTGTGTGTGTGTGTTTTTTTTTTGTTTTTTTTTTTAAGTGTATCACCCCAAACAAGGCTGGAGGCCACTATCACGCATGGGGTTACAGAAGGGATGGAGGAAGAGCAGATAGGAGTGGTAAAGGAGAGGATGTGGAGAAAGAGAAAGACGGAGGGTCGATCAAGGCAAGGGGGTTACAGAAGATTTGGAGCGAGAGCAGATAGGAATGAAAGATGAAAGGATGTGGAGAAGGGAAGTGGATAGATCAAGGCAACTGCAGATGACGATTGACGCTACACTTAAACCGTTGGAGATTGTATTTGTCAGGGAAACAGTAATAGGGAAGGGAGTTCCATAGGCGAGATGTGCTAGACATGAAGCTATTGGAGTAGAAGAGACGTCTACATCTAACAGTTTCAACGGTGAAGGGGTGGGAATGGGATGCCAGCTTCGTAGGACGTTTAAATTCACGAGGCCTAGGGACAAGCGAAAGCAACTCCTCGGAGCAATTACCGTGAAAGTACTTGTAGAAAAGGCAGAGCGATGCAACATCGTGTCTGTGAGAGAGCGACTGCAGACGAGATGACAGATCAGGGCCAATGTTTGTATGGAGAAATTATGTGCGTGTGTTGTAAGTGTTCGTAGGTACATGTATTGTTCTTAGCGCGTTCCCGGAATTTGGGAAACGCTGTATCTGTGAGAGGTCACATATTGGCCTAAGTGGAAAAAGAGATTTTGCCTCATCTCCACGCGAGGTAGCGGCCCAAGGCCTGAGTCGAAAAACAGAGAGAGAGAAGGGTCAGCCAGTATTTATAGCCAGGGGAGAGAGACCCCTGTTGAAGGATTAGAGAACTGAGGAGGCGCTGACTGCGACATACTCAAGTGGAACATATTTCATCAATGGAATACGAAGAGAATGAGGGTAGTTCGCTGCAATGTGCATGGCATGGTGGCTCTTGGCTGTGAAGGCTAGAACTGGCGGAACTATAGTTCATCTGAACATTTCCATAGAAATAGTGATAGAGCAGCAAGGGGATTCATCCGTGAGAAATGGGTTGTAGAATGGAAAATAATTGCTCACTCACAAGGATATAGAGATGTTCTTGCGAAAGATTGTGAATTTTTTTTTTTTTTTTTTAATGTCGGTGATCATGCCTCTCTCTCTACAGATTCCTTTTTTTTATGACTTCTTGGGAAAGGAGTGGTTTCTTGTTACCTTCTCCATGGTTTGGAATTCATTTTTTTCTTCTCTTAGACTGGTTACCAACCAAGGCTAGAGAGCCCAGTTTACTCTGATTAGCTAAGATATAAGACTAATATTTGACATTAAATAACCCAGCAACAGTTGATATGTGTAGAGGAAAGTCTGTGAAAAGTGAGGAAAGTAAATAATCTTCAACAATTCTACAAGTTTGAATAACTTTATTATTGATTATAGAAATAATCTGTTTTCTTTCAACTCGAAAAAAAGTTACAAAGTTCCTCGCAAACATAGTTCAATGAAAAATGTTTTTGTATTTTCTTTTTACAGCAAAAAAGAAATGCGTTAGTATGAGTGAAAGGATGTATGTGAATACTTTCTGAAAGTTTCATATTTACATTATTTTATGTATGCATCTAATTTCCACCAGTAGTCAAGCAAGCTATTAATGGTGAATGTTTGTACTACTGCTACAATTATGCTTGTTTATATATCTCTCGTATGTTTTTTGTGTTGTATTAATTACTTTAAAAGCAAGAAAATATTTGTTATAAAGTACTTATAAATCAATAAGTTTTACAAAAGTTTTGAGCATGTGAAAAATTAGTTTGAGAATCCAGTATTGTTTAAATTCCCTAATTGATTTTATACTGAAGACTGGCTTATTATATGGTACACTATTTATAAGAAAAAAATTGATCACAGGAAGTTAAGTTAGTTTTACTGAACTCAAAAGTTTTATTGGTTAATAAATATATTTCCCAATTTTTAATATCTATTTTTAGGAGGGAAAATATTGTTAATTGTGAGCCTTCATATTTTCATAGCATATAACAGGGAGGCCGTCTACTTTTTGAAAGCTTTAATGTTGTTTAACGTTATTGATTGGTTAATAAATGCTAATGTGGAAATTTAAAATTGGAGCTCGTGTGAGCCTACTTTTGCACAAAATTGAGGTGATTTCTGTGATCCCAATTTTGCACAGAATTGATATTTTTAGTGATATTAAATCTATTGAATTTTTTCTTTAATTTTTGACATGTGTCATTAATATTGGCTCAGAATAAATTGGAGAGTCAAGTTCAAATTCCAGTTGGGTTTGTTACATTCACTTCCATGCAAATATCTTTGGGAAAGGTATGCATCCTCTTCTCCTCCCAACTATGTGTTGAATAGCAGGACTGACTGGGTTCTATAGCCTTGGTTGGCAACCAGTCTACTGCAGAAAGAAACAGCAACCTACTTCAAGAAAATTGCTGCCTAATCACTCATGAATCAAGAGATATGATTGCTCAAGTGTGTATCATGTATGAAACTTAACTGACAAACCTAATCCTACTTTTTCGCAGTGAAAATTCTAACTTTGGTGCTGAGCAAGTGAGACTTGTTAAAAATGTTTGGAAATACTTTCCCATTTTATGCTCGTGAAATCTCTAGGAAGTATGATTTGTTTTTTGTTTTTTCAAATTGTTTGTGATTGTGAAATGCCTAAAGAAATCGAAGAAATACTGTGTATAAGTTGACTTCATGCAAAGTTTGACCCCCCCCCCAATTTTTTTTGCATGATTTTTAACCTCTTCAAAAAATTACCTGTGTATAGTGCAACATTCTTTTCTTTTCTTTTTCCTTTTTTCTTTTCTCTTTTTTTCTTTTCTCTTTTTTTCTTTTCTCTTTTTTCTTTTCTCTTTTTTCTTTTCTCTTTTTCTTTTCTCTTTTTTCTTTTCTCTTTTTCTTTTCTCTTTTTTCTTTTCTCTTTTTTCTTTTCTCTTTTTTCTTTTCTCTTTTTTCTTTTCTCTTTTTTCTTTTCTCTTTTTTCTTTTCTCTTTTTTCTTTTCTCTTTTTTCTTTTCTCTTTTTTCTTTTCTCTTTTTTCTTTTCTCTTTTTTCTTTTCTCTTTTTTCTTTTCTCTTTTTTCTTTTCTCTTTTTTCTTTTCTCTTTTTTTCTTTTCTCTTTTTTTCTTTTCTCTTTTTTTCTTTTCTCTTTTTTTCTTTTCTCTTTTTTTCTTTTCTCTTTTTTTCTTTTCTCTTTTTTTCTTTTCTCTTTTTTTCTTTTCTCTTTTTTTCTTTTCTCTTTTTTTCTTTTCTCTTTTTTTCTTTTCTCTTTTTTTCTTTTCTCTTTTTTTCTTTTCTCTTTTTTTCTTTTCTCTTTTTTTCTTTTCTCTTTTTTTCTTTTCTCTTTTTTTCTTTTCTCTTTTTTTCTTTTCTCTTTTTTTCTTTTCTCTTTTTTTCTTTTCTCTTTTTTTCTTTTCTCTTTTTTTCTTTTCTCTTTTTTTCTTTTCTCTTTTTTTCTTTTCTTTGAAAAAACTGATCATAAAAACTCACATTATACTTGAGTATATTTGATATTTGAAATATTCTTTTTGATTTCCTTTTTATATTTTCTGTTTGAATATCTGGGACAAGGAGTTATCATTATTTACGTTTCAATTATTTATTGTTATCACAATATTTCGACTGTTGTCCCCTCTGGACTTGTTTCCTGTTGCTCCACTTTAATTCGCTAAGATAAAGCGTTATAGTTTTGGTTTGTGAATTTATAACATTATAATTGTGAGTTCAATCTCTGGGCCAGGTTGTACTAACTCAGACTCTGTGGAAACAGAGTGAGCAATAATTAAGGGTTACTAGAAAAAAAAATTTTTTAAATTTAAAAAAGTAGCGATATCTCTAGATATGACCAATGAAATGGGAATAATCTGTCCCTGTAGATTAAATAAAGGATTAAGTTTAAGTAGATTGACAGATACCTGAAGAAGGTTCGAAGGGGCCAAGGCCAAAACATCTAATGAGGATGTTAGTCTGACTGTAAATAATATAAATAATTTCTTTTTCTAATTCAGTATTTCTGCTGTTATCAAGAAAGACAAATCTAGAATATTATCAGCTTGTTTTTAGAATTACCATTTCTAATTTATTACTGTAAAGTAACTCTTCTGAAAGTCACAGATGTTTGACTCAAGAACAATTCTTGAATGTTTAAAATTCTCTCTAAATTTGTAAACATAACACACCTTTAATCAATGAAACTGTATGTAATTATCACTTGTTTCTTCAAGGCTGTTTAGCACAGGCAAATTTTATTGCAGTGCATTCATTTTTAAAGTGTGTGTGTGTATATATATATATATATATATATATATATATATATATATATATGTGTATTAGTTATAGGATATTACATTTGAACATACGTAAAACCACTACATAAATGCATTCATGTTTCAATGCATATCATTGCATCTCATTAGGCGATAGTAAAAAAAATATGTGTGTGTATATATATATATATATATATATATATATATTAAGACATTTTTATGTTTAACATTCTTTTTATAGATACAAATATTTAAGTAAATGCTCTGTTTATACTTGTATCTATGAAAAAAATGTTAAACATAAAAATGTCTTAAAATAATTGTCGAACTTTGTCCATTTCATAATGTGTGACGTCATTTGTTTACATTTGATACGCTATGAGCAGATATGAATGTACGTGAAAGATTCATGGAAGATTGAAGTTTATAAGCAGTAAATTCGACCTTGCCAACCGGACAATCCTCTGTGGCCAAATCAGTTAAAAGGCACGTCAGGCTATACGATGGTTCTGTATAGGATACAGGTTCGAATACAGTCGGAGGACGAATATTTTCTATGAAAATTTCTCGGACATTCAGGCCTGTAAATGTTGTTTAATACTGTTTATTATAAACCGAGTATTTACTTAAATATTTGTATCTATAAAAAGAATGTTAAACATAAAAATGTCTTAAAATAATTGTTGGGATTTATCCATATATATATATATATATATATATATATATATATATATATATATATATATATATATATATGTTTGTCTGATGATTGCAAAAGCATGAAAACCTGGGTCACAAACTCATATCCATACAAATGAACATGTTAGCTCTGTCACTGATACTGAGCACTTTCCAGTAATTACAACGCATATATATAATATGTATAAAAAATATATTGTCATTCACAGACAGACTGTTTTGCTTTATCACAGCTCATCAGTGTGGCTAGACATCTGATTGCCTCAAGCTGCAATCGAAACCCGACTGATTTTGCATCAGTCGGAGATTTTACGCCTGGTTGAGAGGAAGGCTAATTTTTACGTACTTATTCTTCAAATAAACATGCCAATGACCGAGAGGGCTCAATTCACGGAAGTGCTTTGCAGTATTAGTAATAGCAGTCATTGTTTACAAACTCATGCTTTCTCCCAAGAGTGCTCAATGAGAATTAAATTTTCTGGGGGTGTATATATCGTCATTCACAGACACTGTTTCGCTGTATCACAGCTCATCAGTGTGGCTAGACATCCAATTGCCTCAAGCCTGGATCAAAACCCGATTGATATGGCATCAGTCGGAGATTTCTATTTTTCCCCAGTGCGTGCTGCCTGTGTTAATAGTTAGCAACTTATTTGCTGTTTACAAAATACCACAAACAAAAAAATCTTTGAAAATGGCTATTAGATTAGCCAAAAATGCTAAAATATCAATTCAAATATCCCACAGAGTATGAAGCCTGTCGGTCTGTGTGACAACCATCTTTCTTTGAACCTCAGAATTACAAATAAAGGACTGTCAAATAACAGAAATCACACCACATGTGGACTTTCAGCAATACCAACAACTTAAATGGATATCACATATAACTTGAAAAAAAAATAAAGACATAATCAAGATGTTCCATACTATTTTGAACAAAAGGTTAGCAAGGAAACCTCTATCAATACTGGAATGAATGATAACTGTTTAGTGAACTTGAGAAGTGTATTTTTCCCCACAAATATAAATGCTGAAGGTTTCCTTGTAAGAAAACGGTTAATATTATCGTAGAGAACCGTGTTCCTGACCAAGACAAATTCAATCAATAATTATGAAATAGACAAAGTCCGGCAATTATTTTAAGACATTTTTTTATGTTTATACATTCTTTTTATAGATACAAGTATTTAAGTAAATGCTCTGTTTATAATAAACAGTATTAACAACATTTACCAGCCTGAATATCCGAGAAATTTTCATAGAAAATATGCGTTCTCCAACAGGAATCGAACCTGTATCCTATACAGAACCGTCATATAGCCTGACCTGCTTTTACCGATTGAGCTATATGACGGTTCCATATGTTTGAAATTAATCAATAATTATGTTGGACATACTATTAAGATGGCTGACCCTACATTTCTCAGACTAGAGCTCCATATGTACATATTTAAAACAGTATGAAAATGTACCCATCTTGATACGGAACGTACTTGGCTTGCTTCGGCAATTAGTTGGAGATTCGTCTCCAGCTGTGCTGGTTGAACTTTCTGCCTTCAGGCAGAGAGGAAGCCAGACGAGGCTATGCCGAAGGGCAGTCTCTCGTCTGGGGTGGTAGACAGCTACCTGACCCCATGTATACGGGGTCTAAGGGGAATTTTTACCCAAGCCTATGGGCTCAGTTTTGCACCACATTAAAAAACGGCCTTGTACCACATCCTGCCTCGCAGGGAGGTAAGGTAAATAACCTTGTCAAGAACACAAAAGTGATATGCACCTCTCATTACAAAAATGTGTCTAAAAATAATTGAATCCCTTATAAAAAAAAACAGAAACCAACCCATAACAATATCCACTATGATACAGCCACAATATACTGGCCATATTTGGGAATTAAAAATGTTTACAATTTGTACAGTATTTACAGATTTTTTTAAACGTTATTTTTAGTGGATACCTGTATTTGAGTAGACGCTCTGTTTATTTATTAAACAGTATATTTATTTATTTTTGTCTACCAGCCTGAATGTTTGAGAAATCTTATTAAAGAAAATTTTGTGCTCTCTGGCAGTACTCAAACCTGCGTTCTTCAGGGCAGAGGAAGCTACTATTTAGCCCGCTATGCTTTACTGACTTAGCCACAGAGAAAAGTTGGTCAAGCGGGGCCAAATTTTGTGCTTTCAAGTGAAATTTCTCCCGTCATAGCTCTCTCAGCTTTTCATATCTTCACAGTTTTGTATCCAAATGTAAACAAAGAGAATATTTTTTTAGAATAGATCTTTATAAACTTATTAACCCAACAGATGTTTATCATTTTAAACCAACGTTTTTCAACTGGGGTTCTCCAGAAGTATAAGGTTCCGCAAAAGGTCCCCCCAAGGGTTCTCCGCGAGAACAAGTGAGATAAGCTAATGCACTTTTGACTTTTTATTTAATGTCATGTACATAATATTACTAAACACACACAAAATATTCTTGCTTATTGTAATATAGACATCATCCTATCTAGCCTATTATGTTATTAAAAAATGTAACAATCATTGGGAATATATTTAGTGATGTCTGTACGGTGCCAGTGTGAAATCACCTTCACTAGTCAGTGTCCACTCAGTGAATGTGACCTGTACTTAAAGTTACTTATTTCTCCCTGATGTAGTATTATAAACGAAAGTATGAGTTTTATTTAGAATTACCAAAAAATTTGACAAAGAAGTCTTAATTTTTCCTTAAACCACTTATTCAAAAATATATACTATGATATTTACCATGTGAACTACAATGAAAATAAAATGAGAAAGATACGGTATATAATTTTGTTTCTGCGCAGGGATTCCTTGAGATATATAATTTATTTTAAAGGTTACGTGAGGGTAAAAGGTTGAAACGCTACTTTAAACATTATAAAAAATGTTTAAGTTGATAAGTCTGTCGGATTAATAAAAAATCTATTCTAAAATTCTGTTTACAGTAGCACCTACTATATATAAGGTTCAGCTGCTTTTTTTTCTAAATAACAAATGCAGGAGACTTGTTGATGTAAAATGGTTATCAGCAGAGCAAATGGGATATGTCTTTTTTTAAGTTGCCTTCTAAAAGTTAAGCAGAGTATTAAGAGACAGGAAAATTTTGTAGGAAACAAAGAAAAGGGTACTGAACTGTTACATTCAACAGAAACATTAAACCATTGTACTATCTGCTCCCAAAGAACAGTCATGGCAATAGACAATTCACAAATTAAAGAAAAAAAGGTATCTGTGGAGAGCCATGATCGCCTACTGAAAAGACATTGTATTTAAAAATGATGCAATTTAAGTAATAATGAATAATAAAGAAAAATCGATACACTGAATAAATTATTTTTATTCTTTTTTGTTATAACTGAAATTTAAAAGTAAAAATCAAAAATTCTGCTCGCATCCATTTTTCAGTAGCTTACAGGCTTGTTGGTCCCATGCAGGCCAAGAAAAAATTGAATATCATTAGCATTTTTTTTATTTGTACATTGAATTTTTCAAGTATCTTTTTTTTTTTTTTTTTTTTTTTTTTAAAGTCCCCTTTATTCAGTTTAAAACCTGAAAAAAAAATCTCATTAATTTTCCCTAGAATAGAAAAGATTTTAAAATCTAAGCAAATTGTCATTTAAAATGCCTGTATTTAACAAGAGAAACAGGCTCTTAAATGTAATTTTTCTTTTCTCTCTTTTTTTTTACTTCCCTCTCTCTCCTTCTCCCTCTCCATCTTCCTCTTTCTCCTCCTTCCTCTCTATCTCCCTTTATCTCCCTCTCTATATCTCTTTCTCGCCTTCTTGTTCCAATGTCTTCCAGTTGCTGACAGAACAGCAGAGAGAATATTCATTGATTTACAGAATCCTATATTCTATTGAATGTCAATTCTAATTAAATGATTGAAGTTCTCATCAAATGAAGATGGATGAAATTGAATCTGGTTTTGTTTTTTTTTAATAAGCTTAGTTGTGGTCGACTCTGATATTAAGTGATCGAAGCCATATAAGAAAAAAATAAAAAAAAATAATTTTGTGGCTGTTTGTTGAAAAAAAATTTTATGCATTCAGATTTTAGGTAGTAACTCTTTGTTTGTTTGATCTGCTTGGAAAAGATTTTCATTCAGTTTTTGTTTTGTGGCTTCACCAAAATGGAAATACGAATTTTATAGTTTAATATTGATGACTGTGGTTAATAATGGTGGGAAACCTAACATCAAGCAGGGCTGGATTATCCTTTCAGACTAGTATAGGCTGTAGCCCAGGGCCCGTCAGTCTTTTATAAAGTAGTGATTTAAATTTTCTAGTTGTTATAACTTCTAAATAGTTTCATAAACTGAAATGATATCAATATGACAAACTCTTATTTATTTGACTTTTCAGGAAGCAAAACAAGGAAAAGAATGTTTTAGTTTGTGTCATTTTGTTTCAAGTAGATTGAATGTTTAAATTTTTATAAAGCCTTGATTTTAATTTTCTAGATGTTAACTTAAAAATTGAAATGATATCAAAATGACAAACTCATATTTATTTTGATTGTTTTATTGTTATAACACTGGTTATAAAAAATCTTTTTTTGTTTTGTTTTTTATTTTTTTATTATTTTGGTTGTGTTAAAAATATGTGCTAATTTAGTTTGCAATAAATAACACAGGTATTACTCAAAGAATGTTTTTTATTGATAAACAAAAGATAATTTATTTAAAGAATTTGCACTAAGTTGTGTAAATGTCATGAAAATATATCACAAATAAAAAAAATAAAAAAAAAGTGTTCAGGACAGGTGTGGGTGAGTTAGAGAATGGGTCTCTCTGAAGAGAGCCCCATAATTTCATTAGCCTATGACCCCCCAAAAAATCATAATCCATCCCTGGCAACAAGGATTCATTTTTTTTTTTATTTTTTTTTTTTTTTTTTAGTACAACAAATGTCTAATAATACAAATAAGTGATACTTTTAGCTAGGGATAGCAAAACATTGTTGCAGTATATCAAAAATAAGTATACAAATGAAAATTCTTTGATTGGGGGGAGGTGAATAAAAGAAATATATCCTAGCAGACAAAAGTGTTATTTAAACAGATCTAGTTACATGACTGTCAAGTGTTCAATCCCTATCTGGGATAGTGTGAATTATCATATATTTCATTTGGTTGTTTTTGTTTAGTGGCCTATCAACACCTTTATGGGTTATTTAATACCAAAATCTAAATACGAAAATTCAAACTTTATAATTAATTCAAGAGAATGACATTATTTCATAATTAAATTATAATTACTGAGTTACACTTTAAAAAATTTTTACTAAGTAATCTAGCAAAAACAAACAAGGAGTGAGAACTTGTTTTTCCTTACAATTATAATAATAATGTTGATCATCATCATCATCAGTCCTTCGACTGCGTCAGTCGTCAGTGGGACCTGAGGGCAGAAGAAACAGACTTTGATTCTTCTTCTTCATGTTCCTCTGAGTGAACTTTCAGATAGCTTGGTAGCTCCCATCTCCTCTCCAAGTTATTGACAACCAGCTGAATACCATGTATGGTGTGAGTCACTCATGGTCAATCCACTAGGCCTTTAGGTTTTGAATTCAGAGTTGTCTTCTAGACTGGTTGCCACCCAATGCTATAGGTCCCAGTCTGTCTTACTCTTTACCCATAGCTGGGGGAGAAAAGAGATGGATTCATAACTTTCCCAAGGGTATTAGCACATAAGTGAATATAATGAATGCAGCTGAAATTTGAACTTGGCCCTCTGATTCCTCAATCTGAGCTGCTATCCATTACTCCACCATATGTCCACAGTGGAGTAATGGATAGTATATTAAATTTTAAATGGTCATTATGTAAAATACTTCTGATTTTAAACTTTAAAACTTAAATTTTAAACTTCTGCTGTCTTGTGGTCATACACAACCATGAGAAAAGCTTCAGAAGTAAACCCTGAGGACAAATCAAGCGTCACAGTTCCTAAGACAATCCAGTGTTATGTTCAACTTCATTCTGGCAATTCCTGCAATGACTCCAGTGCCAAGCTGTATTGGCCATTGCCTTTGCCTTGGACAACATTAGTAGTGTAGAGAGAGGAAATGTGCTGCATGGGTAACTGCTGATCTCTCATCAAATCCTCCCCAGTTCTGTGCCCTGGAGAGGACATTCCAGCATCACCTCATGCTGCACTGCCATCAGCAGCTGAGGCATAACTCTTTGGGCACAGATCTAAAGGTTCTTTCTTGAGACAGATGGATACCACACACATGTAAAATGCTTTAACTCCTGATTAATTTGTACAACTTAGAGGTCAGTGGAGGTGACCATGAGGATCATTATTATTGCTGATTTTAACCACCTTTCAGATGACCTTGTTTTTTCTGCTGTCCAATGCACTAACGCTTGAGCTTCACCAGCATTTTTTTTATTGATACCCAAATATTATCTGAAACTTAATCATGTAGCATTAGCTTGTCTATTATTTTCAGGATCCAGCCAATTACAGGAAATCTATAACCTACTCACCATTCTTGGAATCTGTAACATGTTTATTGATTTCCATTGAATTCTTGATAGAAAAAAATTTCCGGTTGTGTATTGCAGGTTGAGCATGGAGTTCAGACTAGTGACATAGAGTGTACGCTGTCCAGAGCATAGTGTGTAACATCACCCCCCCCCCAAAAAAATATAACATATCACATTGTACAGTGACTCCCTCTCATATATATATATATATATATATATATATATATATATATATACATACACACACACACACAAGTTGATTTAAAAACAACTGACAAGATGTTAAGTTTTTTATTTAATTTTTCTTATGTCCTTATAATCTCTTCTTTTCTGGACATAAATTAAGTAGAAATTATCTGAGTCTTTTGTATGCCTGAGTGCTTCAGCTATACTTTTGCTGTTATCTAGGATGATTTTACTTTTAACTGAATGTATGGATTATTTCATGTCTATAGAGTCCTAGGAATGTTTTATTTTCAAAAAAGGGTCATCACATTGTGGCTGTGTTCATAGTTCATATCACTGAGTGTTGGCTTTTTCTTTTTTTATTAATAATGCTTCCATTATTTTTAGCTGTTTTACATGTGGATGGGGCTATTATATTTATGTTATCAATGAGTATATTGCAGATGGGGTTTAGTAGGTTTCCATGTCTATTTAAATGTGACTTAATTGTGCTGTGGTCAGAGAGATGTCATGTGAGTCTTCTGGTTAGGCATGCTGTATCATAATATCCAATATAATTATTTATAAATTTGGTTTGATCTGGAACACAGTCCCTTAAAGGACATGTGAATTCATGAATTCGTTCTCTGTAATTTGTATTTTGCATGTGGATTATTGTTCTTGACGATGAGGTTAGCAGTTTAAAATTTTTTGTAGTAGATAATTAAGCAAGAAAATTAATTATCTACTATAAAAAAAATTTAGATATGGATGTCATGCATGGCATTCTACTCAGAAATGTCTAAACTGTTGTAGAATATTGGTTAGCTTGCCAGTGGTCTGACACACAAGTGGGCAAGTGTGGCCAAAAGCTAAACTGACTGGAGTCATTTACTGGAGGGATATATGGGTGAATAGAGACCACTCATGAAAATGTATTGGGCAGGTCCATTCTAGCAAAATGGAACAACCTAACTGGTGTATTGGGCACTCTCCTATAAAATGAGGTAAAATTAGCTGGCCTGCTTTTCAAGAGAACACAGGAAGGCAGCCATGTTAGTAGGTAAGTCACTTCTACAACTGTCAACTATATACCACCACTTTCTTGGATCAATGTTTAAAAATGGCTTCCAGAGGACCATTGTGGACTGGCACTACAGCATTATAAAGAACTGTCCCAAATAACATTAAGACTTTCAACAATAACAACTAAAAAAGCACATGTAATTCAACGAGTATGATATAATGAAGATGTTGACAACCGAAGGTATCACTGGCTGTTCAATCAATGAATACCAAATGTTTCCATATAAGGAAATGCCTAATATTACCATCACACCATTATGGTCATAAGAAATAGTTATACTGTCATTAATCCGAGTTGTCCTGTTTATGATGATAAACTATATCTGGCAGCAATGCCTCTAATCGGGAGGTTTTGAGGAGTGTGGAACCACCTCTTAATTGCTGTTGTTCTCAGGGTCCCAGCTATGGGCAAATAGTTAACCCCCAAACTGGGGTCAAAACACGAAAGTATAAAAAAATTTATAGAAAAATATCGGCAATACATTTTCATAGTAATAAAAATTACCAGCAAAACATTTTTGTCACAAAAAAATAAAAATTACCAGCTATACATTTTTTGTAAAAAAAATTACTAATGCTACCAAGAAAGTTAAATTTTAGCATTAAATGTCCCATACGGAGTTGATATGCCATAAAACAAACCAAACTAAATTTAACCAAGTTGTGACCTCTTCCATAGTGTACATGAGTACTTCAACTGGTATAAAATATCTGCCCACCCACACTTGTTATTATTCAACATTAAACTATCAACAGGTTCAGCTGTATATTAGAATAAATGACTTGACTACTGTTTACTGGGCTCACTGTCCTGTAAGTAGACAATACCTTGAATAAAACAGTTAACTAAATGGAATAAGCCTAATTAACTAAAATAGTTATGCAATCTCGTCATAATATTGTGATAAGTACACCTCAGGCAGTCGGATTACCATAAGTACATCTTAAACAATCGGATCACCATAATTGAATTATTGTTACTACTTTGTCCATCATTAATTGTAATTAGGTTAAATATAATTGCTTATTGATGACAGGTCTAGGACAATAATAGGTGAAGTTATCTTGTTTAAATTATTAGTATTAAATTATGAGGTTGTCTTTAAATTTATTCTCACCACTGTATTCATCAGCATTGTATGTGCGTTTATCAATTCAATCTAGTGAATTGTTTCATTTCAGTTGTCATCTTCTAGGACTGTGTTCCCAGTAAATGGTAATCAAGTTGAATAATTTGTTTGGCTTCAAATGAAGCTTTCTTCTCTTTCTCAATCCTGGTAATTCCTTAAAAATATTTAAGTACTAGCCCAGAAGCTGCCCTTCGGCAGACTTTAGGCTAGTTCCTGTGGAGGGCTTTTGGCCTTTTATCTTTAGCGTCCTATGTATGTAAAAGTTATAAGAATTTAGAAATAATAAAATTATTTTATCTTTATTCAACACCATAATACGGCATAATCTTTCTTCATATACACAACTGATGCCCATAGTTTCTTTATATTTATTTTGTGTGCAATTTTTCTTTTCTTTTAAAATCAATTCTTTATGATCCCTTCACATAAAGTCACTCTTAAAAGACATTAGGGAACCCAAACTATGTAATATTTTGAATATGTCACAGTATGTGAGCTAGAAAAAAACAAAACAAAATTACAGCTTAATTAGATGATCTCAATTGCTAAGAAAAGCGAAATTAAAGTTAAACCTTTAATAAAGAATTGTTTTTTAAACCTTTCACTCTGATGTTTAAATTTAACTATAAATGAGTTATTTATTCAATTTTTAATCACATGTAACTGCAGTAGTTACTACCTGTTACTTCAGGTTGTTTCTGATTTGTCGAGAATGAAAAACGAACTGATGCACCTGCACTTTATATATATATATATATATATATATATATATATATATATGGTGGCCTGACGATTGCATCTAGCATGAAACAGCCTATCACCTCTAAGTGTTGACTTCAATGTTCACTTGTGTGTGTGTGTGTGTATATATATATATATATATATATAATTTCAACTGGTGTTCATTTATTCTTTTTCTTGATTCCAAAACTGAATTGTTTTGTGTAAAAACATAAATATAGTAAGAGAATATAGTGATTTACACCACAAAGCCGAAAATATGGTGCACTCAGTGAGGAACTCGCTACTCAGTCATTATTGATATAGCGAGACAAGCTGGCTAGTACACCACGTTGAACTTTCACATGAGTACATATTATCAATTCTTGAATAATGCAGATATTCACAAATGACAGACATGGTTGAGTGGTTACTTTATAAAAAGCACAGGTCAAAGTTGATAAAAATTTGACAAATATGAAAGATGTAAGACAATTAATGGCAGAAATTTTTGATATGAGGAATTATTATTATTAGTAGCATTATTATTCTTATTATCCTATCATAATTGCGCTTGTTCCTTCTTTTGTTAGTTTGCACAACAGCTCCACTCTGCCAATATTCATAAATAATGGATTATTCCATTCGGATCACATGGAAAGAGGGGAAAAGACACTACTTGGTTTCAGTGAGAAAATGAAGGAATGAAAGAAAGAAGGGAAGAATTGTTTAACATCCATTTCAGTGAAATGGAAAAAGTTGTCAATTTCAAATCTTTTCATTTGTACCCACTTCTCAAAATAACAACCAGCTTTCATATTTATGATTGTTATTGAAATATTTTGTTAAAGTTCACTATTTACATAGTATTGTCCTCATCTTTGTCGCCATATTTATTACGTTTTGGCTGTTGTATGCTCCGGCCTTCTTCAGGTGGTTGGAATGTCGAACTGAACCCTTTATTTCACTCATTGGGGTAGACTGTTCTAGTTCCACGTGCCATGTTTAATGGATGTCAGTTATCAGTTATCCCCTGTTAGTTCCCCTCTGAAAGTTCTCCACTGCCTTAACCGGGTATTGAACTCACATTCTTTCGGTCCTGTCACTGGATCTAACCAATGCCTTTATCCACTGTGCCATGTGTCCTTGTTAAAGTTGTTAACCTTAAATATTTAATGATGTAATAGGGGAATTTCTACAGGTATTTTATTGTTGCAGGATTTGCTGTGAGCTTATTCAATCATTAAATTAAGAAGTATCAGATATATTAAAAAAGGAAAAACATGAAATTTGCACAAATTATTATCATTGTTGTCATTGTATTATTGTTGTATTATTATTATAATATGCCTGCTCATTTAGGTTGTTACACTCAATGTCTTCAGACATTGTAACCTTGTACGAGTATCTGTCATCAAACTCTCAAACTTTCTTCGTCATTTTGGACCAAATTTTAACTGATCTATGGGAATATATTGTTCTTAGTCTACTTTCCGTGCTTAGGGGCTGATGAGATATTTTGTCACTACTTAAATAGACTGGTCTCTTCCTTTTTTTAAAATATGGAATATTGTTGGTGAGAAGAATTTTTGTAGATAAGCATCCGTTTGATCTTCCTCAAGCCAAGAGATTTGTTAGAATTGAAAAATAAATTACAAATTTTATTTCAATAGGTGCTCATTTATTCTTTTTCTTGACACCAGGACTAAAGAGTTCTGTGTAATAATCTAAATATAGTAAGAGAATATGATGTAAGAACATATCAGAGTTTCTCTTTGACTTTCTACGTAGAGCTTGTGTGTATTTGTGTCGATAAACAATATATGTATTATTAGTCAAACCACACCATCTGCTGCCGACCTGTGTTCAAAAGCTTTGTTATAGGTTAACAAAACTTTTGTAAAATATTTCAGGGGTGAAAAGCATTGCACACATACACACACACACAAAATAATTAGATGTATTTAGGCAAAAATTTGGTTGGCGACAAATAAAAGTTCTTTGTTTTTGTTTTGTTTATTTTTTATATATTACACATTCCCCAGATTCCCTTTTCTATACTTCACATTTCCCCGATTCCCTTTCTCCGTACTTCACGTTTCCCCGGATTCCCTTTTTCCGTACTTCACGTTTCCCCGGATTCCCTTTTTCCGTACTTCATGTTTCCCCGTATTCCCTTTTTCCGTACTTCATGTTTCCCCGTATTCCCTTTCTCCGTACTTCACGTATCTCCGTACTTCACGTTTCTCCGTACTTCACGTTTCCCCGTATTCCCTTTCTCCGTACTTCACGTTTCCCCGTATTCCCTTTCTGCGTACTTCACGTTTCCCCGTCTATGCTAACATAATTTCAATGAAAACAAAATAAATTGAATAACATATGTATTTTTTCTTTTTTCCTCAGTAATTTTATAATTTTAAACTTAATAGAGATTAAATTTAGATTTTAATATTGGTAATTTTATTTATATATATATATATATATATATATAGCTTTAAAGAACACAGACATCATACCTTAGGTACCTTTCAGCCAACACTTTTTCAGAGGTATTCATTGGTGATTGGGAATACAAATGAAAACACACTCAAAGTAAATGTGGAGGGAAAGGTGATTAAGAGAAAATTTTATTACACAAAACTGAAATAGAACAAGGGGGTTTAAAATAACCAGTTCCACAAGAGTATAAAATGGAAAAAAGACACTCTCAAACCCTCCAACAAACGCAAGGAATGTAAAAAAATGTTCCTTTTGTCGACACGAGCTCGGCTGATGGTACTTTATAAAAACAGCTTCCAAGACTAGAAAGTGGAATAATATATATATATATATATATATATATATATATATATATATATATATATATATATATATATATATATATATATAGTGTGCATGTATGCACATGGGTAAGAATTGTATTGGCAGATTACCTATTTTTTTATTTTCTTTTTCCATCTGCTAATCCAGCCATGTTCTTTTTAATTTTACTTTTTAGGGTTCCATATTATGCAGATGAGAAATGACCCCAAATGTAAAAACTATTGTATTTTTCTTTTTCTTTGTTTAATGAATTCCTTAGTGACTCTTCTGCTAACTTGTGGTGGGGGTGGGTGATCTACCCAATAAAGTTTCATTATTATAATTCTTATTGGCATTGCCGAGTCGAACATTTTAGTCATTGGTCAATGCCACTCTGGTAATGTTTCAATACGTCAGCTTTTTTTTTGCTTTTTTTTGTATTTTAAGTCTATTTGACTTTATTTAACTTTGATGGTTTCCTTTTATTTTCTCTCTTTAATTTTATTTTTCATCCTTATTTTTTATATTTTTTAAAAATGTTTCCACACTTCCAGCAGTAGTTTCCACAATTGAATTCCACTTTTTATCTAATCATAGTGTATCTTTATCTATGTGCATGTGTAAGGATCGTATTGGCTGATTACCTATCTCCCCCCCCCCTTTGTGATAACCCCCAATGTATGCCTACCTCTGACCTTTCATCTGATAGTGGTCATTGAGATGTAGTTAAAACTTATAATAGTCAATACCATTTCCATATCTCTATGTTACTTCCTTGAATGCAGTACTAGATGATGAACTTTGAAACCCTGCACATATACCCCCCCCCCCTATTTTATGGCTAGGAAGAGCTCTTTAACCTTGATTGGCATTGGCAGTCGTCCTAGAACTGATATCTTGAACAAAATTACCCGTTGGCAGTCAAAGATAAAATGCAAAAAATATAAAACTCGATGTTTACAAACAAATACTCATGCCAGATCAGTTGTTACTCGGGCAACAAGAGCTGCATCCCTCAGAAAGGAACCTGTCTATGTGCCAAAAAAATCTGTCACTGGAACAAACCCTTCCAAGTAACTCCGTGCCAAATCATTTAATAAAAAGAAAGTGAACGAAATGAATACGCAAAGAGTACCATGACATCCTTATTCACTGCACTCAAAAATCCACAAAAAAACATCACAGATCAGACAGTTATATTCCCTGCTAACAGGAACATATACTTGAAAAACAAGGTGGATAAAATAAGTAAAGGTTTATTGTAAAAAAACAAACCAAAAAAAAACAAAAAGAAACGGTACAATAAGAATAAAGGTAAGTTATGCATAAGGTCGTCGCAAGTCAATCCAGTAGTGTGTGCTACTATTGGAAGGTTGGTAGTTCTCGCGTAAGTCCAAGTTATAGTCAACAGATTCCAGATAGTCTCTGTAGTCCGTTGACTTACAGATACTTATAGGTAGTTACTACCTATAGTGTAGTCACTCATGGGAGTGATAGGTTATTCCATTACATCACATACCAAATATGGAGAACTATAGTAGGAACTGGTATAAGACCTAATCTCAGCCCCAACATGCTTGCCAATGTCCACAGGGATATCTTGTGAAATAAGACTCTCAAATGCAGCAATAGATCAGATAAGACTAAATATAAGACGGAATACAATAACCCGTCATTCCAACAATAAAGAGATGAGACGAGAAATAAATAATATGACAGAAGAGGCGGTAAAAACTGAAACAAATGAGATACAAAATAATAATCTCTCGGGAAATAAAAATGAAGAATCTACCTGCAACATAAACTGTAGTTATCCAGATTATGTCACTGAGAAGGAGTCAAACAACGTTACGGCAGAATTCCTTGAAAACAACAGAAATGAATTCACCAAAGTGAATAACTACATCACTCAGTTTACTCAGCAGAGCAACTCGCACACAAATGTCAGACTGAGACGAGGTCCCAAAAATTCATATGACAAAGTCCAGTAAACATATTGTGCAAATATACAATGCTGTACTGCAAACACTGTTAACGGACAAATCACTGGGGAACATCACAGAAGTAAATAATGTCATCTACACAACAGGTTTAACAGCTACTGAGAAGGTTGGTGTCAAAACAATGAAAAGATCAAACAACAGGCAAAAAGAGCCAGCTTGGAAGGCAAAACTGAAGCAAGAAATAAAGGAAGTCAGATGCGAGTTAACAGCACTAGATGAAAATCTCAAGAAACCCAAATGTCTCAACATGCAAATGCAGGAAAATCAAGAGGAGATATAAAATTAAATTGCTAAATGAAATTCCATCAATGAAGGAAATACCAAGACTAAAATTGCAGGTAAAGGCACAGAGAACAAAAGACAATACAAAAAGCACTGTAGGTTCTATCTCCAAAATAAGATATTCCAAACAGACCGGATGACCCATTTAGGTTGATATGCTGTAAACCAAACCAAAACAAATGGACCGTAAGAAATTTTACAAGGAAATTGGAAAAGCAGTTATAGATGTCAGAAAGATATCTTCTATTGAAAAAGTGCAGGAATTTTGGGAGAATATTTATAGTTGCCCAAAAGAATATAGCTACAATGCAGAGTAGATCCAGTTAAAAGAAGAATGACTATTGTTATGCAAGAAATCCTGAAAATGAAAATAAGGTGCCCAAATTTTGGCTCTATCATCAATCCATAAAACCCTTGCACAAAGTTTATCAATGCTTATTACTAATCCCAATTGAGACTCAATAGATCATTGAAGGTATTTCATATCTCTTGCCAAAAATGGGTGGAACAGATGATTCGAAAAATTATAGGCCAATAACATGTCTGCCAACCACGTATAAATTGATCTGACAAACTGTACTTATTCTTTTCTTAAAGAAAACAAACATTCTTCCCCTGGAATAGAAGGGTTGCATGAAAGGTTTATATAGTTGCAAAGATCAACTATTAATAAACAAAATAATCTTGGAAAACTGCAGGAAAAGTGGTAGAAATCTCTGCACAACATGGATAGATTACTGTAAAGTCTTTTATAGTGTGCCACACTCCTGGATCCTTAAGACTTTGGAAATGTACAAAGTCTCTTTGAAGATATTAAATTTCCTTAAATACAGCATGAGAATGTGGAAAACCACATTATGCCTAAATCGCACCAAATGCAATGCCACTTCCAAGCACGTGAATATCTGATGAGGGATCTTTCAAGGAAACCCCTTATCACCTGTTCTGTGTTAATCCCCATTGCACATGAGCTAAACAATAATAGCCGTGGATACAAAGTAAGCAAGAAATTGTTCAATCACCTACTCTACATGGAGGATCTCAAACTCTTTGTCAAAGATGACAATGAGTTGAATGGGACTTTAAAATACACACACAGCACAATCAACGCTAATCGCCCAGACATTGTGATCAGAGACCACAAAAAAAAAATGCTTTCTTATTGACATGGCAGTCCCTGCATACCGTAATGTATCTTTGCAGATCTTCAAAAAACTATAAAAATACAAGGACAATGAAATCATAATCTCAATAATGTGGCACGCAAGGACATCAACAATGCCAGTTGTAGTTAGAGCCCTCAGGTTGATTGAAAAAGATTCCAATAACTCATTGAAGGGATTCCTGGTAGTCCATGCCTTAAAGAAATACAAACAATTGTTCTCACAAGTACAGTTCACACCTTATGAAGGGCTTTATGCAAAATATGTGTGATCTTAGTTTGTTTTTTGTTGTTACCTAAAAAAAAAATGAACCGTAGAAAAGGTCATGATGCTATTTCCGACCTTAGGTCTCAGGTTGAGAGCTGGGAAGAAATGAGTATATCCAGAAATCAAAGAAGATAACAACAACAAAAATAACAAGGATAACAATAATAACACAAATAATAATAATAACAATACAAATAATAATAATAATAACAATACAAATAATAATAATAATAATACAAATAATAATAATAATAATAACAATACAAATAATAATAATAATAACAATACAAATAATAATAATAATAATACAAATAATAATAATAATACAAATACAAATAATAATAATAATAATACAAATAATAATAACAATACAAATAATAACAATAATAATAATACAAATAATAATAATAATAATACGAATAATAATAACAATACAAATAATAACAATAATAATAATACAAATAATAATAATAATAATAACACAAATAATAATAACAAATAATAATAATAATAAGAAGAAGAATAATAACAATAATTATCATGATGAAATTTGAATATTTTCTGTATCTAAGATGGTTGCTTTTTGCAATGTTTTTATGCTAGGTGTGATTTCAGTGTATGAAGGTGTTTCTGGAGATTCTTTAAACTCAACCAAAGAGCTCCAGTAACAGTTGGCACAACCTTGGCATGTACATTCCACATTCTCTCAACATTTACTCCCGACACCGAGAGTCATTCAGTCTTTTCAGCTTCTTTACCTGCAATGTCATGATCTCCAGGACGTTATATTTATCAACAGATGCTCATGAGAACTTTATTTTTTTTTATGATCAATGCTATATCTGGTTTTGTGTACACAGTAACAATGTCGGTTTGAACTATGAAGTCCCACATGTTCATTTTCTCCACCCTTCTCTGACTTGTCTGTACCACTTGTCAGAAGTTTGGAATCCATACTTCCAGCTAGAGTCCAACCTTTTTAATCTGACACTCTGTGGTTCAGTAACTTACATGGTCTGGAACTTTTTTAATCAGTCATCATTAGTTTCTTGAGTGGTTATAAGGACAGCACCATATGCTGTTTACAACTTTCTGCCCAACAGCAGCAGAATGTTTTGGTGATATAGTCTTGTTCATTTCTTGTGTATATGCAACTGCATATTTACCCATTAAGAATAGTAAATATATATTATTTCTTGGTTTTAGGCTTTTCTTTTAGCTTTTGTATTGTATCCTTGTTTAGATGCATTAATAATTGTTTATTTCCTGTTTTAAGCTTTGTTCTGCCTTTGATAACACAGCAATATCTATGTGTGGAATGAGTTGGCAAGACTGTCTAAATAGATGTTTTTTTAAGTGTGACATCTGCCATTCGGTATTTTCTGTGGGTCTGGCAGTGGTCTGGTCCCAAATGTGCCAGATTGAAGTGGCTGGACTGTATCATTGTGATTGTTGTAGCGGTAGTGATATACAGAAGGATAGGCCAGGTCTACTCTGTCCAAGATGCTACAGCATGGTCATTAGACTTATGATGTTGTATAGCTGGTCATTAGACTTATGATGTTGTATACTTACCTTCTGATGTAAGATGAAGGTAGCTTAGTGGGTCACCATTAAATGGTGACCCACTAAGCTATTTTCATCTTTGAAATTAACTTGCAAGCCATTATGCCAAAAAGTGTTATTTTTACAAGAATTTTATTTTGTATTCTATAATTAAATTATTTATCTTTTGTTAATTTATAAATAAAACTAGCAGTATAAACCATCTTTGACTGGGTCTTTCATTACTTGGAATTATTGCCATTCAATTAGAGCAGTTTAATTTTAAAGTCAGCCCACCGGAAAATCAATATTAGTAACAACATTTGGGTGTAACTGAGGCGCATCCCCAAATGAGAGTGGGTAACAATTTAAATGGGGGGAGGGGTGGCCCTGAAAAGGGAACTGTATAATAATAAATAATATTATTGTAATAATTTAAACTATTTATTTTTATTAAAGGTTTTATGAAAGATATATATTCAAGAACAGATACTAAATAGTAAAACGTTGCTGAGAGTTATAATGGACAGGAAGTAGTGGAGAGCCACTATCACCAACAATTTGGATTCAAAACTGGCACTGAAGAATTATCTATCAAACAAAAAAGTTTAATTGGAATCTGATGAAAACTGTGAAAATGCCTAAACATCCAATCACACACACATATATACACACACACACACATATATATATATACACACATATATACACAACACACACACACACACATATATATATATATACACACACACACACATATATACACACACACACATACATACATACATATATACACACACACATACACACATATATACATACATGTTTCATTAAATAATATAGATAAGTGTTGTCTATATATTTTATGTAAGTTCTTTTCATATCGTCTGATAAGCTTAATAACATTATCATTAAACAATGAAAGAAAATCACAATATTGATACATATTTTTAATCCAATCTAAGCTTTCGGCTTACATAAGCCATTATCGAAGATGACAATTACACAATATATTAAGCAATACACGAACAAGAAATTGATGATAGTCTGTTTTTGTTTACATGGATGATTTCCAAGCAATGATAAACACGTGTATATAAAACGCTGAAAGCGAAAATCGTACCACAGCTCATGACGTCACACATGACCACGCGAGAGTGAATCCGATGAGTATTGAGTATGGAAAGCCGTTGGTATGAACCAATGGCTTCTGTTACTAATTATAGGCATTTAAGGATATTTGTGGAGATTTCATAGTTTATTTTGTTCAGGTTAGGTTTCAACTGTTTTATGTATATAGCTTCAATAATATATATATATATATATATATATATATATATATATATATATACACACACACACACACACACATACACACATATTTCGCGTGATAGGATACAGGTTCGAGATATATATATATATATATATATATATATATATATATGCAAGTTTCATTAAAAACTACAGACAAGGTACTGCAGTTAAGTTTTTTATTTAATTTTTCTTGTTTACGAACAAGAGCTTTCTTTGCTGGACAAAGGGTGTGTAAGAATTGTCCAAATGTTTTATTTTTCCGAGCGCTTTCAGCTATACCTTTAGCCATTATCAAGGATGATTTGATTTTTCAGCTTAATTGAGTGTGTGCATTATGTCTTAGTGTATAGTAGTGGCGTTTTAATTTCCAAATACGGTTAGCACGTTGTGGCTTTGTTCGTAGTTAATATTGTTGAGGGTAGGCTTTTTCTTTTTTATTATTAAAGCCTCCATTATTTTTAACCTTTTTTTACAGGTGGAAGCAATTAATATATTTGTGTTTTCTACTAGTATATTTCTAATGGAGTCTGGTAAATTTTTGTGTGTGTTTAAATGGGTTCTAATGGAGCTGTGATCGGATAGGTGTAACGTAAGACATCTGACCTACAGAGCCAACATGTGGTTTATACTGCAACTACACTAAGTAGACCTTAATAACAGTTTCTGGTCATAATCTAGTGTTATCAACAGTTTGGAACAAGGCCAGTACACTGAAACACTCAGTTACGATGACTTGGGTTTTTTTGTATTAGCACAACTATCGACTGCTTCTGAACAGTTCCATATTTATTTTCCTTTTTTAAATCATTTCACCCCCAAACAAAACAATAAAGCCTGCTAAGATGCAAATCTACCCAATTTCACTCACAAGTCTTGTGCCAACTCGTAGTTTTTTTTTTTTTTTTTTTTGTACTTCTCAGTGGTACCACATAGTCTCTCGAGGCTGATATTATCAAGGAGCCACAATTTTGTATTTTTTTGCACAATAAATATATTACCAAGGACTCACATTCTTGCTAAATCGACTATAGTGAGATTTGAACGTGGGTACCATGGCCAGAATGTTAGTATTCATGACCAGCACTTGTCTCTGTTTATAGAAAAAAAATTCCAATTTCTTTCAGAAAAAAATCTATTTTCCTTATACAGTTATGAAGACTAGAACTCTGCCAGAGAGACTGAGAAACAAGAATAAATAATAAAAAAAAAAATATCCTGTTACTCACTAAAGGAAAACATGGCAGGCGAGCTTAGAGGGGTCCAATCTACTATGTAAGTTTATTGTGAATTGATCTCTTATTGCAGCAGCCATTGGTTTGGTGATAAAATGCCCATCCCAATTCAGGTTTTTTTTTTTTTTTTTTTTTTTTTGACCCTCTAGATTGAAGCTGCCCACTTTTTTGTTTTCTCTCAAGCCCCCACCTTCTCCTTTCTTTGTTTGAAATGCTATTTTTCTTCAGGACGTTGACAATCATGGCTACCCGAAAATTCCTATCCTTTATTATCTATGAAATGGCATTTTTTCTTGGGAAAGATAGTGAAACAGTTTCCTGTTATCTTTTTCCACAATTTGAAATTCAGAATTTTCCATCTCTTAAATTGGTTGCCATACTAGGCTAAAAAGCCCAGTTTAGAATGTTATTTAACCTATTACTGGTAGCAAAAGATATGGATTCATGTCTTAAGGGCATTAGAGTGTGTTATATCGGAATAAAGTGTCACTGCTGACACTGGAGTTTGAACACAGATCACCAGAGAGCAAACACAGGCGATCCCATTTTGGATAAGTAGATCACGTGATGGTAAGAGAAATGTATATATGGGAATTAGTGTGGCGTCTAAGTGATCACTATACGGATTACTATTTGGATCTCTATTCGGTGGTTACTTTTTCAGCGAGTATTATCGAGCAAGTACTACTATTAGTGCAAGTGTTATTCGAAGGCATCTGACATCAGTATCGTTCAATGGTGTTACTATAGTTGTATCTGCAATTACAAAGTCTCTACTACAATGAGCATTACGAAAGTGACAGAGTATTCATTGACATCACAAAAGAGTGAAAGGGAACACAACACATTAGGTTACAATTTGAATCTGACACAACAATTTCACATTTAGTATTGAAGATACATGACTTACACATCTTTAGAGCCATTCTTTTTCTATGTCCCTTCAGGATATAGGCGATCATAGCTCTCCACAACTTCCTATTTCATGTGGCTCTTAGCAGTTTTTCTCCCTTTGCTAAGGCTCCCTCACCTACCATTTACGCCATCCATTTGCACAAGCTTATCTGGTAAGTGGCCTGCTGTCTTCCCCTATATCTCTCACTCTCAATATACCCCATGAGGGTGATGTTTTCCAAACCCTACTTCCTTATGTGTCCAAGGAATTTCAGCTATCTCTTCCTGATTTTGAAGATAAGTGTTATCCTCGATTCTGTTTTCCACAATGATGACTGTTAAACAAACTGCACTTCCTAACTCAAAAATGATTAAGTGGAATTTCAAGTGTAAAAAATAAAATTGCATTATCTGTTGTGTAAATTGTGTTTATTTGTATGGCTTGGGCAGTCACTTGACTGGTTACTCAAAGCAAAGCCCTTCTCTCTCCCCATCCCTGTATTCTATGGAATTTAAAGGTTGCATGGTGGGGTATTTTAGGTGTGTGTGTGTGTTCATATATAAACACTTAAAAAGCAACAAAATTGTTTCAAACAATGGAAAGTGGAAAGAGTGCAGCTGTCAGTAGACCGAGGTAAAATAGACATTCCTAGCAGGGATATCTTCATCCATGTTTTGCTACATCTCGTAGCAAGGGGGAGGAAGAGGAAATTATATATATATATATATATATATCTATATATAATTTTTTTTTAATAAAACTTAAACAGTGCCACCTAAAGGGCATTTGGCAAAGCCAAGTGGGATAATAAAATTTCTGGCTCCTTTATTGCTAGCATCATTGGAAAATGTATTTCTTGTCAATGAACCTTACTCTCCAGATTCCACAAGTAGAACCTCTGGCATTGAAGTCTTCACTTTGTGTCTATTTGGAAATCTCTTCACAATGTTGAGTAACACCGTTGCTAATATTAAATTCTCAATTGGTGACTAAATGAGTTTGGCATCGTCAAGTTATTTATACATATACAAGAGGGTGCTGAAAAGTTTTCAATTTGACTCTCTTCCCAAAATATGTGGGAAGAGCTGAAGACCTTTCAAATCTACCTCATCGTTATAATGTATATATAAGGAAAATTTTGTTAGAAACAAAAAAAAGAGTACTGAACTGTTATGTAGTAAGGTCCTCCTATATATAATACCGGGGGGGGGGGCAGTGAGAAAGAGCAAGTAACATGCCTAATAATAAAATTGTGTAAATTGATGACAGATTAGAGACTGGGAGAGAGAGGGAGCGGGGGCAATAATTGCTTAGAGCTACAAAGGACAGGAAATTGTGGAGAGTCATGATCAATGATGTCCTGAAGGGGCAGAGGGAAACATCAAGTAATCTCCCTAATGAGCTTGTGTAAATGGATGACAGAACAAGGACTGGGAAGTATAATAAGGGAGCAAACATTGCTTAGAGGTAAAAGGACAGGAAATTGTGGAGAATCATGAACACCTTCATCCTAAAGGGTCACAGCACATAAAAGAAGTCTTCTGTATAATAGCGAGGTAGTACCAACTAAAATTTAATCACATATACATGGTTCTGGTGGGCACCTCGAGGCGGTGTAATGGTTAGCAAGTTTGTCTCACTAGAACAATTATGATTGAATTGTGAGTTCGATTCTTACTGGGTGCCTCCTACTTTCAGCCTTGTGCCACATCTAAGCTACGCTTGGAAAATCACTATACATGGTTCTGGTTACAATTTTAATCTAGTTTTGTGGCCCATAAACTATTATATAATGGTCATGTTCTACTAAACTTTTAGAGTATTATAGTAATAATAATCTACAGTTCTGATTATGGGAGTAAATGACACATGGACTTGTATATAAAAGGCATAATACATTTCTGATGAGTTATCACGTTTCAGCTGTTTTTTGGCTTCTTCAGGTGCTTGTTGATTCAGGTAAGCTTCAAGGAATTTCAAACTGAACTCTTAATCTACAGAGTAGATTGTTCTCATTCCATTAACCATGTCTCTGAATATCTTGCCTAGTGAATTTGGTGATATATTAATTTTGAGTTCGATCCCTGAGCCAGGCAGTGTGTACTCGGACTCTGTAGACATAGAGCAAGAAGTAACTGTACAGTTTTAAAATGGAACTAGATGAGATGTCCCCAGACATGGTCAGTAGAATGAGAACAATGTATCCACTGTAGATTAAATAAAGGGCTCATTTTAAAATTTCCTAAAGATTATCTGGATCACCAAGCCCCTGCTGAAGGCCAGAAGGCACAAAAGTCGAAACGTTGCGATGATGCTGATAATTAAAAAGATGGATTCTTGTTGTGCTTAACCAAATATTGATGGTATTTCTTGCTTAGTGAATTTGGTGACATAGTAAGCAGTATTTGCGCAGTATTCAAACGGAACTAGATAAGATGTCCCCCAGAGATGGTTAGTGGAATGGGAACAATCTATTAACGGTAGATTAAATAAAGAGATCAGTTCAAAATTCCTGAAGGTTACCTGGATCATCAAGCATCTGATGAAGACCAAAGGATACAACAGCCGAAACGTTATGATGATAATAAAGATAAATTCTTGTGCTTAACCAAATATTGAAAGCTTTTCAAGTTTATATGATTTTAAATTGAAATCTATTGTCATGTAGATGAGATATGGTGGCTACTCTTTTCTCAAGGGTGACCCAGAACTGTGTAAGGCTGTGGCATAAATGTCTCAATAGTTGTTTGCTCTTACCTTGTCTTCCTTATAGACCAGGGGTTCTCAACCTTGCTTGCCCTATGCACCCCTTTCGCAATTTGTCAGAATGCCATTACCCCCTCTCTCTTTTCAGATAGGCCAAATTCTATAATTGCTCTCCTCCCTCCCCCTAAACTTACTGTGGTCATAATTCACCCCCACCTGGGGTGAATTTCACCCCTGTTGAGAACCCCAGTTTTGACAATTTCCATTATTAGATCTGAATAAATTAACAGAACCTTAGTTTTGCTGGCTTAATTCAAATTCAGTTTTTCATGCATATATTTGTTTTAGTGTCTATATTCTTTTTTCTTTTTTTTTTTCCAGGTAACATGATGGAATGGTGTCTTCCTGAAGAGACTGACTTAGATGGCGTAGAATTCAAGGCAATGGCCAGTGGATCTCACACATTGATGAGAGATTTCGTGTAAGTATTCAAACTCGGTTACTAAAAAAATATACTCTGAGAACATCCTAAAATACAAAAACAAGTGATTTTCATAGAAGGGAGTGCTGAAAAGTTATCAGCTTGATCTGATTGTTTATATACCTCTGACTCTATTTGGAATTGTTATGAGACAGTAACTGTCATTCTTGCCACTTGCCGCTGGTTATATCTTTGCTCATGCATGAGGGAGATGTTGAAAATTCTTGGTCTTATTCACTTCCCAAAATATTACTTTTTTTTCTTTTTGTTGGATATCACCCCCACACTCAGTGAACAGTTTTGGTAAGAGTCAAGAGTGTGTGGCCTGTAGGACAACATATAAAGAAACCTACAGAGACAGTGAAAGTTCTTAGATACTTCTCAAGAGTCAGTTACTGAGATGAACCTGTGACAATTACCAAGACTTACCATGTTTGAGAGGGTTTGGTATATCGGTCTTCTTCATACATTGAAAGGCTATGGTATTTCCAAACAATTTTTTGAACTGATTCACTCTTTAGCAAATTGTGAAATGAAAATTGTCTTGAACTGCCACCATTTTACATGTTTTTGTGCTAATGCAAGTGTCCCCCAGGGCTCAATCATTGGACCTTACTTTTTTCTTAATTTTCATCAATGACCATCCTGATGACATCAGTTTTCAACTTGATAACTATGCTAATGACACAACCATTTACTCCTCTCTCAATACTAAGTCTAATCAGTTTGATAAGGTTAAATTGGCAGTTGATCTCAAAAATGACCTACAGTCTGTTGTTAACTGGGGCAAAGAATGGCTTGTAATTTTAACGTCTCCAAAATGAAACTTCTCTCTGTCAATAACTTCCCATCAGCATGGCTGATACTAACCTTCATGGGCTTAAATTCTTGGCTGACATGAAGTGGAAAGATTATATTGAATCCATTGCTAGGTCAGCTGCTAAAAATGTTGGTTCACTGTGTCATGCTAGACAGTTTTTCTTGCTAGAATCTATCTTACATATTTATAAGTCTACCATTCACCCAGGCTTTGAATATATCTGCCATATATGGTCCAGTGCTCCTGCTGTATATTTAGAGATACATCAGCAATATTATTAGTGCTGACCTGACATCTCTGCTTCAGTCACTTTATCACTGTCATAATGTAGCCTCCTTGTGCTTTTTCTACAAATACTTTCATCGTTATTGTTCTGATGAACTTTCCTCTCTGGTATGTATACTTTTATGAATTTCAGCATGATACTAGATTGGTGCCAAGGTCTCATAAATTCACAGTTGATTTCTAACCGTTTCTTTTCTCACACTTCTTGCTTGTAGAAGTCAGTTGTTATCTACTGTCTTCTTGATTACTCTTCTTTTGTTCTTGCTCCTTAATGTTTCTCTTTTTTTCTTATTTTTTCCATACTCATTAACTCTTTGTGTCTTACTAGTTTTACTGCCTTGCATGGGGTGGATATAATTTTTAAAAAATCATATCCATCTTAATTTAACTTCTGAAAATCATAGAGCTGTGAAAGTTACTCTAAATAAATATTCTTAAAGATTCCAGTTGCATTTTCAACTTCTTTTTGGTATATATAAAAAAAGAATTACTTTCTTTATATATAGACGAAAATGTCTGGAAAGTGCCTTGATTGCTATTTCAGCCACAGTAAATTTGCATCTAGGCTCTGACAGTATATCACCATTCTTGCTAGATTTTCTGTTGTCACAATGTGGGATAGGCAGGGACAAAGTTGATGGAAAGAAAAAGAATACAGATGAATTTTACTAGATTGAAAAAATATTCTTTCAAAAATTTTGAAACTACCAGCATCTTTCATTTTGTGCACATGGGTAAATGTGGCAACATCAACAAACCTCAGTCTAATGAAATTCTAGCAGATGAAGCACATCACAAAAACTTTTTTCCACTTTGTCATATTATATATATATATATATATATATATATATAGATGCCTGTATTTTTTCAAGTTTTTTTACTCAACAAAAATTATTTTTATAGAAATAAGAAATAATGTTGGATTAAAAATAAAATATCCATTAATTTCTTAAAAAATCTACTACTACTCCAATCATTATTTTTTGGATATCCATGTTTGAGTAGACATCCTGTTCTTTTTGTCTTGTTTCTCTATTTTTTTTCTCTTGTTTCTCCTGTTTTTTTTGGGTTTTTTTAAATAGTGTGAATTATGCCTACCATCCTGCGGCTCAAGAAACTTAATAAATGACCTTTGGAGTAGTAGGAAATAACAAAGATAAAAAAAAAAAATAAAAAAAATCCACTTATTCTTTTTTATATATATATATATATATACACACACACACTGGGAAACCTTAACTGTTCAAGAGGGCTAAAGATATTTAGACTTTCAATAAAACACTTTATCATGTTTTTTTTGTTTTTTTAATGGCATTTCAGTTGAGCCGAGAATTTTTCAACAGATGCTTGTATGCGGATATAATCTCGAAATTATTTTTAGAATTAACAAACAAGGTCAATAATCTTCAGTTTGACTATTTATTTGAACTGGCTTTAATATTTCTATTTGTATCAACCTGACACAGGTTAAAATGTATGTATTAGCAATTGTTTTCAAATTGCTTCAATTTCTATTTTATGCATTTGTATGGATACTTATTCTCTTCTTCAGCCCAGTAAGGGTGTGGTTAGCTTTTGAAAGGTGGGGTAGAAGAGAAATTGCTCACTTCTTTCCAGTTTGTGAAGTGGTTCTTTTGTTTGACCGATTGAAGATAAATCTTGCATGTAATAGAATGCAATTTTATTGACCACCACTACTCAAACCTCATCTATTTTTTTTAACCAATGGTTAGTGAAAGGCTGTGTGTGTGTGTGTATATATATATATATATATATATATATATATATATATATATATATATATATATATAACAAAAAAGAAAATCAGTTATTACTTGGCATTCTAATGATTTTTCATTACATCTCTAGATTTGTTTTTGTTTTACAGCTTATCAACCCTTATCAGCCTTTTGCAAGTTATTTAAAGCCAGAAATATTTTTGGTTGTAAGAATATTTATTAAGATAATGATTTACTGACACAAGTGCTACTAATTAACCCATAGTTGGGGGAGAAGTGGTGGATTCCTACCATTCTCCAAATTATTTGTGTGTAATTGAATAATGAACCAGATCCATTACACCTCCACACATACAAGTTTACAGAACATGGTATTCCCAAGTGGTCATCTGTCTAGGTACTGACTAAGCTTCACGTTGCTTAACTTTGGTGAGTGTACAAAAGCTGGTATTTCAAGGTGATATGGTCATAAGCCCTCCCAAAATTGAAAAAAAAATGGAACTGGTTGATGTAGTTTTCTCTGATTATTAGTTAACTGCCTTAAGTCCCCAAGTGAGGCTTATTATATTATGTGTTTAAACAAAGTGTATAATTTATGTGAGTTCATCAGGTAATGGTTTTCATTCTGAAATTTCTTTATTTAGTTGGTTGGTTGTTTGGGGTTTTATGGCATATCAACCACTATGGGTTATTTAATGACAGATCCAGTATTTACTAGATATATCAAAAACGTATAGTTGGCAACATCATTGTTTCAAAAACGTATAGCTGGCAACATCATTGTTTCAAAAACGTATAGCTGGCAACATCATTGTTTCAAAAAAATGTATCCCTGGCAACATCATTGTTTCAAAAACGTATAGCTGGCAACATCATTGTTTCAAAAACGTATAGCTGGCAACATCATTGTTTCAAAAACGTATAGCTGGCAACATCATTGTTTCAAAAAAATGTATCCCCGGCAACATCATTGTTTCAAAAACGTATAGCTGGCAACATCATTGTTTCAAAAGCTGGCAACATCATTGTTTCAAAAACGTATAGCTGGCAACATCATTGTTTCAAAAACATGTATCCCTGGCAACATCATTGTTTCAAAAACGTATAGCTGGCAACATCATTGTTTCAAAAGCTGGCAACATCATTGTTTCAAAAACGTATAGCTGGCAACATCATTGTTTCAATGTGCTGGAAAAGACCTGGAAGTTCACTATTTTCCCATAGCTGGGACCCCAACAGGTGTTACCACCTCGGGTCAGGGTGGACCTGGGAACACCAGCAATTAAGAGGTGGTTCCACGCTTTCTCAAAACCTCCTGATCAGAGGCCTTGCTGTTGGATACAGTTTAACGTCGTACCCAGGACGTTCTTTATTTAAAATTATTTGGACAGTCCATGTTTCTTCTGGCATGATTTCCCGTCCTCAGTTAAATCTCCTTATTTGTGGTGGCTAAAAATGATCCCTCCTATTCTTAAATCTGGTAACTTCTGCTGCTCCCTAAACCTGGTTCTCTCCTGCTGTACGCCAACTTTCATATTTAGTTTTATTTATTATTGACTCATCAGACATTAGACCAAATATGCAACAGCAACATGCAGAAAAACAATTTTTTTTTTTCTAATCTTTTCGCTCCCAAGCAAGGTGATAATGTCTTAAGACACAAGGAGTTACTGAGAGCGAAAGAGAATGAGAAGACTTTAGTGAGGAGAAAGGACAATAAAAGACAGAAGATGGTGAAAATGCCACTAAGATGCAAGAGGTTACTCTGAGTGAAAGAGAATGAGAAGACCTTAGTGAGGAGAAAGGACAATAAAAGAACAGGTTCAGGAAAACAGAAGATGGTGAAAATGCCACTAAGACGCAAGGGGTTACTGAGAGAGAATGAGAAGACTTTAGTGAGGAGAAAGGACTATAAAGGAACCGGATTCAGGAAGACAGAAGATGGTGAGTGATGTTTGAAAATTGTTGGTGAACGAGAAGTGTGAGAAAAACTATTAGAATATAACATATGGTTGCACCTAGTTATTTAGAGATTACTAGTAGACAATTTGGTAACATGCTTAAATTCATGCAGTCAAGGGCACCAAGGAGGAAAGCTCATCAGAACAAAGAAAACATTGAATTAATGTTGAGATCCGTCTACCCAGGTTTTTTGTTGCTGTCGGAATGCCAGGATTCCAAACATTTAATACATCTTTTAAATGAAACGTAAAAAGGGTTATTCGCTGAAGGAAAAGTAGAAGCAGAATGTCAGTTGAAATAACATCAAGTAATTAAGTGTTCATGGGGCAGTGTGAAATATGTGGACAGACTTACTTTAAGACAGTCAGCCTTGTGTTTGTGAGTTCATAGACAAAGGCTTAATAGGCAGTTGTTGATTAATCCATTCTGTTGTGTGCATTGACAAGGCCTTAGCCGGTGAGGTGCGAACGTTTTGAATACAATGTTTTCATTAGTTAGATAATTTCACCCGGGCTCACGAGAATCTTTTTTTTCTCAAATTTGCAGGACTGGTGACAGGTGTTATTTAGATCATCTAAATGATCTATAAATGACACGTAGGTCTACAACTATGTCTGCAAAATTTTGGCAGTATTTGCCCTTGTCATCATTGTTTATCAAATAAACATTCTGATGGGATTTTATTGGTTGAAAAAAAAAAAATATATATATATATATATATATATATATATATATATATTATAATTAAGTAATTCATCAAATCTAGAATAAACCTCAACAGAATGCAGAAAGCACTGGACGGCTGTTTCGTCCTATATTTGGGACTCATCAGCAGTGCACATCCACTACCAAGAATTGAAACCCAAACAGTTACGATAGGAGGTAAACGCCATACCTACTGTACCAACAGTTCTCAGTGACGAAGAGGTAACGAATTAGACTCAATATAGCGCTGCTCGATCACAAATTCCGTGGTGGAAGTTCTCCGAGTTTCTCTTTTACCCATAGGACTGTGTCTCCCCGAGCTACAACTACTATCCCCAAGCCGCTCACTCCAGAGCATTAGAAGCTGGTTCAATCAAGGATATACAAGTGATAGAAATTAGAAGGATTTGAGATAATTATAATTAAGTAATTCATTGAGTCTAGAAGAAACCTCAACAGAATGCAGAAAGCACTGGACGGCCGTTTCGTCCTATATTTGGGACTCATCAGCAGTGTGCGTCCACTACCGAGAATTGAAACCCTGACAGTTACGATAGGAGGCAAATGCCATACCAACTGTTCGGGTTTCAAACGGCTGTCCAGTGCTTTCTGCATTTTGTTGAGGTTTCTTCTAGACTTGATGACTTAGTTAATTATAATTATCTCAAATCCTCCTAATTTCTATCATATATAATGATGATGATGATGGAGGACTCTCCTGTCATTTTTGACGTATGAGTATCTTTCAGTTCAGTTTTTATACTTATGTTTCATATGAGACAACAGTCCTGCACAGTATTTGCAAACAAATCCACACGAAGGGCATACTGAAGGGTCGACCATCATATGGGCTGATGTATTAGCCCGAGATTTAGTGTTAATTCTTAATTCTCTCAGATGGTTGAGACGATTCTTTTCAAAGTTAGTTATACCTAAATAGAAGGTATTTCTCCAGCTTCCTCGGTTTTCAACAGCAAGTTCAAACTCCTCTTTAGGGATGTTTGGAGCAATTGTATTTAAGTTTATCCTTGAGGCATAACCAAGGACGACCTACGTTACGCTTACCATGAAAAAGTTGACTATACATGAGGATTTTTGGCATCCAATCATCACTCATTCTGATGACATGACCATCCCATGAACTGTGATTGTATCAGAAAGGACTCGATACCACCGACACCACATTTGATGAAAAGATCAGGGTTAGAGATTTTGTCCTGCCATGTATAACCGCATATTGAATGAAGACAGCGTTTATGAAAAGCATCAAGCTGATTCATGTGCGCCCTGTATGGCATCCACAATTCTGAACCATAAAGAAGTGTGGTGAGAATGACTGCTCGATAGACACTGATTTTCATTAAATATTTCATGATTTTAAATTAAGATTTAATTCCTATATTAGAAAATCATTTTAGATGGTGGAAGCGGCACATTGTATGCAAATATTGTTATTATCAACTAATGTATTCAAAATGTATTTTGATGCCCTTTTTGAAGAAATTCAAAATCTTGGTATTGACAGCAGAGAGTATGTTCCTCTCATTCACTACTCTATGTGGAAAAGAATATTATTGTACGTTCAGACAAAAGGGCAGTGGTTGAATTTTTAATGGATATCCTTTTTAAGTTTTTTTTTTCACAAATCCTACCACAAAATCCAGTTTGAACTGCGTTCATATTTAAAACATTTTTAATATTTTTTTTTTCTCTACAGGTATTTCAGAAAAGACTCCCTTTATGGTCTTGCCTGCTTTGAGAATATGCCAGTGGAAAGTGAAATTGAACGTGGTGCCCGAATGAAGTCTGTTGGTATTCTATCTCCTTCTTACATTTCCCTCTATCGACACATGCAGTTCCTTGAATCTCAAGTTCGGTAAGTCATCTATTCTCTTATCTCTTTTGATGATGATCAATTTCTTGATGTTTATTTTAAATTTGCAAATCAGTTTTATCGAATTTAATTGGATTATGTTGGTTAAAAACATATTAACCTCGTAATAATTATTATTACTAGCCAAATCACAGACATATAAACATTTCTCTTAATATTAAACTAAGAATAATTCAACAGATTGTTATTTTATTTATGATAACTGGATTTTTGGCAATTGCTTTATATGGTTTCTGTTGTTTCATGCTGAGCATCTAAAGAGTGGTTTCTATCACTTTTCGGCCTTTTTGGCTAAGATCACGGTGTAGTATCTGCTCTCAGATTACTCGCTGAATGATCGCCTTTTGGCTGAGATTCAATCGCTGATACAGGCCGGTCGCAGGGATTCGTCCCTGTGCTGATAGTATCGTGACTATGTCTAGCTTTGACCAGCTCTGACCAGCTAAGACCAGCTAAAGACCAGCGGCCCGGGTGAAAACACTCGGGTCAATCCCGCCTCCGTTCCCACATAAAAAACCGACCTTGTGTCACAACTTGGCCCTGTGGGAGGTCAAGTAAATCCATCGCTTCTCGGCCTTTTGGATAAGATCAAAGTGTAGTATCTGTTCTCAGATCGCTCGCTTTGTCGGCCTTTTGGCTGAGAGTCTAACTTGATACTTAACTGGTGTAGGGATTCGTCCCTGCGCTGGTAATATCATGGCTACAACTAGCTTGGACCAGCTATGACAAGCCTATGACCAGCTTGAACAAGCTAAGACCAGCTATGACTAGCTTAGACCAGCTATGACAAGCCAAGATCAGCGGCCTGGGTGAAAACACTCGGGTCCCCACATTAAAAACCGACCTAGTATCACAACCTGACTCAGTGGGGGGGTCAAGTAAATACCAAGTGTAGTATCTGTTCTCAGATCACTCCTTTTGGCCAAGATTCAATCACTTGATACTTACCTTGTGTAGGGATTCGTCCCTGCAATGGTAGTATCATGGCTACGACTAGCTTGGACCGGCTCCTGCCTGGACCAGCTATGACCAACTTGGACAAGCTATGATCAGCTCGGACAAGCTTGGGCAAAGTAAGACCAGCATCCCGGGTGAAAACACTCGGGTCCCCACGTTAAAAAACGACCTTGTCTCACAACCTAACTCAGTGGGGGGTTAAGTAAATACCGATCGCTTCTCGGCCTTTAGGCTAAGATCAAAGTGTAGTATCTGTTCGCAGATTGCTCGCTGAATGATCGCCTTTAGGCTGGGATCGATCACTGATACAGGCCGGTCGCAGGGATTCGTCCCTGCGCTGGTAGTATCGGGGCTGGGTCTTTAGCTATGACTAGTTTTGACCAACTCTGACCAGTTCGGACAAGCTATGACCAGTTATGACCAGCAATGACCAGCTATGATTAGCTTTGACCAGCTATTGACCAGTGGCCTGGGTGGAAACGCCCGGGCCTATCCCCACTTCCCCTTTTCCCACATTAAACCGGCCTTGTGCCACATCTGGACTGCGTGGGAGGTCTAGTAAATAATATCGCTTCTCGGCCTTTTGGCTAAGATCAAAGTGTAGTATCTGTTCGCAGATTACTCGCTGAATGATCGCCTTTGGGCCGGGAGCGATCACTGATACAGGCCGGTCGCAGGGATTCGTCCCTGCGCTGGTAGTATCGGGGGCTACGTCTGACTAGCTATGACAAGCTAAGACCAGCCATGACCAGCTATGACTAGCTAAGACCAGCTTGGACAAGCTAAGACCAGCTAAAGCACTGCGGCCCGGGTGAAAGCTCGGGTCCACTCCCCCTCCCGTCCCACGTTAAACCCCGACCTTGTGTCACAACCTGACCGTGTGGGAGGTCAAGTAAATCCACGGCCTTTTGGCTAAGATCAAAGTGTAGTATCTGTTCGCAGATTACTCGCTGAATGATCGCCTTTAGGCCGGGAGCGATCACCGATACAGGCCGGTCGCAGGGATTCGTCCCTGCGCTGGTAGTATCATAGCTAAGACTAGCTAAAGCCAAAGCTAAAGACCAGCTTGGACAAGCTAAGACCAGCTAAAGCCAAAGCACTGCGGCCCGGGTGAAAACTCGGGTCCATTCCCCCTCCCTTCCCACATTAAACCCTGACCTTGTGTCACAACCTGACCCTGTGGGAGGTCAAGTAGATCCCGGCCTTTTGGCTAAGATCAAAGTGTAGTATCTGTTCGCAGATTACTCGCTGAATGATCGCCTTTAGGCCGGGAGTGATCACTGATACAGGCCGGTCGCAGGTATTCGTCCCTGCGCTGGTAGTATCAACAGCTAAGACTAGCTATGACCAGCTTGGACAAGCTAAGACCAGCTAAAGCCAAAGCACTGCGGCCCGGGTGAAAACTCTGGTCCATTCCCCCTCCCTTCCCACATTAAACCCTGACCTTGTGTCACAACCTGACCCTGTGGGAGGTCAAGTAGATCCCGGCCTTTTAGGCTAAGATCAAAGTGTAGTATCTGTTTGCAGATAACAGAGTACTCGCTGAATGATCGCCTTTTTGGCTGAGATTCGATCACTGATACAGGCCGGTCGCAGGGATTCGTCCCTGCGCTGGTAGTATCGCGGCTACGTCTAGCTATGACCAGCTTTGACCAGCTCTGACAAGCTCTGACCAGCTTGGACAAGCTAAGACCAGCTAAAGCCAAAGCCCGGCGGCCCGGGTGAAAACTCGGGTCCACTCCCCCTCCCTTCCCACGTTAAAAAACCGACCTTGTGTCACATCCTGGCCCTGTGGGAGGTCAAGTAAAGATAAGATCAAAGTGTAGTATCTGTTCTTATCAGCTTTATCTGATTCTCTCTCCTCATTTATATCTTCACTTAAAGAAAGAAGTGAAGATATAAATGAGAGAGAATCAGATTAAGCTGATAAGAACAGATACTACACTTTGAAAACACTGAAACAAAGTGTCCTTTCCCAACTTTCCATGCAATCAAAACCAAATAGTTCATTATTTATAAGGTATTGGCAGAGCATAATGGTTGTGCAAACTAATGAAGGGTGGGATAAGCTCAGTTACAATAACAAAATAGGATTATCCCTTCCTGCTCAAGTCTACTTGTTGCAATTATCCTTTTTAATTTTTGATTCATTTAAAATTATTTGTCCACAGATAGCTGCATTTATTGTATTTACAATCTTAGGTTAATTTCGGTGACTAACGAATCTTTTAAAGAGTGTCTTTAGCTTACCTCTCTTAAAAGAAGGGGAATGAGAGAGAAAAAAAAATGTCTTGAGATTTGTTCTTCAACAAATAAACAAATCTAGAACTCTTCCATCCCCTCCTCTTTAAGTGACTTTGAATCGACTGAAAGATTCAATGATGACCATCGTAAATTGTGCTCGAAATACGTCTTCAACTTTAAGCTCTGTGTTCTCCTTCATTGTTCTGATATATAAAAATTTATACATCATATTATGCAATGTGATGTATTGCACATTCGTTTACAGTTGTTCTCTCATAGACGTGCCGTCAACTCCCTCTGTCTTTTCTAAAAATACTTTCGTGGTAAGTGCTCTGATGAGCTACTTTCGCTAGTTCCCAAACTGCATGAATTTAAATGTGCTACTAGGTTGGCATCTAGGTCCCACCCTTTCACTGTCGAAATGGTTAAATGTAGCAGTCTCCAAAAGCTTCATGTCTTCCACTTCCCGTCTGTGGAACTCCCTTCCTCTTACTTGTTTCCCTGATAGCTATAATCTCCAACTATTCAAATGCAATCAACATCTCCAGATGCCTGTATCTATTTCCCATCTTTCTCTTCATCCTTTCCTCTATCACGCCTCTTTACTCTTGCACCCACTCTCTGTAACCCCTAGCTTGGGGGTGAAAAGCTTAAAAAAAAAAAAAAAAACATATCATGGAATACTTTTGTCTTTTCATGTCATTCTGTTTTTGTCTTCAACCCACCTGCTCTGGTCATGGATTTCAGATGGTCAGAAACAAATCGGGGATTTTGTTAATTTTTCTTAAGTCGGGGACATTTGAGATGTTGTCCATGATACTCCTAATTTTTTTTTATCATTTCACCCCAAGCAAGGTAATAAAGCCACTAAGATGTAAAGAGTTAAATTAAACTTGACTTTATTGTTGCATGTTAGGTATTGATATACGTGAAGTGGTGTGGCGTCTACTAATTTTATTAGGAACAAGATTATTCTGGGTCGGAGAGGAATGGAGTTTACTTTTGGTTTGGGCCTGGTTAGAAAGGTTATGGGTATCAATCAAAATTTTTACCCAAATCCAAATATATAAGGACACTCTTAGAAATGCTAAACTTCCTGAAAAATATTATTATTTTTTTATTTTTTTTTTATATTTCTATCAAATAACCAAAAGCAACCTGTTTTACTGACTTTCAACATGTCCCCATCCTCTTACTTATAGAATTTTCCACCAGCTACCAACACACATAATTATTGTTTGACAATATCGCTACATTAGAAGTGTTTGGACAGATTTGTTTACACTTATACTTGATACTTTACTAACATGTGCCTGTTCTTCACTCGTTATCATCCTGCCTGCCCACCATATACAGCTGTAGGGAAATCAATAATTGAGGATTTTCTTCCACTATTAAGTGTTATGAATTGACAACCAGTGTGAGCATTCATGGATCTAAAAGCATGCAGCAGTAGCCATTCAATTTTGAGTTGACTGGCTGCATTTAATTTTTTTTTAAATTTATTTTAGATCAATATTAGGTAGGTGGGATTGCATATTGTACTGCTCCTTCCTACACATACACATGAAGGGGAGAGGGCAGTGATAGTATCTCTGTCTGCACCCACTCCCCTTCATCTGCATGCGTAGTTACATCAATGTAAGCAATCATTTAAGTTCGATGAAGGACGAAAATGCATCACACAATTTTTTTTTTTACTCTTTATCACTTTCCTAACATTGTTCTAGTATATAAAAATTTATTTGATTTTTAACTTTCATGGAGTATTTCCTTTCATGTAAATCAAAAAAAAAAATTTATGAATCATTTTCCCGCTTATCTTTCCCTCCAAGATTGACCGAGTTACTCCATGGTTCTTTATATTTTTAGTTGCACATGTTAAGACAATGGGGTTTAATAATACCATGTGATGTTGGGAGTATTGCCAGATAAATGAAGATTAATAATAATGTCATGTTCACCATATTATTGTTGAGCTATAGAAGAAAGGTTTATCCTTCCAGTTTTCATTTCCCCTATTATAGGCATTATTATATCCATGATATAACAAACCTTAATACATGGAGGTAATGGAATAGCTGGAAGAAAAGGAATGACAAGCCTGCTTTGTTCTCCGAGAGAATTTTATACTGTTGTCATACGCAAAAATATATATGCATATTTACACGTGTCCCATGCAGAGAAACTATAACATGTATGCAACAAGCAGAGTGAAATGGTTGGAAAGAATCTCACTTGAAATAAATACCAATGGGAATTGGAGCACCCAGAGATTCTTCTGTGTTTTTGCAGAAGCCATATTTAGGATTCCAAATTGAAGTGGGTCAGATTTATCTGCTATATCACTAGCGAGGACATTTTCCACAAACAGGAAAAGAGCGAGTCATGAGTTTTCTTAAATTGGGGACTGCAAGCCAGAAATAGTTTCTATATCTGATGAAGATATATTTCCACAGGAAAATGGTACCATAGGCTTGCAAGCTGCACCACATGGCAAATATAGCCTCAGCCAAGGCATAAAGGCCCAAGCTAAAAAAAAAAAAAATAGCAGCTGCTCAGTTTGACTCCTGGAAGCTGACTGGCTGACTAGCCACTTTCATCACTATGAAGTGATTGTCACGTGACACATGTGACTTCATCTTGACCAAAGGGAGATAATCATCTTTAGTATACCGACAAGGCAATATGTATATGAAATGAGAAACACTAAGCTATTTTTTATTTTCTTATAGATTTTGATTACCAGCAATATTCTTTTTTTTGTGTGCAATTATTTCTCTTCTCACTTCACAGAGTTATTCCATGCATTGAGAAATGACTCATATTTGTCATACCTCAAATTGCTTCCATCTATGGTTTTATTACAAATGAACTCTTGGTATTTATTTGGGGGCCATTCATTTAAAATATATTGTATTATTATATGGTTATCAAGATTTTGCATAGTGATAAGAGTTTGCTGAATTGGCTTACTGATTAATACACTGTAGAATACAATGTTGAACCCCTGAACTGGTTCCTTGATTGAGACTCTACAGAGACAATCATATTCTTCATCTGAACCTTGTCACTGAATCTGATTTTTCTTTGGGTTTTAATCAAAGGGAGTATCTTGAAACCAATTTTCCTTGGTTTTTCTTTTCTTTTTTTTTTGGGTGGGGGTAGTGGGTGGGTGTCAACATTATATCTACTGTTTATGATGTACCATATTATTTTTATCATTTGGCATATTTTCCTGGTCAGGGATATTTGATGTTAATTTTTAGGGTGGTATATCTGGTTACCCTGAGTTAAGATGTAAGGATGCAGATTGGTTGGTGTAGATAATTTTGCTAACTTGCAGGATTTATTGTTTCATAGGTGTCTTCTCTATACAGTTTTTGAAGATGTGGCTTAGAAGTGCACCTATAAAAACTGCAGAATGTTATCAAGAAAAAATTCCTTGTACTTTTATCATATGCATTTGTAGCGGGTGTGTAGAACTTCAGGAGATTCTTCAACATTTGCAACTGAAGTAAAGTTCATTCATTAACTCTTCCCCCCCACCGACCCCTAGCCATGACATTAAAATTCATTCAGCGTCAAATCCCAGCTGTAGTCGTCGTTTACATTTCTCTCCTGCAGTCGAATCACTGTCGTCGTGCTTTCTGGTGTTTGTCAGGAACTTTTTAGAGTGAAATACGAATGGCCAGCCAGAGTTGAGATGCAAAGGTGCTGATTGCCTGAGTGGCCAGCCCAAGTTGTGATGGAAGAATCAAATTGATTGGTGTAGATCAGGGGTAGGCAAACTACAGCCCGCTAAATATTAGAAAGAGAAAGTTACCAAGCAACACCAAATAATATTGTGAGTGTTTTTTCTTCCTGTAGGTGTGCGTATTTGTGGAAGAGTGCTGATCAAAACTCTTAATATACTATGTGGCGTAATAAAAGTGTGAATTTTTTAATGTGGCCCTTGCACTGAAAAGTTTGCCCACCCCTGGTGTAGATAAATGCTGTATATTGTCTTTGTAGATTTATGGTCACAAAAGGACAGTCTGTTGTCTTATATATCAGCTTACAGTATTAACATTGAGAGAAACAGTAAAGCTTTGGAGGTTTTCATGACCCATATCTCTGGCACAGGTCACATTTCCTTAAAGGTCCATGAAAAACAATTTACATTTAAAAGCTCCTGAAAAACAATTTACACCTAAAAGTCACCAAAAAATAGTTTCGACCAAGTACTCTCTATTCATTATCAGGTGTCCATTGATTGACTGATATGGGATATCTTGATTATTTTGATAATTTGCCCCAGTGATATAAGTTAGTGTTGAATTCGGGCCTCACTACCTGATTCAATTTGATTTACTCAAGCTCATCAAGTATGTTTCGTGATGCTTTTCTCTGTCTCTTTTCCTCAATCTGTCCTGTGAGTATCAAGTTTTTCCAATCCTTCCTTCCTCATTTCAACTACCTCTTCCTGATGTTAAGTATCAGTTTCCTTTTTGTTTCCATTTTCTCCAACACCTTGTTGTTGCTCATATGTTTAGTCCATGGTATCCTCAGCATCTTTCTGTAGAACCATATTTCTGTTGCTTCAAAACTCTTCTTTATCTTTGAGGAGATTGACCAGCATTTGCTTCCATACAGGAGGACAGATATCATGTAACAGTTCAGTACTCTTTTCTTTGTTTATAAGGATTTTTCTGTCTCTTAATACTCTGCTTAGCTTTTGGAGTGCCCCTTTGGCCATCCTAATCTGTCTTTGGATCTCAGTGTTGCACTTTCCATCCTCTATTAGGGACAAAATATCACAATAATCAATAGATATCTCGTATTAGCCAATCAATGTATACCTGATGATGACAAGAGAGTACTTGGTCAAAACATGTCTATAATAGATATATCAACCAAGATGAGAACAATAGTTCAAAATATAAAGATAAAAATCTTTTTCCTTAAACATTGAATGTTGTATTGGTAGCTATATGATTTCTCCAAAATCCTCTTGAGATGAAGTGATATTCTTTTTCCTTGTAAATCAATTTAATGACCAGGGTTTTTTTTAGGATTCTTGTCTCTATCCCATCTTTGAGTAAATTTAATGACCAAGATTTTTCAGGAATCCTCTCTCCAGCCAGCCTTTGAATTGGCAAACATAAAATTTTGTTAGAGATTTTAGATAGCAGTCAGTGAGATGGTCAAGGAGTTAGTGTGTAGGGGTCCTTTTTCCATGATTGGAAGTTAGTGAGATACCAGAAGTTCACTTTCTCAAAGCCAAAAGAAGACATTCTCGATTAAGTGAGAAATTGTAAATTTTTTATTTTTTTATTTTTTCTATTTCCCCAATCAGTGTCTTAAAATTGAAAAGCATTTGTTATTCTTTGTTGACACCTATCATAGCCCTAATATTGAAACAACCCTGTGGAACATAACGAGAGCTTGGTGTATTCACATACAGCTGACCTTGGATGTCATAAGAGCTTTTGCAGTGACGTGTGGAATCACATCGTCACATAATTGTAAAATCTATAATATCCTTGGGATAAAATCCAAGATGTCACACTTGCTTAGTGAATATTATCACAATATGGGTTTGACCTTATCGCTATAAATCTTTTCTTTGCTTTTCACTCTTTGCCAGATCACAGCTTCATGACAGTAGCCATGATGTATAATGTAATCTTATCTTTTCAAAGATTAAAACCCATTGCTTTCTGTCTTTGATTACACAAAATGGGCTCATAAATTTATTAATTCTCTTATTACAACTGCAAAAAAAAAATATGTTCTCCTGATATTTATTCAGATTAGAGTAGCAGAAATGAAGGCAAGCAAGGCTAGGCAGATTGTGTTACGTTAATCTTCCAAGTAGGGAAGATTTTTACCTTAGCTTCAACATCGACTATTGTTGCTTGTAATTAAAATGGTATGACCATGAGGGTCATTGAAAAAGTTCTAAACCTCACCCAGAAGGAGTTGGAGATACAAGACAGTTTTTCACTATTTTTCAATATAGTCCCACTTGACATCAATGCACTTGGTCCAATGATACTTAAATATTGGAATCCTATCATGTAAGAAGGTTTTGTTTTTTTTTTGTTGTTGTTTTTTTTTGTTGTTTTTTTTTTTTTTTAAGCTTATCCCCCCCAAGCAAGGCTGGAAGCCACTAGCATGCAAGGGGTTACAGAAGGTTTGGAGGAAGCGCAGATAGGAGTGGTAAAGGAGAGGATGTGGAGAAAGATAGTGGATCGATCAAGGCAAGGTGGTTACAGAAGATTTGGAGCGAGAGCAGATAGGAATGAAAGGTGAAAGGATGTGGAGAAGAGAAGTGGATAGATCAAGGCAACTGGAGATGTCGATTGACGTTACACTTAAATAGTTGGAGATTGTATCCATCAGGGAAACAGGAATAAGGAAGGGAGTTCCACAGGCGAGATGTGCGAGACATGAAGCTATTGGAGTAGAAGAGACGTCTACATCTAACAGTTTCAACGGTGAAGGGGTGGGAACGGGATGCCAGCCTCGTAGGACGTTTAAATTCATGAGGCCTAGGAACCAGCGAAAGCAGCTCATCGGAGCAATTGTGGTATCCTGGTATTCCAGGGCTGATAAGGCAGTCAAGGAATCCCTCTCAATGAACATGTCAAATTCAAAAATCTCCTTTACAGACTTGAGAGCCACAATTAAGTCAATTAATTGCTAAAATCGTGGAATGCACACACAAACAACAAACTATATCAAATAAAATGCATCCTGATTGTACAACATCACAGTACCAGGCAATCCGAAGAAGATGATGTCACACTTACAAGTTTGAAAATCAGACACACCCACATAACCCACTCTTTTCTTCTAAAAAAAATGAAGACTTTCCAAAATGCCCAAACTGCTAAGAAGTACTCACTGTCAAGCATTTTTTAATTAACTGCAAAAAAATGGCACCTATATGAAAATATTTCTGCAATGTACCCAATTTTAGGGCTCTCTTTGAGAGTATCAAAAACAAAGCCATTCTAGAAT
>OZ038513.1:51255333-51300333 GCA_964036315.1 Acanthosepion esculentum | reverse complement strand
ATAGACGGTCCCTCTAACAATCACACTGTCCACGCATTCACACACACACACACACACACACACACACACACACACACATATATATATATGAAGAAATATAGTCTTAAAGTGTGCTATATTTATGGGATAAAGTGCTCAATATCAGAGATAGACCGTGTGTAAATATAAAAGTGGACATGGAAGTCAGCACTTTGATGCGACAGTCTGTTTCATGCTAGTGCAATGTCCACTTATATATATATATATATATATATATATATATATATATATATATATAATTGGTTTTAAGGTATGTTCTATATTATGTTCTATATCAAAGATAGAGCATATGTAAATATAAAAACACATGGCCTCAAGATTGCGTTCAAGCATGAAATAGTGTTGCCACTTGGTGTTGACCACAGTGTCAATTATATATATATGTGTGTGTCAGTCAGTTCACACACGTTCCTGGTCTTTTGAACAGGAGTGCAAGTTTATTATTTTTTACCTGATAAAAGGTAGCTTTTAACCCCTATCTTTGGCATTACTTTAAACTGATGCTGCCTTTTTTTCATATAGTGTGATCATTTTGCTTAAGTCTGTATTTTCTTGATTTCAGATACAAACTTATATTTCAGTGAAATTTTCACTTTCCGAAATTATAGTTTATTATTCTTTATAACCTAATGACATCCAACCACCTGCAATATTGTGTTTTGTCAGAGAATTTCAGTAATTAAATCATGCATCCTCATGTCCACTTCAACAAGCCAATATAGCACCCCATCTGCTGTGTTCTAGAATACTGTTCAATTCTATTGGTAGATGGGGCATATTGGGGTACTCTTTGGACATGGCAGTGCATACAAAGATTAATGAGAAGTTATGTATTCAAGGAAGAAAGAATCCTTTCCCTACTCTCCAGAACACAAAAACAGGATGAAGGGAAGATATGAGCACATGCCTCCCAAAACTGTGGTGATTGATTCTTTAGAGACTTACTTTTTGGCTTCCCAACTTTTGGAACTTACAGATTTCTTTCTTTTTATTGCTGCTACATTGTTAATGAAAACTGTTCAATTTAAACTGAAACATACCTGCTTTTATTTTTATGCATTAATGTACAACAAAATTCCATGGAAATTCTTTCAATTTAAGGAGCTTGCTTTGCTGTCATTGTTTTTAAGAGTTTGTTAATTTCTGAATGAAATACCTGGAATACTTTGTTAAAAAGTAAAACAGTATATCATCTTAAAAAGTCTCTGCCGAATTGATTAAATCCGTGGGAGAACCACCAATGACTTTTTAAAATTATTATTTCTCTATTGAATAAACTGCAGACTTAACAATGGGAACTAAACAGTTGATTTTCCCATAAAATTCTGACTACTGCCTTTTAGTTTGAATAATCACAGACTATGGTTTCTAGTGTTGATACCAATGCACCTCAGATATAATTAGCTGTAACCACCACCGTTTCCACCTCATTATTCAAATGTGAATACTCTGGATGCGCATTTCTCACTATTGATCAGCTACCCTGCTTCGTCCAAATTGCAACCCCCCACCACCACAGTTATATTTCACAGCCTCCATCTTGTCCAGTTTCTCTTCTATAAATGGCATTGTATTCTTTCAGACCAAACACATGTATGTGCACATTGTTTAGAGATGTTTCCAGAAAAGATTAGTTTTCTGTTCTTATCTTGGAAAAGAATGGTAAACAAATGCAAAGAGAGAATAAGATTCCGTGTGTTTGTTTTACAACTGCTTTTTATAGACTTTGATGAAGTGATAATTGCTGGCAGCCATTTTATTATGTTGACCTAAGCCAGATTGCTTTCTTTCAAATTACCCACAATGCACTGTTCTGTCAGCTGATGCTTATGAGTTTATATTTGATTTATAACAGGAATGTTAGATTCTGATTCCCACCTACACCATTTAGGGTTTCATTTTTTTTTCTTTTTTGCCTTTAGTTGCTTCTAAATATGTGTCAGTTTTTGTTCCTTTCATATAGATTCTGCCTATTTATTTTGCTTTGTCTGTCAATTTGAAACTTAATAACTGTGCTTGTTCTTTTCCATTAATTTATTAAGCCTTGACAATAGCTCATAAATAATGGACTATTCCATCTTGATCAAGTGGAAAAGATGATGTGGCACAAGGATAAAAGTATAGGGCACCTAGTGAGGATCAACTTGCTACAGTCATAATTGATCTAGCGAGGCAAGCTTGATAATCATTACACCACTTGGAAGTGCCCCTCTGTTTTGATCAAGTAGAAAGACACCACATGGTTTCCAGATTGAGGGAAGGGTAAAAAAAAAGGGGGGAGCAAGATAGATGTGTTTAACATCTGTTTCAGTTAAATGGAAAAGTTATCAATTTCAAAACTTTTCATTTGTACCCCCTTACTTCATAAAATAACGACCAGCATTCATATTTATGATTGTTATTGAACTATTTTGTTAAACTCAAATACTTAACGATGTGATAGAGGAATCTCTACAAATATTCTATTGTTGTAGGACTTGCCATGATCTTACTCAATCACTAACTGAAGAATTAAGATTCCTCAGAAAATTCAAATAGGAAATAGGATTTTAGAAGGAACCATAAACCCAATCCTCAACAAGAAACAAAGGATTAACTACTACTCTTGTTCAAAAGACTAGGGAGGAGTGTGAACTGGATGATAGACAAATCTATCTACACCTATTTAGGAAAAAAAAAACAATGAATAAAATTTCCCTAGACATGGGCAGTGGAATAAGAACAGTTCTATCCACATAGATTAAATAAAGGGTTCAGTTCAGAATTCCCTGTACGTTACCTAGATTGATACACAACTGATGAAGACAGGAGGGCACAATGACTGAAACATTGTGATAACAACAACAAAGATGAGGACAATAGTCGGAATATAAGTAGTGTAAATAATAATAATACCTCCTCATCCCAGAAATTCAGATAGATTTTATGGAATTTTTTCTGTTCTATCAACAACAGACTGAATGTAAATAGTGTAAAGACAGTTGAAATTTCTAGAGCAGATAATGAGGAAAGAGGGCTTGGAAAATTTGACACTCACAAGACATATCGAAGGCAAGGGGCATAGAGCAAAGCAATGCGTAACCCACCTAACAAGCTTGTGTAAATGGTGTGTAGAACTGTCATTTCACTAAGGGTTACAAAGGAGAGGAAATTATAGAGAGCTGTGATCACCCACGTCCTGAAGGGACATGGCATGTAGAAGGTTTTATTTCTTTGCTGTATTTTCTTGTCTATAATATGACGAGTATAATACAAAGAGAAGCTAAAAACTGGGAATAAATTACATCTTTGAGTACAGCCATTCCGATGTAAATATCTTTTGAACAGTTGTACCATATTATCCATTAACATATCAATGTTGCACATATATTTCGCTAAAGTAGCTGTCTATATTTCTAAGATGAGGTATTATGCACACTATTTACATTATTCGAACTATTGTCCTCATCTTTGTCGCCATATTTATTACAACATTTCGGCTGTTGTACGCTCCGGCCTCCTTCAGGTGGTTGGAATGTCAAACCGAACCCTTTATTTCGATCACTGGAGTAGACTGTTCTAGTTCCACGTGCCATGTCTAATGGATGTCAGTTATCAGTTATCTCCTGTTAATTCACCTCTCCAAGTTCTCCACTGCCTTAACCGGGTATTGAACTCACAACTCTTTGGGTCCTGTCACTGGATTTAACCAACACCTTTATCCACTGTGCCATGTGTACTTATTTTTTGAATTTTCAGGTGCTAACTAAACATACCTGGTGATACATTTGAAGGTGTGTTAATTAATCTATCATGCTTTTCTGTTTGATATGATTTTATAATATTTCTATATTTTAATAAACTATGAAAATCAAAGAAATATTGTCTTTCATTAAGAATGAAGAGAGAAGACTATGAAAAAATCAAAATATAAATAAACCTAATCTTGTGAGCAAAATTGAGCGTCTTTACTATTTTGCTGTTTAAGATAAGGTTTTTAATCTTAGTGAAAAAAAAAAATTTGAAAATGTGTACTTGTGTATAATTTTCATGATGTCAGTAAACACTCGTTGCTACTTTTGTGATGTCAACAAATACTTGTTGTCACTCTCGTAATGCTCGTTGCAGTAGAGACTTTGTAATCACCGATACAACTACAGTATGCCATTGAACAATGCTGTAATTGGACACCTTCAAATAATACTTGCACTAATAGTACTTGCTCAATAATGATCACTTGTACAGTAATCCATATAGTGATCTGAATAGAGGAATAGTATAGCAAATAGAGCAGAGAATATAGATCCATATAGTAATAGAGGATAGACTAGAAATAGAGATCATTAGTCATCAGCTACTTCCTGCTTATATGTGTTTCTTTTATGGTGACATGGTCTACTTAATTCAATAATGGGATCGCTTATGTTTGCTCACTGGCGATCTATGTTCAAACTCAAGCAACACTTTATTCCTATATAACAATAATGCAACCCTCCTTTTTTGTCTTTAATTCAAAATTTCTTGTATTATGCACAAGAAAATATGGTAGGTCATGATGGACATTATTTAATGCTCTCTCTCTCTCATTTGATCCCTTTTGTTCACTCACTCTCATTCTTTTATCTCTCTTATTTCTATCTTTTTCACATCACTTATAATCTGTGCATGTGACTTTCATTATTCCATACTTGGGTGTGACATTCATCTTGACATTTAGACCTGTCTCTTTCTGATTGTGCAACAAAATGACAGTGTTATCAGATAATTTGCAAACTATTTATTACATGCACTAGTACACTTAACCTCATATATTTGTCAGGCAAGTATTGATAACGGAAGCATTCGTTCTTCATATATTCTCATCTCAGATGCTGAAATATTTTTAATTTTCTCTCCATATCCCCAACATTTAGAAACAAAAAAAAAAAATCAAAGAATCCTTGTGATTATAGACTTCTTTATTCCGACATGTTTCTCATCTTGAAATGTTTTGGTTGCATGAATTCAATCCTTGCTGCAAATATGAAATTGGCAGAAGGATCTAAATCGACCTCACAGTCATAAACTTGAAAAAAAAAAAATGAAAGAAAATTCTTATTTAATGTGCCATGTCTCTTCAGAACATAGGTGATCATGGTGATCATGGGCCTCCACATCTTCCTGTCCCTTGAGCTCTTAATAAGTTTTGTCTTTTTGTTATTTCTCCTAAACCCTGTTCTGCCATCCATTTACTTGAACTCATTGATTATGTTACATGCTGCTTTCCTCTGTGCCTCTTTCTCTCAATCTGTCCTGTGAGTATCAGGTTTTCCAAGCCCTCCTTCCTCATTAGATGCTCCAGAAACTTCAACTGCTTGATATTAAGTTTCCTTTTTGTTTCCATTCTCTTTAAAACCTTGTTGTTGCTCACAAGCTCGGCCTGTGGTATCTTCAGCATCTTTCTGTTCCTTCAAGTCTCGTCATCTTTTAGAAGATTGTCCAGAATTACAGAAACAATAAATGATTGTGAGATATCCACAAGCAAATACAGTAGAATGATGTGGTTATTTTTTAAGAAACACTTTTCTGCAGTCTTTTATTTTACACATTTACTTCATAATTTTTACTACCAAGAGGTGAGGCCATTGCTTATTTCTGGGGCATGCCTATTTTGCTGCCAATATTTAATTAGATAGAATGAGTAGAAACACAATTACCAAAAGAAACTAATGGGTCAGATATGTAAGAAAGTAAATATTCTACCAGTTTGTATTTCCCCCATTATGGTCATTATTAATAACACCTTATTCCACAGACAGAATGAAATGGCTGAAAGGAAAAGCAATGACAAGCATGGTCTCAGAGTTTTATGTTGCTAAGTCATACACAATTATGTATACATATTTACATTTGTCCAAGACAGAAAATATAACCTGTATACAACAACAAGCAGAGTGAAAAGAGTCGAATAAAAAGTCTTACATATAATAATTCTCGACAGGAACTTGATTCTCCTGTGTTTCTGGAGAAGCCATATTACGATTCCAGATTCAAGCAGGTCAGGGGAGTCAGAAAAAGCAACTGCTTGGTTTGACTCCTGGAAAGTGACTGAAGGACTGACCACAGTTGTTACTCTATGAAGTGATGTCGCTAAGCAGTGGTCACATGACTTAGTTGATTTCATTATGACCAGAGGGAGATATTCAGCTCTTGTATCTCTGAGAAAAACACCTGAAGAAGAGGAGTTTAAAACAGCTGAAACATTGTGAAACTGCCAAAATGAATGAGGACAATAATCCAAATGAATTAATGTACGAGGGTCATTCAATAAATAAGGTGAATTTTTCGGTATAAGGACTTCTAATACAGATAGAAGCTTACTTTCTCTTTTTTTTTTTTCAACATAGTCTCCCAGCACTGCCACACACTTTTCCCATCTGTGCACAATCTTCCGTATTCCCTCAGCGTAAAAATCTTTGGACTGATGTCTCAGCCAGTCGCTCACAACACTTTTGACTTCGTCGTCACTTTTAAACTTCGTGCCTCTCGTGAACGCTTTCAAGAGACCAAACAGGTGAAAGTCTGAAGGGGCAAGGTCTGGGCTGTAAGGGGGATGAGGGAGCAGTTCCCAGCCCAGCTCATTGATGGTCTGCACCGTTTGGGCTGCTGTGTGAGGCTTTGCGTTGTCATGATGCAAGATGACTCCTTCTGACTGATGACCCCTGTGTGTATGTCCCAACAGATACGCTCAAAGTCCTTGCAATGTCATCCACTGTCACCCTTCTGTCAGACTGAATGAAGTCATTGACTGATTCGATCACCTCAGGAGACCTCACTTCTGTAGGCCTCCCAGGCCTGTCTTCATCTTCAACACTGCTCCGCCCTTCTTTGAACAATTTAGCCCACTTGTAGACATTTTTTTTGGCTGAAACATGTGGCACCATACACAGTTGACATTCTCCTATGAATTTCAACTGGTTTGCACCCTTCAGCAACCAAAAACTTGATAACTGACCGCTGTTCAATCCTGGAGCATGCTTCTTGGTCGGCCATTTTTGTTAATCGCCAAAACTCTCAAAGTTTTTTTTTAATCTGCAAAAGAAATTAAATCCATGTGAAAAAGAAGTAAAACAAAAAAATGAAAAAGAGTAAGCTTCTATCTGTATTAGAAGTCATTATACCGAAAAATTCACCTTATTTATTGAATGACCCTCATATAATGATAATTCCTCAGCTCAACAATTCAGCCAAAAAAAAAATAATATCATGGGTTTCCAATTGTTAAAATGATGCAATACCTATTTTCATGGCAATTTTTCTGATGAGCTTTCCTCTTTGGCAATGGCTCAATGAAAAATGAGCAGAAATAGAAAGAATGAGTATCACAAATTAAGCAGATATGAATAAAAAAAATGAGACAAGTAACAGGAGAAAAGACATGCTCTTCAGTAGGATGGATAAAAACCAATGACGGAAGGCTATTAGAGAAAGAAAAAATACCTCAGAGATAGAACGAATATATATATATATATATATATATATATATATATATATATATATATATATATATATATCCAGAAAGGAGGAGAACAACCGGTAATACATAGAAATGTCGACGAACCGGAAATATTAAAATCTGAAGTAGAATCTGCACTAGCCAAATTGAACAGAAACAAAGTGGCAGGGCCAGACAGAATTGTAATAGAGATTCTGGCAGCCTTAGATGATTTCGGCATAGAAATAATAAATGAAATCTACAGCAGTGGTGATATGCCGGAAAACCTAAGTCGATCTATTTTCATAGCACTGCCTAAGAATTCAGGGACAAACGTATGTTAGCTCTATCGAACTATCAGCCTAATGAGCCATATAACAAAAACACATCATTCGAATTCTGATGAAGAGAACGCACAGCAGAATCAGACCAGAAATGGGACAAGAGCCGTGCGGGTTTGTCAAAGACACTGGGACAAGGAACTCCATATTTACACAACGAACACGGAGAAAAATGGGTCCATTGGTGCACGGCAAATGACCAGGTAATAGCCAACATTTGGTTCCAAGAACACCCAAGCCAATTACTGACGAGCAGAAGACCAGGAGGAGAAGCTAAAAGCCAGATCGACTATATAACTATCAAGAAGAGTTTCTGGAATGCAGAGTATCACAGACGAAGGAAATATACATAAAAATAAGGGAACTACCAAGACAAAAGACATGGCCGCCAACAGGAAGCATAAAGGCCAAGGACAGAATGCTGATATTAGAGGAAGAAAAAAATACTCCAGAGATGATTATGAATATATTGGAGAATTCTTCTACAATCAAAGTGAATAGCTGACAATACCCAGAAATATTGACAGACTGGATATATTCAAATATGAAGTGAAATCTGTACTGGCTAAATTGAACAGATACAGAGCAGCAGGGCCAGACAGAATTGTAATAGAGATGCTTGTGGCCTTAAACAATTTCAGCATATACAGGATTACAGAAATGCTAAATGAAATCTACAGCAGTGGTGATATACTGGAAGACCTGAGTAGATCTATTTTCATAGCACTGCCTAAGAGACCAGTCAGGTTCATTACATTCACTTATGCACAAATGCCTCTGAGGAAAGGCATGAACTTATATCCTTCCCCCATAATATGGGTTAATTAACAGGATTTCTATCTGGAAAAAAAAATTCATTGTTATTCACAAAATATTGTTAATGCAATATTCACTTGCAAAAAAGAATTATTCTTTCAATCCAAAATGTTGTGGCTTTAAATAACCTACAAAGAGTTGATAAGCCATAAAAATCAAATCAATCAATCGAGAAACAAAATTATTATAGGCAAAGTGTTTGACTCCTTACCATCCGTCTTTATCCTTGCACTGCTGTTGATTCGCACAAACTCGTTAGATTACTTGCTGTTTACCTTTCCTTCTTTCTCTATGTACTGTGAGTAGGGCTGGTGTAAAGGGATCCCCACTCTACTACATCACAATTTTCATAAGCTAGTATTTATATAAAATACAAATTTTATTGTAACCTAAATATGTACAATAATGGATTATATGCAATATAGGTGAACAATTCAAATAGAAAAATTAAAAGTATATATAGAACATACCTAAATACAAATTAGAGACGTATCATAATAGATCATTCCTTCTGAAATAAATCAATGTTTTATGACTTTTTTTTTTTTTTTTTTCTAACCATCAACTTGAGATTTTTTTTGTTAAAAAATTGTATAAATCTAATACATTCAACATTATGGATAAAAATTAGTGACATTTTATATATTGTGTTTTTTTTTCAAAACTTAGCATGAGAAAAACAAACTCAGATTTGAAAAAAAGCAAAAACAACCCCAGAATGGCATCAAAATTCGAAAAAAATTTCATTCTTTAATAGTTGTTTAGTTTAATCTGTAACATATAAATGTTGTGTTTTTTTGTTTTTTTTTTTTAGATAGTGACTGAATCATTGCATAAAGTTTTCTTGAGACTTGTCTTTGTTGTTAGAATTTGTCAACATTCTTGAGACTTTTCTTTGTTGTTAGAATTTGTCAACATTCTTGAGACTTTTCTTTGTTGTTAGAATTTGTCAACATTCTTGAGACTTTTCTTTGTTGTTAGAATTTGTCAACATTCTTGAGACTTTGTTGTTAGAATTTGTCAACATTCTTGAGACTTTTCTTTGTTGTTAGAATTTGTCAACATTCTTGAGACTTTTCTTTGTTGTTAGAATTTGTCAACATTCTTGAGACTTTTCTTTGTTGTTAGAATTTGTCAACATTCTTGAGACTTTTCTTTGTTAGAATTTGTCAACATTCTTGAGACTTTGTTGTTAGAATTTGTCAACATTCTTGAGACTTTGTTGTTAGAATTTGTCAACATTCTTGAGACTTTTCTTTGTTGTTAGAATTTGTCAACATTCTTGAGACTTTTCTTTGTTGTTAGAATTTGTCAACATTCTTGAGACTTTTCTTTGTTGTTAGAATTTGTCAACATTCTTGAGACTTTTCTTTGTTGTTAGAATTTGTCAACATTCTTGAGACTTTTCTTTGTTGTTAGAATTTGTCAACATTCTTGAGACTTTTCTTTGTTGTTAGAATTTGTCAACATTCTTGAGACTTTTCTTTGTTGTTAGAATTTGTCAACATTCTTGAGACTTTTCTTTGTTGTTAGAATTTGTCAACATTCTTGAGACTTTTCTTTGTTGTTAGAATTTGTCAACATTCTTGAGACTTTTCTTTGTTGTTAGAATTTGTCAACATTCTTGAGACTTTTCTTTGTTGTTAGAATTTGTCAACATTCTTGAGACTTTTCTTTGTTGTTAGAATTTGTCAACATTCTTGAGACTTTTCTTTGTTGTTAGAATTTGTCAACATTCTTGAGACTTTTCTTTGTTGTTAGAATTTGTCAACATTCTTGAGACTTTTCTTTGTTGTTAGAATTTGTCAACATTCTTGAGACTTTTCTTTGTTGTTAGAATTTGTCAACATTCTTGAGACTTTTCTTTGTTGTTAGAATTTGTCAACATTCTTGAGACTTTTCTTTGTTGTTAGAATTTGTCAACATTCTTGAGACTTTTCTTTGTTGTTAGAATTTGTCAACATTCTTGAGACTTTTCTTTGTTGTTAGAATTTGTCAACATTCTTGAGACTTTTCTTTGTTGTTAGAATTTGTCAACATTCTTGAGACTTTTCTTTGTTGTTAGAATTTGTCAACATTCTTGAGACTTTTCTTTGTTGTTAGAATTTGTCAACATTCTTGAGACTTTTCTTTGTTGTTAGAATTTGTCAACATTCTTGAGACTTTTCTTTGTTGTTAGAATTTGTCAACATTCTTGAGACTTTTCTTTGTTGTTAGAATTTGTCAACATTCTTGAGACTTTTCTTTGTTGTTAGAATTTGTCAACATTCTTGAGACTTTTCTTTGTTGTTAGAATTTGTCAACATTCTTGAGACTTTTCTTTGTTGTTAGAATTTGTCAACATTCTTGAGACTTTTCTTTGTTGTTAGAATTTGTCAACATTCTTGAGACTTTTCTTTGTTGTTAGAATTTGTCAACATTCTTGAGACTTTTCTTTGTTGTTAGAATTTGTCAACATTCTTGAGACTTTTCTTTGTTGTTAGAATTTGTCAACATTCTTGAGACTTTTCTTTGTTGTTAGAATTTGTCAGAATTCTGAAACATTCTAGATATCCAAAATGTCTAAGCAATTCAAGACGAGGAAATTAGTCTAAAGAAAAAAATATACAAAGACTTGTGTACTGGTTAAGTTTTCAGTTATGGGCGAGCTGTTCATCTTATGACAATGTCTGTTCCCATCATATGTCAGTATAATTGATTTAACTATGTTTGCCTTGTGTAATGATTAAAAGAAAATGCAAAGAGTGCTGATAAATAGAAAATAAATCTCTATATAACATAATATAATAATACAGAAGGATAATGCGATATTTGGAGTTTGCAACAGTTCAAGTGTAAAAGTCTTGGCACATACAAGAGAATGTCTAGAAGGTGTGTGTGTGTGTGTGTGTGTGTGTGTGTGTGTAATATATATAAGTAATATAATTTTGAGTATCTAGGCAAATCATTATAGTAATTCATTGAGTCTAGAAAAATCCTCAGCAAAATGCAGAAAGCACTGGATGACCATTTCATCCTATTTTGGGACTCCTCAGCAGTGCGCATTCACTACCTGGATTCGAACCCGGACTGTTTCAATACAACACAAGCACCATACCAACTGTACCAATGGGCCTCGGTGACAAAGAAGAAACTCAATAGACTTGATATAATGCCACTACTCACAGTCCAGGTTCGAATCTTGGTAGTGGATGCACTCTGCTGAAGAGTCCCAAAATAGGATGAAATGGCCATCCAGTGCTTTCTGCATTCTCTTGAGGATTCTTCTAAACTCAATGAATTACTACAACATATATATATATATATATAAAATTTTAAGACATGCTATATTTATGAGTTAAAGTGTTCAATATCAGGGATAAACCATATGATGATCTCAATGTCCACCAGGATGGGACATTTCATCACTGCCGACTCAACACTAGCTAACTCATCTCCGTAACAACTCAACACTGGCTAACTCACCACTAACCTACTCAGTGCGAGGACAACTCAACGCTGGTGTTGAATTCATAGCTTCAGACATGTGTTGGCTGTCTTTGTGTGGATATCCCTTAGATCAGCTTTGAGCCGTACAGATTTTGAAAGTTTGTCGTAGTGACTTGTTAGTTACAACAGCCTTATTTGGCTGACTAGTGGTTTAATTTTCAAGATCGGACAAATAACTAGGCTGAAGCAAATAGAAAGCTGCACACAGAGCACCCTACAATATGGTGATTCATTACTGGGTTGCAAAAGGTGCAAAGAAAACCAAGATGCATTTTTCAAGCAGTTAATTGGAGGTCATACCCTCCCCCTAAATTGAAGAAGTCTATGACGGCAGATGAAAGAATTTTGCAAATTATTTCTTCTTTTTCACAACTGAATATTTTAGAGGGAATTGCATACAAATTTTCAATAAAGTCCTGTATTAAAAAATGAGCCTTAATAAATTATTTTTATTTGTTTTTAAAAAGTTGCTGAAAATATTTCATACTTTGCATGCTGTTGGGTTATTTCATACTTTGCGTGCTGTTGAGTCATTTATTTCTCTACCACACTTGAAACAAAAATGAAAACAGATAAATCCTTCAGAATTTAATTTAGTTGTGTATATATTTAAGTTCTTTGCTTTATTTTAAATCCTTTTACTTGGATAAATTAATGAGAAAAAAGATTATTTATTGTTAAATCTTGAGCTCCATATTATCTTTTAAGTTTTTGTTTGTTAAATACATTTTGTTGCTTTTCATTTTACATATAATTTTTCAGACATCAACTTCAAACGCCAGGTAAATATGACCAGCTTCAGGCTTTCTACAATGATAAGAAAGGTTTATTGCCAAGTTGCAATGAAAATTTAAGAAGGGTAGCTTCAGATTCAGATGGGACGACGACCACTTCTTCAGCACCCAAACCAAATGAGTCCTGGTCAGTTTCATCCACGCCAAATCATGAAATTTTACCAGAATTGAAGGTAAGTTGATGCAAAATGACTTTATTTTTCTACTCCCGAGAAAGGGCCAAGTTACATTACTGATTTATTTTTATATATATATATATATATATATATATATATATATAAAAGACAATAGGAAAACTAATATTAGCCAATGTGTTTCGTCTGATGTGGACTTTTTCAAGGCAAAAACGAAATGAATTTATTAAAACAAAGTAACTATTAATAACAAAATAAAAATGTCCTTAGCAACTGAAAGAATTTAGAAAATGCTATTATATTCATATTGTTAACTGAAAATTATGCTAAGTATTGTCACGTGTGGAAATATTGTTTTTATTGTTGTGTTGACTGATTCAACCATATTCTTTTGATTTTCTTATACAGTTGTGTACATTTGTTTGGGAGAGTAGTAATTCTGTTAGGTAAGACAGGTGAAATAGGAAAAAGCCTAGGCGTAGATTAATATTTGGATAATATTCAATGGCGGCACTTTCGAGGATTTTCGTTCTGAGTGAGTTTTCTTTTTTTTTATGAGTGTAGCATTGTGGTTGAATTTATTTCTATGTATGATTAAATGCATTAGTTGTTTCCACGCGTAATTTTCAGTTAACAATATGAATATAATAGTTTTCTAAATTCTTCCGGAAGCTAAGGACATTTTTGTTTTGTTATTAATATTTACTTTGTTTTAATAAATTCATTTCATTTTTGCCTTGAAAAAGTCCACATTGGACAAAACACATCGGCTAATATTACAGTTTTCCTATTGTTTTTTACATTTATAAATATTGTCTTTTTCTACAGGTTAACTCTGATAAATTTTTAATATATATATATATTCAAACATATATTGTTAAATATAACAGACAACGAATGTCTATTATGTTTGATCATGAGTCGTTCTAAGCTTCGTATATTGGCTTTAATTTAAGGAGGAGATAGACAAAAACTGTCCACTATTTCAAACTAGTCACAATACATTACATTGCATCTAAACGTATAGTTCTGTTGTTAATATTTTGTTCTTTCATGTGGTACGGCATCATAGAACTGCATCACAAATTTACAACCTGTGTCTGCTATTCCACGACTTATCGTTGCATAGAAAACTTCTATGTAAACATAACAGGATATCATCTTTGATGGTGAATATCTTTGTTGAAATGTGTGACACCAAGCCATCTGCCCGTGGTCAACTCCCAGTTGTGACGCGAAGCTGTAAGGTTTCTACTACCGGCGTTTTGGGGTTGACTCTTTGTTGCTGCCACCAGCCTGTGTCCCGGTCATTCGGTGGTCATTACTACTCGGCGAAATCCCGTAGTCAGGATACCAATATGTGACACCCAGCCGTCCAGGGTCAAATCCAATATGTGGCACCAGGGTCGAGTTCTGGTCATCGATGTTAACGGCTTCACCAGTTGTACCGGTTCAATGCCAACTCTATCGTTCACAGCTCACTTGCAACGTCTGGTTACTGGAGTAACTGCCTTGATCTCAAGTCTAACCTACCAACGTTGTGACTTTGATCTTAGGTAGACGAGATCAATCAGGCGTTGGGCTGTAGTATCCGCTGAGTCCAAATTGAAGGTGGCATCGCACAAGCACAAAGAAAAAAAAATAAATGAAAGAAAAACCCAAGAGGTCCAAGTATGTTTAAGAAATAACAATTTAACTTTATCCTTCCATTGTATATGGGAGCGTGTTTTTCTCCCAGCCCGTTTCCTACGAAATGTGGCACTTCTATGTTTCAAGCAAGTTGATATCGTAAGTCAACTAATTTAGTTTTTAAGTGCCGGCTTAACTTCGTTTGTCAGTATAACTTGCTATTGGTGGGTTAGGTGAAGTCAGAGGTTATGGAATCTCTCGGTCAGCTTCTGCAAGGCAACATCCTGGTTCAAAACCAGCTCGAACTGTGTCTCCAGCTCGAACTGTGTCTCCAGCTTGAGCTGTCTGGAACTCACTAACTGCTGAATGACCCATCGACATTTGTTTATATGGGTACTGACCAAAACCCAGTGGGTGGCCAGATGCGGCCTGGGGTTCTCGGTAAATCCCCATTTCTAACAAGAAATCTCTTTGTTGTCAGGCCAGGAAAATTGATTATTTCCCATTTTTGGAAAATCAACCACTTCCATTTCGGGGGGGGGGGTCTCTGTCGTCCGTGAGGGAAGGTCGGAGGAGAGCTATCTTCCTAGACTCTTTCTCTCTGATATTGATATCTCATACCAATCCCTTCAGTGGGTGTTAACACCTTCTCCATCTTTCTCATCCATTCACCTCCGCCTATCACCATGCTACCATACGACCAATGATCTCTCGGCAGTGTGGGTGGGGCTACACTGGCCTCCTTAAAATTATAATCTAGAATTTTTGTTTACAAAATTCTCCTTTCCTATTGGCCAAAATTTTAATGAATCCCACATTGCCAATTAAATTTTTCATCATATCTTCTCTTTCTCCTGGGCTACCCAAAAGTCACTTAGCCAGCACTCTTACCGTCTCATCAATCACTGCCAAAGTTTGCCATCTGGTCCTTTACGTTAAGTTAGCTTTATAATGGAATCCTTGACTTGTTAAGAAATTAAATTCTTTTATCTCTCCAAATCTCAACTCTCCATTCTAATTTCTGGGGATTGCCAAAAGTTTACAATTGACACATTGCTATTCGACGTCTTAGCGTCTGTAGGCAAAGTAAATGATAACAATCCTCTCGCCTATATCGAGACAATGCCAAAATTTTATAATTGCCACATTGCTTCTCTTCGCCTGTATCCAAGAAAAAAATAAACGATATCTTGGAAAGATAATTAACATTGATTCTCTCTGCCTGTATCAGCATTCGTCTCCAGCCAAAATTTTTACGACCAGCATGTGATTTGGCCGATAATTCCATATTTGCCTTTCTTTCTATCTCCCTCGACGCTAACTAAACTTGACAAGACCTTACACATGGCTTCTTCCCGCTGGTTTTTGTTTTTTTGTAAATAAATTAAAATCTTTCTTTTAACGTTGATCAGTCTATCTTTCGTTATAGCTCTTTCTTTTTTTCCGCTTTAAGAATGTCTATTTTCTGTTTTAATTTCTATGGTTAATTAGTTAGCCAATTACCATGGCTAAATAATGTCACAAATGTCCATATAACCACTCTGATGATGGCTCATGTGAGCTGAAATCTTAGATCGAGGAACACCATAATAAAAAAAAAATTAAAAAAAATATCCAAATGTTGGACAGGTTTTGTTTTTATTTTCTCCTGAAATTAAAGCAATTATATGAAGCTTAGAACATCTCATGAACAAACATAAGACATTCATTGTCTGTTGTATTTAGTAATATATGTTTGAATAATGATCTGCTGCCCCAATACAATAAATATAGTGTGTGTGTGCGCGTGTGTGTGCACACAGGTTTATTAATAGGGCCTCAAGAATTCATATTGGCATGTTTTTGTTAAATTTGAATGACTAGTTTTGTCTTCTGATGTCTTTGAATTTTTTCTATATAGAAGTGTATGTATGTATGTATGTATGTATGTATGCATGCATGCATGTGTTTGTTTGTTTGTTTGTGTGTGTGTGTATGTATGTATGTATGTATGTATATATATATATATATATATATATATATATATATATAATCTTGGTGAATTGCATTAACTTTATGAGAAACTATGTGGAGATCAATGATGAGGAGACAAATACCATTTTAACAACTAGGAAATCACTCCTAACTCTTAATAATTCCACCTGGACCAAGTGCCATAATGTTGCAATTAAACTCTACTGGTTACATCTGTTGCAATTAAACTCTGCTGGTTACATCTGTTGCAATTAAACTCTGCTGGTTACATCTGTTGCAATTAAACTCTACCATTACATCTGTTGCAATTAAATAAAAGTATACATTATTTTTCTTACTTTTCCTTCCTTTCTTTTTGCAAATATTTAATTTTCTTTTTCAGATAACTCATCCTGCTGGTTGCTTTTCACAGTTCATCAAATTCTTTGGTGAACATATTTTCATTCTTTGGAAATACATTCTCTTACAGAAAAGGATATTGTTCTTTTCTCCTCCACCAATAGGCGTAGTTTGCTATCGAGGTAAGTTGCTACTACTGTTTAGTTATTGACCTAGTGTTCTATTCCTTTTTGGAAAGGAATAAACTGCCTCTTCACTCCCAATTCTTCTTTTTCAGCTCATGGGCAATCATGTCTCTCTACAACTTCCTATCCTCTGTATCTCCAAGTAATGTTTGTTTCTTTACTATTTCTTCCAGTCTCAGTGAAGTACCTTCCTTGCCATTTCCCTCTGTCCTTTCAGGACATGGTTGATCATAGCTCTCTACAACTTCCTATCCTTTGTAATGTCTGTCTCCTTACTCTCTCTCCCCGTGCCTGTTCTGCTTGCTTACAGATATATCATGTTGAAACACCAGTTCTCATATGATCACTGCAGTTAAGCAATGTTGATTCTGGTCAGTTCCTAGATGGGTGACCGCTTGGGAAATTTCTGTAAATTTGGATGCATGGTTGGTGCAATAATGTGATAATGATTAAAAACTGGAGCTGATTTTCAATTCTAATTTATTTGTATATTTGTTTAAAACACAAATACTCTTAGGTAATGTATGGATCCACTACTTCTCCCCAGCTATGGGTTAATTAATATGACTTCTCTCAGGAAATCATTATCTTCAAAAGCTTGTTACAGTGTAAAAAATATTGTCTGGCTTTAAACAACCTGCACCCCCCCCCCAAAAAAAAAAACAGATCAATCAATCAAAACCTGTTCAGCCATTCATTTGCTTAAACTTGTTAGTTACATTACTTGCTCTTTCTTTCTGCTCTTTGTATATCCTGTAAGTATCAAATTTTCCATACCTTCTTTCCTCTTCATGTGTTACAGGAATTTCAACTGTCTTTTTTCTGATTCAAAATGTGTCCTTTTGTTTCAATTTTTCTTTTGTTGCTCACATTCTTTATCCACAGCATTCTAAACATCATTAAATTATATTGTTGACTAGCAGCATGGCCTGGCATTGCCCATGCTTGATCCAAAAATCGTATGACTCGTACAGCAACCGCTATCACTTGACTTAAAATATTTTTGACCTTCCTTGCCTTTAAAGGAGTACCCTTTGCCGTGCTGATGTTGCTACATGCCTTACTTCTTGCCTATCTCACACTGCGAATTTTTTCTAAGTTCTATACTAAACATTAAATCTGTTACGAAAAAAGAACTAAACAAAATTGACACAAAACGATCAGCTTTAAAAAAGGACTCGTAACTGAAAAAACTGAATGAAAAAAGAATGTTAACAACAAATACTTTTTCACACCCAACCCAGTTCTGCGGAATCAGAATCAACATTGAGTTTAAGCTAGCGAATGAGCCAATTGGAGTAAAGTGCCATGCAGATTTAAATTTTTCCTACTTGTGACGAATGCAGGTATCGATTTTTTTTTTTTTTTTTTTTTTTTTTTTTTTTTTTTTTTTTTGCATGCTAGCATGCTAATTAACATTTGTGTCAGTCAGCTGTTGGCTCTCATGCTGGCCAATAGAATCTTCCTGCCTATTCGTGGCAGCCAGCTATAGGCTCTCACTCTGGCCAGTAGAAAATGGCCACAAACTACATGAAAACTGCTTTTGAATCATGAAAAAAATCGATTATTTCCACTATCGATGGGAGTTGGGAAATGTAAAGTCAGTCTTGGCCTTTCCACTAACTTGGAGCATGTGCATGTAATTTTTGGTGCAAATCCGTCGAAAATTGCGGCCGTGCATTCGTTACACACACGCACACACATCATGCCTTTTATAGATAGAGATTTTAACCTATACATTGAGACGACACTAAGTAACTAAAAGACCTACTACAATTTATCATCAGTGAACATAATCTTAACAGTATAAGATATAATTATGTGTCAATGGTGGACTAAGAAAGAAAACTGAAAAATCTCCTAAGACAAGGTAGCAAAGGAAAGCAAGAAGAAAGGAGTAACTACCAACTGTATATGGTTGCCAGTAAGAAGGAAAGTTACTAATTGGTGTGAGTTACAAATTGGAGATATTAGAATCATGTAGGTACAGAAATTCAACTACATGGGTAATATAGTAACAGATAACAGAGGATATGAAACATTGGAATTAAGAAAGATGCCTTCCAGAAGCTAACAAAGTATTAAGAAATAAGAAAATTTTGTTAGTAGTTCAGTATGCTTTTCTTTATTTCGATCTCGTATCAGTCCAATTCTGGACAGAAGAAGAGGCTGAAAGCAGCAGATGTCCCTCTACAGGTAGATGCTTAGTATAACGTGAACAGGATGCATGAGGAAGTTTTTAAAAAAATGGAAACTAAAAGGATTTATACTTAAAATTAAAAATTCAGAGAGACCTAATGTGGAAAGAGGGCCTGGAGAATTTAACACTCACAGTACATTGAAGGCAGAAGGAGTAAACCGAGTAACTTACTGAACAAGTTGAATGGCAGAACAGTGATAATGGTAATATTAACTGTTTCCTTATAAGGAAACATTTGGCATTCATTGACCAAGCAGCCAGTACTGATTTTGGTTGAAATTTATAAAATCTTTCTCTTAAAACAATTTTTCAGGAAAAGTCAAGCTGTTATTGCTTTTTCCAGTATTGATAGAGGTTTCCTTCCTAACCTTTTATTTGAAGTAGTATGGAATATCAGAATCTTGGTTATGTAATTATTTTCTCTTCAAGTGTTATGGTTTCTATTATTTGGTACAGTTCTTAGAGCTACAATAGACAGAAATTTGTGGAGAGCCATGATTGCCCATACCCTGAAGGATCATGGCATATAAAAGAAACTTGCTGCTTTGTCTTGTGAATGTTTTCTTAAGTAGATGCTTTTTCCCCTTTTTATTTGTTTGTTGGTTGTTAAAGCAAGCTGTTACTTGGACATTTAATATTTGACCTTGTCCATCAGATAGAAGATCAAATGTATAAACACTTTAGTTGTTAATGATGAAAACCAAACAGGCCATCGTCCTGGGTATGACGATAAACTGCGTCCAGGGTAAGATGATAAACTACGTCCAAATGCATGGCCTCTGATCAGGAGGCTTTGAAGAGCATGGAACCACCTCTTAATTGCTGGTGTTCCCAGGTCCACCTTGACCCGGAGTGGTAGCACCTGTTAGGGTCTCAGCTATGGGCAAATAGTTAACCCCGAAACCGAGGCAAAAAGCATTATAAAAGTGTAAAAATAGGTTTTAATACCAGAAATACTTTGTAAAAAATTATTACCAGAAATAAACTTTTGAAGAAAAAAAAAATATTACCAGCAATATGCTTTTGAAAAAAATATTACCAGCTATACATTTTTGAGGAAAAAAATATTAACAGAAATAGATTTTTGATAAAACAAAAATATTACCAGGAAAAAAAAAAGTTGTCAGCATTAAATGACCCACTGAGATTGATATGCCGTAAGACAAAACAAACCAAACCAAACCAGACACTTTAGTTGTTAATGACGAAAACCAAGCAGGCCAGCAGTGTTTATCTGGGCGAAGCCATTTCTTCCCACTCTGTCAAATCCTGTTGTTAACAGCTTAAATAGAACTGAAAATGTAATTATCAGGCTACAACTGTCATGGGATCAAATGAACCATTTTGCCATTATTAGTTCACTTTCTAAGATCTAAAAACTATAACTGCATCATCAAAGGCATATTAACTTCAAGCCATCTGTCACCAAACTATTGCAAAGAGATAATTTTTAAATTAAGTAATCGGTTGAGCAACCAAGTCTCCCCAGAGAGGAAGACTGGATACAGGTTGATTTTCACTTGTTTTTAGAAAATTAACATTGCACTCAGTATGAAAGCTGCGATTTTATGTGACGCTGAAAATTAGAACCATAGCTTTTACTAATTTTCGAGCATTTAGTTTTAAAGGTCATTTGAAACAAATGTACAGAAATACCTAATTTTCACAGCTTTTTGCTTACAAACTGACTTCAAAATGTCACTATTTCAAGAATAAATCCAGTTAAAATTTCTAGAGCGAATAATGAGGAAAGAGGGCTTGAAAAATTTTACACTCACAGGACATATTGTAGGCAAGAGGGACATAGAAAAAAACATTGTAAAACCTCCCTAATGAGCTTGTGTAAATGGATGGCATAACGGTTTAGGAGAGATAAAATTTACTGAGAGCTACAAAGGAGAGGAAATTGTGGAAAGCCATGATCAGCAATGCCCCAAAAGGAACCGGACTCATAGAAGGGAAACAGAAGATTATTTGTTAATATTTTTTTTCTTTACATGTTGACGTCCATATTCTGTCCATCCATTTGTTTTAGGTCCAGTGTCCATTGATGTCAACAGCATTCTGGACAATCTCTCTTTCTTGTTTAACCATCTTCGTACAATTTCAGATGGCTGGGTTTTGAATTCTGAGTTCTCCTCTTAGATATTTTTTTCTACTAATACAAGGCTCAAGATCCGCTCAAAGTAAAATGTTACTGCATGGTTTTGTAGGAGTGTAAGAAAAGACAAGAAGTGTAGTTCATGAGATTACATACGAAAGATAAATGTTTAACCCTAGTCTTGAAGAAGTCAAGTTTGTAGTAATTAGATTTGTTTTTTAAGGTTCATCAACATTTTGAAGGTTATTTAAAGCCAGAAAATATTGTTAGATCGTAAGAATTTTTTGGAGATAAAAATTATTTTATTGACAAGAGTCTACTAATTAACCCATAGCTGGAGGAGAAGTTAACTTTCACAAGGGTATTTGTACATAAGTGAATATCACAAATCCAACTGGAATTGGAACTCTGCTCTCTGATTTCCAATTGTGAGCCATTATCCATTACACCACTCGCACAGACAAGCTTAAAGCACCTTTTATTCCCAAGCGGTCACCCATCTAGATAGTGACCAGCCTCGAATTTGCTTAACCAGTGATCGTACAATAACCTGTGTTTCAACGGGATATGGCTATAAGTCCTGTTGTGATTGGGGAAAAAATCCTGCCCAGAGACTGTTCCACAAAGCAACAGTTTTTGGGAAGTAGCTGTCTGAGTGGAACTTACTTGTTATCAATAGAATACAAAGGAAATGTGGATGATTCATCCTTGTGTATGTGGCATAGTGGATCCCAAGTTACAAACCATGAGAGAATGAAAAAATAGATGAAATTATCAGTTTAATAATCTTTTTGTATCTAAATTGACTGGGTTTTTTGTGTATGTTTGTCAATAATTATTGAACATAAAAGATATTTAGTGTGTGGATTCACTTTTGCACGTCACTGCACAGGCTGTGATGACATATAATGTTGGCTGTATGCGTATACATCTGGCTTACTATGTTCACAGGTTTGTCTCACTGGCTATGATCAAATTCAACAAAGAATAACAACAAATGATTTTCAAGACAGTCATTGAGAAATAGCAAACGATATAATAAATGGCAATGTCTTCCTTTGGTTTCAAGAAGATGAACTTACTAACTTCTGGCCATAAAAAAAAAAAGAACTCTTACATTCACTGTCTGACAGTCTTGGCAACTGCTGACTCATCACTGCTAGCACCTTCCTCCCTGACTGCTGATATCATGACTGTCTCATATGGATAGTGGCTGGGGTCCCACCACCCCTATACATCCACTTGTGTTCCGGAAAAGGAAACCACCCATTCAGTTTTGGGTAGTCAGTTTTTCAAAGGACTCTACTTTTATGATTATCTAAAATCACTAACAAAATTTTATGTTTGCCAATTCAAAGGTGAGTGGGGACAGGATTCCTGAAAACCCTGGTCATTAAATTGACTTAAAAGGAAAAAGAATCTATCTATCTATCTATCTATCTATCTATCTATCTATCTATCTATCTATCTATCTATCTATCTATCTATCTATCTATCTATCTATCTATCTATCTATCTATCTCTTAAGGATCTATGGAAATCCTATTGCTACATTAGCTTTGAAACTGTTTCTCTTGTGAGAGCTTTTCTGTCTGTTCATTTTTGTTTTTTAATTAGCATCATTAATGAATTTTCATTTTTATTGAATCAAATGTTATTCCTGATTTGTATTTAATGAATCTAGCAACTGATTCCGACAATGGAAAAATATTTGGCTCAAAAGGAAGCTATTCCTCAGCACAAAAAAATAATAATTTTTCTTTTTTTATCAAAAAAACAAAAAAAATAATTCTCTTTTTTTTTCTTTTTTTTTTTCTTTTTTTTTTTTTTCCAGTTTATTGTGCATGTTGCCTTGGTAACCATGATATGAGGGGTCTAGTGAATCAGGAAGTAACTCCTCATTTTTATATAAATATAGCAGATATTGAAGCATTAGAAACAGAAGTTGCATACATTGCTTGTAAGTATGTCTTCTTTTTTCTCTTTAAAAAAATTGTCAAAGTTTAATATTTGTACTTGCAAAAAAATGGTGTGTCAGAAGGACGGATTTTTATGGCAATTTTTATTGCTTTACAAATCTAAAAAAACAAAAACATAAATCCAGTTTCGCATATTTGGGTTTTGTTAAAATTCTAAAAATAGCTTTTTAAATCAATAAAAATTGCCGAAGGAGTGTACAGTAATAGCGATATCAAGTGAAAATCCGTCCTTTTAACACACTGTTTTTTTTTTTGTTTTTTTTTTGGGGGGGGGGTTCTACCAAAAATTCTTATGTTTGACAAGCCAAATACCCATCCTATGAATAGACAAATGTTGTCATAGAAGTTTTCTTACCTCTAAAAAATCTGTATAAACATTTTCAGAGAGACAAATATTTTAAAAAATTCTTTTTGTCATTATGCTAAGTCTGCTCTGGATGTAATGACATAGAACTAACCATGAGAGAAACATGTGAATAGTTTTCTAATGTTTATATTAATAATGATAAAAATAAATCCAAATTATTTTTTTTCACTTTAAATAATTTGGCACAGTTTTAATAAAATCTAATTAAACAGATTATTTGGACTTATTCATATAGTTCCGTAATTTTTTTTTTTTGTTTGCAGCTTCATTTGACTAATTTGTATTAATGTGAAGTAGCCGATAACAATACTTATTATGAATACTGTTTTTCTAACTTAGGATTGATTTTTGACAAGACAGATATAAATTCTTTCTATAGAAACATGATGAATTTAAAAGAACTTTATCAACAGAAACATTGCTTATATTGGCAATTTCTAAACTTTGAATTAAAAACAAAAATGTTTAGTAAAATATACTTTTAAACACTTATGCCAATTTAATATTACTGCTAATTTTGTAGATACCATTTCTTTGTAATATATATAAAAGGTAGGCACGTCAGTATAGTGTATTGGTTAGCAAGCTTGTGCTAGATTAATTACGGCTCAGTAGTGTGTTCAATCCTCGCTGGGTGCTCCATACTAATGGCCTTGTGTTACATCTAAGCTATGTGTTGGGATCTGTTTACCCATACATTTGTCTTTATCTGAGAGTCAGGATTCCAAACATTTCACAACAACCCATCTTTTAAATGAAACCTAAAAAAGATTATTTTCTAGAGGAAAATTAGAAGCAGAATATCAGTTGAAATAACATATATTCTTTTCTGAAATATACAATAACAATAAAATGTTCCTTGCAATGAAGTTTGATTTATAAAGGAATTAAGTGTTCATAGGGCAGTGTGATATGTGTGGACAGACTTTTTTTATGGTGGTCAGCCTAATGTGTTTGTGAGTTTGTCGACAAGGCCTTAGTCTGCGGCCGCTGGCTGTTATCTCTTCATTGTGTAAATGGGGGGGGGTTGCACATGTAGATTAAACTAGCTTCTGAAATTGTTTTGAATCTCAAGAAGCAGTATGCTTTTATTTTTATATCTGTAAAGGAGTCCGAAATCTAATGGAGGTGCAATTTTTTTGAATACAAGGTTTTCATTACTTAGAAAATAATTTCACGCTGGCTAGCGAAAATCTTTCTTTCAAATTTGTGGGTATGGTGAAGGAAGTTATTGTTATTTTCTAAATCATCCAAAAATAACACGATAGGTCTACAATTACATCTGCCAAGTATTTTGGTGGTATTTGTCTTAGTAATTATTTTTTATTAAACAAACCTGATTGGATTTTATTGGTTGAAAAATATATAGAATTTAATTCCTATATATGTTTAATAAATTACTGGACACTTCGAAGTGGTGTAATGGTTAACGAGCTTGTCTCGCTAGATCAATTATACATGAGTAGCGAGTTTGATCCTATGTGTTCCATACTCTTGACCTTGTGCCATATTTAAGTCTAGTAGGTATGTTAGGTGGGGGATACACGTACACAATTTAGACTTACATGAATTTACAAAAGATAATTGGATATTCTAAAATATTAGAAAGTACAAAAATTTTTTGTTTTTGTTCTTTTTCTCTCCAAAAATCCAGAAGTGGAATGTGTATAAATGAACCATATACTTTTGTATTTGTTAAATCCTTTGTTTCTGAATACATATTTAGTCATCATTTTTAGGATCAAAGCATATTTGTTTTGGATCTCGTTCTTTTCATCTTTGGAGTGGGTCATTAACATCAAAAACAAAGCAATACAGGTTGAGTATCTTTTATCCGAAATTCCCAAATCCAAAAACCTCTAAAATCTGGCAGTTTTTCAGATGCCACAGATGGGTAAATTTTGAAAAGCATTGGGAATGTTCCTAGGTGATGTGCAGCTGCTGTAAGTGACCTAATCTGTCCTTGGTGGGGTTTTCACAGCCCAGCTACATAGCCTATCCTGGCGCCAGTTTTTTTGTTAGCAAATGTCACAGCAACACCTTCATTCATGGATTACTTACCAGGTGTTTCATACTCAGTAAAGATATTATTATTCAAAATTCAAAAAGTCCTGCATTTATATATTTTTGTAAATAGTGATCATGTTTATTTTGTACACATACAGAAAGTACAAAACATTATTTTTACATGAAATTTTAATTTAACAATTTAAAGGTCTGTGTGAGTATTACTTGACTAGTGTCATTCTCTGTATTTACACAAAATTTATTAAATTATATATAAAGCTACTTTCAGGGTATGTATTATTTATATAAACCTCATGGTATAAGTACGAGGGTCATTCAATAAATAAAGTGAATTTTTTGGTATAAGGACTTCTAATACAGATAGAAGCTTGCTTACTTTTTTATTTTTCAACGTAGTCACCCAGCACTGTCACACACTTTTCCCATCTGTGCACAAGCTTCTGTATTCCCTCAGCATAAAAATCTTTGGACTGATGTCTCAGCCAGTCGCTCATAACACTTTTGACTTCATCGTCACTTTTAAACTTCATGCCTATCGTGAACGCTTTCAAGGGACCAAACAGGTGAATGTCTGAAGGGGGCGAGGTCTGGGCTGTAAGGGGGATGAGGGAGCAGTTCCCAGCCCAGCTCATTGATGGTCTGCATCGTTTGGGCTGCTGTGTGAGGCCTTGCATTGTCATGATGCAAGATGACTCCTTCTGACTGATGACCCCCTACGTTTGTCCCAACAGATAAGCTCAAAATCCTTGCAATGTCATCCACTGTCACCCTTCTGTCAGACTGAATTAGGAGGTCATTGAGTGATTAGATCACCTCAGGAGACCTCACTTCTGTAGGCCTCCCAGGCCTGTCTTCATCCTCAACACTGCTCCGTCCTTCTTTAAACAATTTAGCCCACTTGTAGACATTTTTTTGGCTGAAACATGTGGCACCATACACAGTTGACATTCTCCTATGAATTTCAAATGGTTTGCACCCTTCAGCAACCAAAAACTTAATAACTGACCGCTGTTCAATCCTGGAGCATGCTTCTTGGTTGGCCATCTTTGTTAATCGTCAAAACTCTCAAAGTTTTTTTTTAATCTGCAAAAGAAATTAAATCCATGTGAAAAAGAAGTAAAAAAAAAAAAAAAAAAAGTAAGCTTCTATCTGTATTAGAAGTCCTTATACCGAAAAATTCATCTTATTTATTGAATGACCCTCATATAAGCTGTGTTATGAAATGTAAAGGGATATCATATTTATGCTTGGGTTCCATTCCCAAGCTGCACCATTTTATTGATGCTGTATACAAATTAAATAGCCTGTATTCCAGAACAAAAAAAAAATCATCTGAAAACTGAATCACTTCCAGTCCCAAGAATTTTGGTTAAAGTATTCTCAACTTGTATCTGAAGAAAACCAGAAGTTATTGGCTGAAATTATCAGTGATAAACTCAAAAATAATTGTCCAAATGATTTGTAGATAAGATATTGTGCTTTCTAAAAGATTCAAAAGAAAACTGCTTTTTTTTTTTTTTTGCTTTTTTTTAATTTCATCCCCACTCTTCATCTAAGTGATTTGCATTTTATATGACATGTGTAAAAGAACCACCTTACTAAACATGTAGACTATTAGATACTAGGGGCACACAACTCTAACTCAAGGGAGATAATTAAAATGGTGGCTGTCTGAAAAAGATAGACTTAAATTAACCAAAATTAAATACTTTTTATAATATAAAATACCACCTTCTTATTAAGTGCATGCTTATGTGCCATTATAACAAAGCTGACCAACACCAGTAGACAAATATAGTGGTGTTAGGTATTATGGAATAACTGTCCATAGTTAAGTGTAATTAACAAGATTCTTAAATGCTATTGACAAAATTCTCAACAAACAATAACAAAAGGAAGAAAAAGAATAGGGCAAAATAATACTAAGCACACCGAGGCAAAGCAACAGTAATAAAGGCAAAAATTTTAAAGTAAGACTTGTGTTCACACACACAAAAGGGATACAGTTCAGTGACTATAGTGTTCTGACTTCAAGACAAGAAAGAATGGCAAGTGAAACTGAGAATTGTCCATTTTTTATTGGTTAGTAAGAAATCCCCGCATGCATCTGTGAATTTAGGGAGGGAATGTTTTTAGCAGTCATTCCTTGAGATTGGAACTAACCAGTGTATTAAGATTTTTGCATACAGGGGCAAATTCCTGGGAACTTGTTGCATATGGCAAATATGAAACTCGTAGGAAGCTGTTATCAGTCTGGCGTGATGCATTCATAGGTCTATAAATTTACAGGATGAGCCTTGATCGATTGATTCGTTTTTATAAGTGAATATAACAAACCCAATTGGAACTAGGTCTCCACTTAACAATCCAAACCATTATCCATTACACCACCCACACATCCAAGTTTACAGCACTTGGTATTCCTAAATGGTCACCCATCTAGCTACTGGTCAGGCTCAACATTGCTTAACTTTGGTGATCAAACAGGAATTGGCATTTCAACATAATATAGTCATAAGTCTGAGATGAGCCTTGTGTAGGGTATTCTTATTCGTCAACAACAGAAGACAATATTTGACATATTGAGGCTTTGTCAAAGTGATTGATATTGCAACCATTGTGATATGGCACAAGAAAACTTGATCTTTCAAAATGAATCATCCATGAAATCAGGTTAGAAAAGTGTCATCTCATTGAGTTCTAAAGCAACTGACTAAAGAATACAAATGCTAGCTCAAGGGAATTTCATTTGAGCTTTAGGAACAATATAGAGGGAGATGATTGGGTACATGACCTGAATGCATCTATCCTCACCCACCACTCAGAGGTCATTAATCAACAAAGACGCTGATGGCAGCTACGTTCTGGGACGTCCAAAAGACGTGTTTACTTGTGAACTTCATACTGTGAGATGCTGGACAAAAGTTGTTTATTGAAAGAGGCCAGGGTGTTTATATGTTAGTAGTTCATGAAACCGTGTTGCGATACTGGAAAATGTCATTTCATTGGGTCCCAATGCAACTGAAAATGCTAGCTGCTCTTACAAATAGGTTGAGTATGCAAGACTTTGACAGATTTCAAAACAGGCTAGCTGCCAAGCAAAGAACAGTAACTCACTCCAACATCGTAAATTATGTGACATATGGTTCACAATAGATAGTAACCTTTTCACTAGTGTATTTCAACGTCTTCTGCAGCAAAATGTCTACTTCTTTAAACTTGTCCATAAATTTACATTGGCCTTGTGAATATTCATCAGCCGATAGTGTTATAAGGCTTGCAATCTTGCATTTGCACTTTCCATATTGCAAATAGCTATTTACATGCAAAGCATCATGCTTGTTTAGCTTCAGGTTATTTGTCACATTAGTTTTGAAACAATATAGGAGAAGGTGATACGGACTTTCTGGGGGTTGTGACCTGGATGCATCCATTGACACCAATTCCTTACCCCCACATTCAGAAAGCAGCTAAGAAGCTGATAGCAGCTGTCTTCTGGGATTCAAAAAGCGTGTTACTTGTGGACTTTATATACTTCATGTTCAGACAATTATCACAGATACTGTGAGACGCTAGACCCATTGTCCTCAAAATGGGATGCATGCCCCATGGAGGCGGGGTAATTAGGGTGGAGGCAATACAAGAATGATTTATTAACAGTATTTTTTTTTTTTTTTTTAGTGAGTCTGTGAGAGTTAATACATATGGTGTATATACAGAAAGCATACATAAAAATGTATGTATGTAATGTATGTATGTAATGTATGTATGTATGTATGTAATGTATGTAATGTATGTATGTATTGTATATACTATATATATTGATATTAGTAACACAATATTTTTATAAATATTCTAAAATTAAATGATAATATTATTGCATATATGGAGTCTCAAGTTTTTAAGGAAACTTAATCGCCTTTTAGGTTTCTTCCACATGAATAGGTGTTCACTTTTTGAATAAGAATTATAGGTGGGGTGGCATCAAGATTTTAGAGATGCTTAGGTGGGTCATGGCCCCCAAAATGGTTGGGAACCATTGGTTTAATCTGATGCACTTTTAGTATAGTAAACACTAAAACATTAGGCTTCTGATTGTGGAAGTGGCGGTCACTTTTTGAATAAAAATTATATGACACCGTCGAAGTGTATCAGGCGTTTAGAGATGCTTAGGTGGGGCATGGCCAAAAAAAGGTTGGGAACCACTGCACTAGACAGAGGAATGTTGTTCATTTAAAGAGATGAGGCTATTTGTTTAGGTTGTTATTCTGCTAACACCAAAAGAGCAGCGATATGGTTGAAATATTTAACACTTTTTTTTTCTGCTTTCTTTTCTAGGTACAACAGAGAAAATCTTTGAAAGTAAAACCCACCTGTTTGATGTTTATGTAAATAATCAAAATGTAACTACAAATTCACCTGTGCTAAAAGAATTACTCAAAGTCAGTGATGCTGACAGAGACAAATTTACGAAACTTAATAACCAAAGGTCAGTTTCTTTTCCCTTTTTCCTTTTTTTTATTTGCTTTTTCTCCTTTCCCGTTTTTTCTTTTTTTTACATTTTTTCCTTTCTCTTTTTTCTTTTTCCTTTCTCTTTTTTCTTTTCCTTTCACTTTTTCCTTTTTCTTTTTTCCTTTTTCTTTTTTCCTTTTTCTTTTTTCCTTTTTCCTTTTTCTTTTTTCCTTTTTCTTTTTTCCTTTTTCTTTTTTCCTTTTTCTTTTTTCCTTTTTCTTTTTTCCTTTTTCCTTTTTCTTTTTTCCTTTTTCTTTTTTCTTTTTTTTTTTTCCTTTTTCTTTTTTTTTTTTTCCTTTTTCTTTTTTTTTTTTTCCTTTTTCTTTTTTTTTTTTTCCTTTTTCTTTTACTGAGCTACTTACATCACTCTCTGTTGTTTTTCATATGTAACAGTCCCTTCCCAGAGAAGTAGCACATTGGTCTTTTCAAAAAATTATTCCTGGTAGTATTTGGTTGAAGTCAAGATAGTAAAATAATAAAGAACAAAATATTAATTGAACACAGAATTATGAAGTGGAAAGACTATATTGTAGACAATTTTACTCTTTAGAATCTATCTTACATATCTATTCACCCACGCATAGAATATTGCTGCCACATATGGTCCGGTGCCACTTGATAAAATGCAAAGAAGAATCAGCAATATTATTGGTCCCAGCATCTCAGCCTCCGTCACTTTTCCATCGCCATAAAGTTGCCTCCCTGTGCCTTCTCTATAAATACTTTCAGGGTAATTGTTTGGATGAGCTCTTCAATATGGTACCTAGAATTTATGAATTTAAACACAGTACCAGACTGGCAGTGTGATCTCATCAATTTACAATTGAATTGACTAGATGTAACCGTAAGTTCTATGCTAACAGTTTCTTCTCTTGCACTTCTTGCATGTGGAACTCTCTTTTGGCTCCATGCTTTTCAGTTAACTTTAATCTACAAAAATTTAAATGCAATGTCAACCTCTATCTATTCTTGATTACTCTTCTGTTGTTCTCGCTGCTTAGTAATGTTTCTGTTGATACTTAAATAAGTGCAGTACCAGATTGGCAGCTAGGTCTCATCATTTTAGTGTTGAAATGACTAGATGAAACTCAGTTTTATGCTGTTTCTTATGCGTTTCTTGCTTGTGGAACTCTATTCCAGCTTCTTGTTTTCCAGTTAACTTTAATCTTCAAAAATTTAAATGCAATGTCAATTGTTATTTTTGTTGTCTTAATTCCTTTTTTTTTTACTGTTCTATCTCTTTAATAGTGTTATCTGTTTTGCATATTCTTTCACTCTCAATAAGCCCATACATGTTAGTGGCTTTATTGCCTTGCTTGGAGTGAAATGATTAAGAAAAAGAAAGGAATTTTGATATTTAGCCAGATTCTGTGGGTTGGGCTGAGAACTTTTCAGCATTCTATTGTACTATTAAAATAATAATATATTGCCTATGTGTGTGGAGGCATGGTGGAGTAATGGATAGCAGCTCGGATTGAAAATTGGAGAGCTGAGTTTGAATTCCAATTGAGTTCATTTTCATTGCATTCACTTATATGCAAATACCCTTGGAAGAGGTATGAATCCATCTCTTCCCCCCCCCCACCTATGAGTAAATAACAGGACAGACCGGGCTTTATAGCCTTAGTTCGTAACCATTCTAGGAGAAGGAAAACTTGCATTGTAGGTCCTGCCTCTTTAACTTCTGAAAGGAGGGACTGAGTAACCTCAACATCCCCAGTGCAAAAGGAACCAGCAAGCTATTTAACTACTTTGCTTTGAATGTCACCGTGTACCCCAATTGATGGAAGGGAGTGATGACCAGAATGCACTAACTGAATAAATGATGCTGATGATTGCTTGTGAAATAGGTCATTAGTAGTAATAATAAAAATAACATCAATTGACCGATTCATTTTCTATGACTTATCAACCTATAGCAGGTTATTTAAAGCCAGAAAATAGTCTTAGATTGTAAGAAATTTTTTGTGATAATTATGGTTTAGTGATACAAGTCTTACTTATTAAGAGGTGGAGTCATACCTTTCCCATTTACATGTAAGTGAATATAGTAAAACCAATGGGAATTGGAAATTGTCTTGTCAGTTAACAATTCTGAGCCATTATCCACTACAGCACCCACACATCCACACTTACAGCACTTGGTATTCTCAAGCAGTGACCGATCTAGGTACTGATCAGGCTCGATGTTACTTAACTTTGAGGATCATATGGATTTAGTTTGTTTTGTTTCACGTCATATCAACACATAATAATCAAGAGGGTTTCAGTCTGGGGAGTTAAGTGACCAGATGTAAGGGGTGATGTGGTCGCAGAAATTGTTTGACAGCTATGACTGGGATCTCCTGCTTGTATGGCATGGTGCAGAGTCCTGTTGCCAGACATCGGGCCTTTCAGCGACCACCTTCTTGTCCCAGGGCAGCGCTACCTACTCAAGGCACTTGATGTAGGACTCTGTGTTGAGTCTGTGGCCCTAACCAACAAATTTGGCAGTTCTTTCCTTATCAGAACAGAGTGAGTTTTCCAAGCTGCCATACCTTCGTAATCAGCATTAGACTCATCCAACTCTTTCTGAATCCTCTGCACTTTCCACAGATTGACACTCAAAAACTTTGAAATGTTTGTATTGGAGCTTCCAGCACAAATGCCAGGCAGTACAGCATGCCATTTTGCAAATTTTTGGTGGGGTGAATTGCATCATGGTGCTTTTTTTCTCACAAATGGTGCCCACCTGACTCTACTATACTGTGCAGTTGACAAAATGAAAATCAAGCAATGTGAATGTGCAAAATTAAAAAGATACAATGGCGACAATTTATCCATCGCACTCTGTATAATAAAATATTTAATTTTCGCTTTTATTTTTTTGTTTGTTTCAGATCTGCTAATTTGTTTTCGATGGAAGAACAAAATAAACAAACGATGGATGAGGAAGAGTTATTCACAACGTAAGTTTGAAATTAGTTTTTGTTTTTCTTTCTCCATTTGCTGAAATCCCTTTTCTTTTTTTTTTATTATTGCTTCTCTCTATCCAAAAAAAATTATAATTAATGTTTGTATATTTGTTTTTCAAGAGGCCTGGTTAATTCCAAAACATTTTTTTTGTATCATCACTTTGTTCAAGTATTCGGAATAATTACTTTTTAGAAAAAAGAAAAGTAGTAAAATCAACGAGATTTCCACTATAAAACTATAATCAACTATAGTCAATTATAGTCAACTATAACAAGTGATTGATCTGCAATTACTTAAGTTTAGTACTTATATTTTACAAGAACTACTTAATGAGATTATTTTGCATTGACCTGGGGTGAAATTGGCCCAGGTATCACAAACCGTTTCTTTGTAAATGAAACACCTGTTTTGTAAACCATAAAAGTTCTTTCAGGAATAAATCAAAAAATAATTTATCATATTTTCTGATAGAAAACAAGTGAAAAATATTTTGTGAAATATATTTCATGTGTTTATATTCATTAAGAGACACTCTAATATTCATTAAGAGACACTCTAATATTCATTAAGAGATGTGCTAATATTTGTAAATAGGTATACCTTTATGCGTATCAACATATAAGTAAGTATTAAAAAAAATGTTTCTCAGTTCAGTATTCACCTAAGATATTTACTTGGGCCATTATTGACCAAGGAGTTATTTCTCAGGTACTTATACATTATTGACCGAGGAGACGCTTCTCGGGCCAGTATTGACCGAGGAGACACTTCTCGGGCCAGTATTGACCGAGGAGACGCTTCTCGGGCCAGTATTGACCGAGGGGACGCTTCTCGAGCCAGTATTGACCGAGGAGACGCTTCTCGGGCCAGTATTTCTAAGTAAGTGTTTCAGTAGAAATTCTAATCTTTAATTTTTATCCATATTGATTATTTTTTTTATTTTCAATTATTTCTTCAGATTTTTTGCAGAGCAAAATAACCGATTATTCCAAACCTTATTGGATGTGTCATCATCCCAGGACCGACAACTGACCTCAGACCACATGAAGCTGATGGGGCTGGACCCTATTGGAGATCGTGTCTTTCTCATGGAATTAGTTGAACACTATGGTATTGATGTTGTTCTCATGGTCGATAATCCTTGTTGTCCTAAGTAAAATCCCAAAAACAAAAATATTATAATCATTATTGTTATTAATCAAAGCTAGTTAAGGTTTTCTTTCATTGTCACTTTAATGGACAAACCTCTTCATTGAACAGGTGTTTAAAATCATATATTTGACTTTGGTCCCCCACACACACACACACACACACACACACTTTTTTTTTTTTTTTTTTTTTTTTTTTTTTTAAATTAATGCATCACTTGGATTTCTTCTGAATTTCTGGAATGAGAAGTTAATATTTACAGCTGAACTAATGTCCTCATCTTTTTGTTACTGTTACAGTGTTTCAACAATAATGTCCTCAGGTCTTTTTCAGGTGCCTGTCATAACTGGGTAAGCTTCAAGGAATTTCAAACTGAACCCTTTATTCAATCTACAGTGATAGATTGTTCTTATTCTGCTGTCCATATTTAGGAATGATATCTCATTTTGATTAATTGTTAAATTATTGCTAGTTCTGTTTCTGATGAGTCTGAACATATCTGTACTCTCCAGCCTAAGGGTTGAACTCTCCAGCCTGGGGGTTGAACTCTCCAGCCTGGGGGTTGAACTCTCCAGCCTGGGGGTTGAACTCTCCAGCCTGGGGGTTGAACTCACAGTTAAAGCATTGGTTAGTGAATTTCGTGGCATAACAAGTTTAATATCTGGACCAGTAAGTAAAGCTATACTCAAACTCTGTGAAAACATGACGAGTAGTAATTTAACAATTAATCAAGGCGAGACATTGGGACAAGCAATAGCTGAACAATTAACAAAGATGAGATATCCATAGATATCATCAATCTACTATTGTAGATTGAATAAAGGAATCTTCCAGATGTTATCCAGATCAACATTCCTGAGTCAGGCCTGAGAGCACAACAGCCAAAATATGATAGTAACAGCAAAGAGGAAGACATTAGTCCAACTGTAAATAATCATTTGAGTGAGAGTACAATGCTGGGTGGAATGTTATGTCACTATATCTGGAGTCTATCTGCAAGGATCTTGACATTCTCTCAGTAATTCTAATTACTTTGTTATCATAAAGATCCAGGCATTAGAAAATTTGACAATTTACTAATTTATAATTAGTCATTTTTGACTGGTCAGAACTGACAAGAAATAACTAATATTAGGGTCCTTATTTATTTATAGTAGATACCTCCACTAATTTGCTGAAAAAAGAGCATACCATAATGAAAAAAATGCCCCAAACTTGATAAAAACAAAGTTTTATTGTCAAAACCCAAGTTATTATTAAGAGGAAAGACCAAAGTATTTTTTGAGTATTTAATTAAATTTTTTAATCCATTCTCGCATATTCGAAATTTTAGTTAAAAAATCTTGTTTTTCTTGCATCAGTGGGGACACTAAACATTAGTTAATGATTAGTACAGGAAATTGTAGCATCCTTTTTGCAGTAAAAAAAATACATTGATTTGGAAATTCTTGAAAAAAATCAATTGTCAGATTTTAATGAAACTTTCTGGACTTATTCACAAATGAATGAAATTTCAGAAATTTTTAGTTTTAGAAAATCTTGTTAAATATATATATATATATATATATATATATTTTACATCAATTACCCCCTCACTCAATTTTATTAAATTTCACCCCCTTAATATTTACATTAGTTAAAAGCAGGACTCCTTGGAGAATTTAAATCATTAATTTTTTTTTTTTTTTTTTCGTAAAACAGAATCACCATTTTACAATTCAGAGTAGATTTTTGGTAAACAAAAAATGCAATAAAACTGTGACTTTATTTAATTAGGAAAGCTTTTAATTGCTTTTATAAATAAGATATATTAAGGATACTATTGCCTTGAGAAAAAAAATTTTCAATGAATAATGAATTTTTACAAGAATTGTTTCATTTTTTTTTTTTTTTAAATTTTAACTAGAATAATTTATTAGGTTTTAAATCTTTTAAAATTCTGTATTAATTTCATCCTTTTAGATGATATTATTAAGCAAAACCTATATTTACTAATCATTAATGGAAAAGCTTAGTACAAATCATCAAACACCAATATTTTTAAAAGAATTAAAAAAAAAAATTTTTTTATATGTATAAACATGCTGATTTTTGTATATATCGATTTTCACACACCACATTATCAGAAAATAAGAGCAATAATTAAGTAAATTTAAAGCTAAAGTATCTAAAATTCAATAAAACATTAGATTATGAAGAATAATTTCCTAAATTTTTAAGATTACTGAGTATTTAAAAATTATATAAAAAAGATGCTCATGTTATAATCTTCATTTATTTTTTTATGGCTGAAGCCCCTGTAGAACAGCATTAGACAGGCATCCCTCTGTTAGAAAATTGTCAACACTTAACAGCTTAAATAAACTGCTACAGGCCGTGTTAAAAAAAATGCATTTCTGCAATATTTTAAACTTAAAGTAAATAATATTTGTTTGAAATCAGATTAATTAAACTTTAAATCAGCTAATATTCCTCAAATAAAGTTTCAGAAAAGTATGTTTTATTTTTGGAGGATTTTTAAGAGAATTACATTCTGATGACAAGTGACTAAAAATGGCACTAAAATAAAAAAAGAAAAATCAGCAATTTCAAAACAAAAACTCCTCCCAATGAATTTAATTTTGTTTTGAAATGCAGCAAAGCATTTTGCTTATTTGAAATATTAATCTATTAACTTGAACGTAAAACTAAAATAAAAACTTCAGGAAAGATTTTTCATTTTTAAATATTCATTTTAAATCTTTTTATCACGAATCTGTGAAGGTACCTAATTTGTACCAGAATAATTTAAAAATAAAATATGCTTAAGGATTTGCTGAAGATGAAGTTACAATTCTGACTTGCAGCCACATCATGTTGAAACATCAGTTTCCATAAGATCACCAAAGTTAAGCAACATCAAGCCTAGTCTGTACATTGATGGGTGACCACTTGGGAATGCCAAGTGCTGTAAGCTTGGACATGTGGTCAAACTTGTTAATCAGAGAGCCGAGTTTCAATTACTGTTGGGTTCGTTATATTCACTTACGTGCAAATACCCTTGGAAAAGGTATGAATTCATCGCTTCTCCCACAGCTATGGGTTAATTAGTAAGACTTATATCACTAAACCATTTCTGGCTTTAAATAACCTGCAAAGGTTTGATAAGCCAAAGAAAACAAATCAATCTTTGTTCTTTTTGTTTGTTTTTTTTTTTTAACTTTAATAATTCTGTGTTTGTTTTCCTCAAAGGCTTTCATCATCTGAAATTATTGTCCTTTCAGTAACAGAGGCTGTTGTTATTCAAGTATTGTTATAAACGTGCAAATAAAATTTGCACTAATAATATTTGGGGATACATTTACATTGAGTTTTGCGAGATGAGGTTGAAATTTTTTTTTTTTTTTTTTTTTTACTTATTTCTTTATGAAAGTTTTTGCAAATTTTTTTTTTAATATTTGAACAATGCAATTTTTGGGTTTTAAGATGTTCTTAATAGAAAACAAAAATAAAACTAATTTTGCAACGAATGTTTTATTTTATGAACATGATCAGCACGTTGTGGCCTTGTTCATAGTTCTTTTTTTAATTAATAATGTTTTCATTATGTTTAGCTTTTTTTGCATGCGGACGAGGCTGTTATATTTGTATTATCAACAAGTATGTTGCAGATGAAGTTTGGTGGGTCACTGTGTGTATTTAAATGAGACCAAATAAAAAATGAAAAAGTCAACACTTGATAGCATCAACTATGAACACAGCCACAGTGTGCTGACCTTGTTTAGAAAATAAAACAGTCCTATAACTCTAGATAAATACATAAAAAAAAAAAATTCCATCCATTCAGTTAAGTTAAAAACAAACATACAGACAATTTCTACATCATTCATGTCCAGAAAGAAAAAAAAAATATAAGAACACAAGAAAAATTTTAAAAAAAAGCAACTGCAGTTCCTTCTCAGTTGCTTTTAATGAAACTTGTATGAAAGAGAGATTGCTGCACATATATAAATTAATTAATGAATTTTGCTCTATCTCTGACATAGAGCTCTCTCGGGATCTATATCCTCTTGGAAATTCCATACGGATTACCATATATATATAAAAGTGAACATTGAAGTCAACACTCAGAGGCGACAGGCTGTTTAATGCTAGGCGCAATCGTCAGGCCGTGAATGTTCATTCACAGCCTGGCGATTGCGCCTAGCATGAAACAGCCTGTCGCCTCTGAGTGTTGACTTCAATGTTCACTTTTATATTTATATTTACATACGCTCTATCTCCATAAATATAGCATAGCTTAAAACTATATTTCTTCATTCACACACACACACACACACATATATATATATATATATATATATATATATATATAAATATATATAAATATATATATATGAAATGATAAAATATAGTTTTAAGCTATGCTATATTTATAGAGTAAAAGTGTTCAGTATCTGGGATAGTGTATGTAAATAGAAGAAGCATGGTCACTGATGTCCACACTGAATGCCGATAGTCTGTTTCATGTTTGAATGTAAACTTCAGGCCTGAAGATTGCGTTCAACCATAAACCAGACTGTTACCACTTGGTGTTGAACACTGTGTCCTCACTTTTCATATATAATTTCTGTAATCGTTATTTTTACTTGGTACACCTATTTGAGTTGTTATCCTTTTTGTTTTGTTTTTTTTGTTTTTTTTCTTAACCAGTGAAATTATTAACAACTGGCCTAGATTAAGAAGTCCTACTAAAGAAAGATTGTGCCTCTGACAGGAATCAAACCTGTACCCCCACCTTTCCATCAATTGTTATTAATTTCACTGTTTAAGAAAATAACAAAACTGATAGTGACACATATGTGTACCCACTAAAAATGATTGTGTGATAAGAAATACAGTGTAACCCGGATATAAGAGAGTTGTCGGGACCGGAGACTAAGTCTCTTATATCCGGGTTTGGTCTATTATATATACATTGACACAGGCTCTAATTTGGGACCAGATAAAATCTCTCTTATATCCGGGTTTCACTGTAATATCAGATAAAAACTCCATTCCAACATATATATATATATATATATATATATATATATATATATATATATATATATATATATATATATATATATAATAGATAGGTTAGTTAATAAAAGCAGTAGTAACGAAAGGATACCAATATAATCAGTACGACAAACATTTAAATATTAATTATTAACCATGACAAAAATGAAGCACAGAAAGAAAGGTTTTAAGTTCGCAATTTTTAGACACACTTGTGTCCTTCATCAATGGATTGGGAATTACTCACTAACAGATTGTTTTTGTAGATGGTGTATTTCCTGGTGGAAGTCATATTGTTAGCAAAAATCTGATCTCTCTAATTCCTTGGTGTGCAAAACTTTTTAAGTTTAAAAAAAAAAAAATTACTTCTCTCAGTGAGTAATTCCCATTTTTCTGTTTATTTCTCCTTCCATTTATGAAGGATACAGGTGTGTCTAAAAATTCCAAACTTAAAACTTTCCTTTCCATGCTTCATTTCTGTCGTATGGTTAATAATTAATATTTAATAAATGTTTTTTGTACTGATTATATTGGTGCCCTTTCATTTGCCCCCCATGTTTTATTAACTAACCTATCTATTTTACATAATATAAGAATTACATGTGAAACCATTTTTTCTAATTATATATATATATATATATATATATATATATATATTTTTTTTTTTTTTTTTAAGGCTTCTTGATTCGGCAGAGAACTTTTCAACACTCTCTTACATACATTCATTGAATTTCTCCCTCACTTTTTTTTTTTTTTTTTTTTTTCTCACCTGGCTTAGGTTTGTGAATTTTCTTTTTGATATTGATAAGTATAAGATAAGTATAATTTTATTTTAAACATTCATTTTTTTTTTTTTTCTTGAATTCAATTTTTTTTTTTCAAATACTTTCATCCTGTTATTTCTGATAGTGATTACATTAAAATTTGGGTACACACTTTGTGTACAGCTCTTGTCACTTTAAAAAAGAAAAAAGGACCAGTTAAATTCATTTTCTTAACTTTTAATATTTAATATTAGTTAATAAACTTCACAAGATTTAGTTACTTTTAATGAATACTCTTTGATCTCATATTTCATTGCCACATTGAAGATAATAAAAATTTAACTTTTTCTATATAAAAATTTTTCCCCTTGAAGTTGTGGGCCAGTATCTTATTGCATGTAACTGGAAAAAATTGTTTTACTATAACCAATATTTTAAACCTTGTAAATTCAATAATTTAATGACATTTTTTGTCAGTCTTCTAAAAATGAATTTACTGATATTTGTCAAATGTAAATAATTTCAAATGTTAAGAGACACAAATCCTCTTGATCTTGTTGCTTATGTAACAATTGCGATGTTCATATTTTTTACTGTAATTTATTTACTTGTTGAACTGCTTGTTTTTTGTTTTCTTTCTACTTGGGACAATGTTCAAATGTATCCACTTACCTCGGAGCATTTTCTTTCTTTTAAATTACAGGTGCAAGATCACAAAATAAAAACAAAAATTGAGTTGGGGGCTAAATCAAATATTAAACTTTAAATTCCTGGGTGGGTATATTTACTAATGTTTACCGAATACAAGGCCCAAGAGCCACTCGCGGTAGAGCTTTATTGTGTGGAGTTATATTAGTGCAGGAAAGAAGTGTTAGGAGCACAGAACTGAAGCAGTTTTAGAAGGAACTGGAAACCCAATGCTAATGAGGAAACAAGGGATAAACCTCTGTTCCTCTTCAAAAGACCAGTATGCCATATAATTTTAAGGTATGCTATATTTATGGGTAAAATTGCTCAATATCATAGAATGCAGATCGATAGGCATAATACACACTCTATTTCAAATATGAGTATCCATTATAACAACATTTGAAGTAATATATATATATATATATATATATATATATATATAAATTTCTTCTTATATACATCAACTATGTGATAAAGTCTATCCTTAAATTGACCAATTCCGGTAGATTTTAGAAAGTGCTTAATACCTCATATGTAAACTAATATTCATTAATATTATTTTAAAAAGATATAGCAACTTTGCCAAGCTACTGCAGTTTCACCTCTGAGATCTTAAGATAATATTTGTGTGTGTGTGTATATATATATATATATATATATATATATATATATATATATATATATAATGATAAAATATAGTTTTAAAGTATGCAATATTTATGGGGTAAAAATGATCAATATCTGGTCTAGAGTATATATAAATACAAGCAGTGCAGCCACATAGATCAACACTAAATGGTGATAATCTGTTTAATACTTGAATGCAATTTTCAGAGCATATATTTGAATATATTTGAATATCAATTCATGACTGAGTACAATCACTTTTTATACCAGTTCATGTATCTCACCCATTCTTTTTGTTTTTTGTTTCGTTAAGTGGCATTTGAGCTCTGCTGGAGGGTTGCATTCCAACCATCATGTGATGCATGGAAGTTTACTGCTGAAAGCATACTCAAGTCCATTTGACAATTTGCAAACCTTACCACAGATATTGCCTGTCAAACTTTACTGAACATTGTAATTTTATATTATGATCTGCATGCTGCAGTCAAAATCTGATATAACCAGCCCAAGGTAAACATACCCTATCACTGACCTCGCTGTTTTTTAGTTTTTTGTTTTTTTTTAATCAATTCACTCCAAGCAAGATGATAAATCCACTAAGATGCAAGGGGTTACCAAGTGTGAAAGAGATAAGAATAAAACATTATTTAGGGAAGAGGACAATAAAAGGACAGAATTCAAGGTGACAGATGCGGATTGACATTGTCAACTGGAAAGCAAGAAGCCAGAAGAGAATTCCACAAGTGTGGAAGAAAAAACAACTGAGAATGAAACTTGTGATCACATCTAGCAATGTCAACAGTAAAATGACAAGACCTATCTTCCAATCTAGTACTGCACTTAAATTCATAAAGTCGAGGTGCCAAAGAGGAAAGCTCGGCAGAACAGTCCCATGAAAATCTTTATAGAAAAGGCACATGGGAGCTAGATTATGGTGGTGGTAAAATGACTGAAGCTGAGGTGCCAGATCAAGACTGATAACATTGCAGATCCTGCTTTAAAATTATTATTATTAATAATAATAATAATCAGTCCTAAAATTACTAGAAAATGTTAATCTTTTATCGTAAATCAGATAATAAATGGTAAATATGAGTAGTGCAGATCGAACGCTTTTATTTGATGTGTAACGCGGCACTGCTGGAAGAGGTGATTGCATAAAATCAAAATGTCAGGAAAAATTAATTTCCTCCCTTGCTCTCGCTTATACTTGAGCCCAGTGTACTTACCTGGGCTACTGATACACGACAGTTTACTTCAGGTTCTCTATGATGTTGAGTGGATAGGTCGCACCCCTGATTTTTATCAAGATTTTGGGGATAAAATGTGCGACCTATCTTTGAGTATAAGGTAATTTCCAAATGACGAATGTTTCTCCTCATTTCGGGTGAAAAAATAAAAAAAATATATATTTATATGATAAAATATAATTTTATGGTATGCTATATTTATGGGTTAAAGTGCTCAATATCAGGGAAAATATAAAAGTGAACATTGAAGTCATCACCCAGAGGTGACAGACTGTTTCATGCTAAATGCAATCATCAGGCCATATATATCATAAATACTTTATACGTTTTATATATATATATATATATATATATATATATATATAAAAATAAAAAGGAAAGAACAGTAAGATATAAAATCCGGTGTTCTTATAGATATTTTTATTTTTACACAATAGTGCTCTATGTAAATTTATCACTGTGTACCGGTAAAACCATATTTTAAATCTATTAATTTATAAAATATATATATATATATATATATATATATATATATATATATATATATATATATATATATATATATTGTGGTTATTGTTTGATTGAGCTCTTTGCTATGGTATCTAGACTTTCAGCTCCATGCTTTCCAGCCAACTTTAATCTGCAAAAATTTAAATGCAATGTCAATCACTATGTACTATCTTCTTGATTACTCTTTTCCCTTTCTACTCATTAATAATGGATTTATTTTTAACTTGATATTTTTATTACTTGAAACATTACTTTTAGCAGATATCATATGTCAGGCCATATATTTTTTAATTACTTTATGCATTATATATATATAATTTCATAGTAATTGTTCGGTTTACTCTTTGCTATGGCATGTAGACTTTTGGCACCATGCTTTCCAATTACTCTTTTCTCTTTCTGCTCATTATTAATGTTAGTTGTAAGATTTTTTTTTTTTAATTAAAATAAGTTTAGTATAGAAAATTTTATTACAAACCACCTTTCTTTCTCTGAGCTTTCAGAAATACAATGACAGATCTTTGTCCTTCTTGATGTCTTAAAAGTGCCAGAAACCTTTACTTGGGAGTATTCCTTTTCTTTTCATGTTTCTGTGAGGGATAATATTAGATTAATTGGTAGCGGTAACAGGAAAGAATTTCTGACCTTCTTCTCTCTTAACCATCATGACAGGGCAGTGATAAAGACATTTGTCGAGATATCTGAAAATGAGATGGCTTAGAGAGCAATAAATTAATGCCTTTCCCAAATCTGTTAAATTTTATCTGAACTTAGTTTACTTGATTTGATTTCGCTGCAGATAATTGCCAGGCAATATCCCCAAAATAAAGGATTTTCCAAATTATCAGATTATCAAATCTATATTTTTGTCTCATCTGGTAATATCCGGTCATTGAAAGCAGATAATTACCCAAATATTTATGAATAAAAAATAAAACAAAGGCAGCTAAGGAGAAAATAGAAATGTGTTATATGCCTTCTCCCTGACAGTGAAAAGGAAAGCTAATGAATGTTACAAAAGGCTGTCTTTTCTCACAAGTCTGGCTATGAAGAGGCTGTCTAACCGTGTATCAGGAATGCATTTTCTCTTTGAAGCATCCATGAAAAACATGTGCACTGCTGATTGTGCATTAAGGGTTATGTGGCCAGTCAGATGTGAGAAGAGGAAAGAAAGTTATCCCAACAAAATGCTCTTTCGTTTATCAGTCATTGGTATCATTTAAACATTGTCCAGTGTGTGTGTGTGCGTGCATTTGTGCGTGTGTGGTTATTAAAAATATATTTGAAATTATTTTGATTAAACTAATTTGTCTTGCCTTATTTCAATGTGTCACTTCCTGCCAATGTGACTTTAATTTTTTTTTTTTTTTTTTTTTTCCAAAAAAAAACCAAAAAAACTCAAAGGTATTCAACACTCGATTAAAAGTGAAGGAAACCTTTTACATTTTCATGTGGAGATAATAACCATGCAGAGTCTGTTGAGGTATACAAGCCAAAATGCAATTAATTCTTTTCTTTTTTTTTTTTATTTATTAGCTTACTAGTTTTTATTACTCAAACCGCTTGATAGCAAACAGCATATTTGGAAGATCAATTTAAATCTTAAGTATTTTATTTAGTGTAAATAACCAA
>OZ038513.1:51022833-51250333 GCA_964036315.1 Acanthosepion esculentum | reverse complement strand
GCTGTAATAAAAAACTTTCTAGAAAGAGCACACCAAAATTCATCCTCTAGACTACTCTTCCTCAAAGAACTTAATAATGTAAAACAAACCCTAATCAACAACAGCTTCCCTAATCATCTTATAGACCAACAAATAAGACTATTTCTCCCTAAAGTAAGTAATAATGAAAGTGAACACACAGTCAAAAATCACATACACATTTATTACAAAAACCAAATGCATAAGAATTACAAACAAGATGAATGCTCACTAAGACATATTATAAAGAAATACACTACCCCAATCGACCCAAATAAAAAAATCCAATTAATTATCTATTATAAAAAATTTAAGACAGCTAACCTCATCCTCAAAAATAACAACACGCCTGATAAGTCAAAATTGCAAAGAACGAACATTATTTATGAGTTCAAATGCCCCTTAAGGAACTGCGTTCCTAACGAAACCGGACTCATAAATAATTACATCGGTTACACAACCACATGCTTATCCAGACGTCTTATGTTACACCTATCCGATCACAGCTCCATTAGAACCCCTTTAAACACACACAAAAATTTACCAGACTCCCTTAGAAATATACTAGTAGAAAACACAAATATATTAATTGCTTCCACCTGTAAAAAAAGGTTAAAAATAATGGAGGCTTTAATAATAAAAAAGAAAAAGCCTACCCTCAACAATATTAACTACGAACAAAGCCACAACGTGCTAACCGTATTTAGAAATTAAAACGCCACTACTACACACTAAGACACACACATAATGCACACACTCAATTAAACTGAAAAATCAAATCATCCTTGATAATGGCTAAAGGTATAGCCGAAAGCACTCGGAAAAATAAAACATTTGGACAGTTCTTACACACCCTTTGTCCAGCAAAGAAAGCTCTTGTTCGTAAAGAAAAATTAAATAAAAAACTTAACCGTAGTACCTTGTCTGTCGTTTTTAATGAAACTTGCATATATATATATATATATATATATAATCGCCTGACGATTGCACTAGCATGAAACAGACTGTCGCCTCTAAGTGCTGACTTCCATGTCCACTTTTATATTTACACACGCTCTATCTCTGATATTGAGCACTTTACCCCATAAATATAGCACACTTTAAGACTATATTTCTGTATATATATATATATGCAAGTTTCATTAAAAGTTTTGGCTGATTGTTTGTTTTTTCCTTATTGATTGAGTTTTTGATTCTTTTGGATGTAGTTGTGACAAATTTTATGTCGAGTTTAGATAAATTCTTTTCAGTTGTAATTGTGATAGTGGTTTAGAATAATATATTTTTTTGATTCATTATGTTTGTTAATAAGACAACACCCCAAAACTTGAAGGGAATTTACTCTATCAAATGCAGGAATTGCCAGAATAAATACATAGGAGAAACCTCAAGAAATTTAAACAAGAGACTATCTGAACACAAAAGGGACATTTTAAATAACAACACACAAAACACATTGGTTGTTCACTCTATCTAATAACAAAACTGACTATAATTTCGACATGGGGAATACTACTTTGATTAAAAGAGAAAATATATAAACTATTAAATGGCCCAAGAATGAAAAATAGAGCAAACGAACTTCTCTCAAAGAAAATAACTGAAATTTATATGATAATAACCAAGATGTGTTTCTCACACACAGCAGTGCTGCAACATTAAAAGAACACACATTGGGTTTGTTTGCAGGTTTCACATTGTTTTAATGATAAAAGAGCCCTGAATACATCACTGGAATTATGTTGATTGTTCTGTCATTAGCATAAATTCATATGCTAGAGTTTAAATTTTTTGAAATCAAAAAGGTCCTTCTACAGTGAGTAGTGTCCCGACATGATAAAGGAGCTGGAGGAGAACCCGAAAAACTCAACAAGGCCTTTTTCTCAGACTTTGCAGATGTATGTAAAGCACTCAAAAGCTATTGGCCTCAGCTCAGTAAAAGCTTGGCAACAGACTTGCTAAAACTTCCTTGTTGTTTTTACACATGACAAAAGTGTTATTGCATTGTGGATATAGCAATGCATATTCTAATAAAAACACTTTAGTGTTCATGAGTTGTTTCCCTTGAATGATTTGAAGAAGCCAAGATGAGGAAATGAAACGTAGCAGCACCACTTGTCTGATTCAATATTATGAAAGTAAATAAGAAATACCAATTGCTGACAGCAGTGTAAAATGCAACAATCAAACAAAGAGTCAAGGGTGAATCAAATGATCACAAAGGTGAGAATAACATGATATATAATCCGGTCTTCTTATAGATATTTTTATTTTTACACAAAAGTGCTCAATGTAAATTTACAGAGCATTAATATAAATTAACTGATTTAAAATGTTTTTTCACTACACAGTAATAACCATGTTTCAAAAATGGAAGCTAAAAGCTTCAAATTTAATTTTGTTATTAAATTAAAGACATTAGTTCCATTTCCTCATCAAATTTTTCTTCTCAATTTGTTTAAAAAAAAAAACAAATAAAAAACAAGATGGCAACTTCTAATATTCCATTACTGAGTCTAAATTACTAAATAATATAACTGTGAAGCCTTTAATGAATGGATTGATTTTATACATTTGCAGATACTTCTTTTTGATTTGTTAACTGTGAATTTTTTATTAACTCTCAACCCTTTGACCCTATGCTCAACAAAATATAATTGTATTTTAATTTTCTATCTATATTGCTAATGAACATTAGCAATATAGATAGAAAATTAAAATACAATTATATTTTGTTGAGCATAGGGTCAAAGGGTTGAGAGTTAATAAAAAATTCACAGTTAACAAATCAAAAAGAAGTATCTGCAAATGTATTCAGAATTTTTGAAAATGATTTGATACTAAAACCAAACGACTGGATTAAACGTTTAGAATTCTTGGCATTACAACAAAATGAAGAAACAACTGACAAATATTTTGTCAGACGGCAGACAAAAGCAAAAAAGATGGGAATTTGATACAAACAAGGAATCCTTTGAACAGATAAAATATATCTTACTGGAATTCTCCAAATTTTTTTTATAACATTAATAGACTCTACTTTGAGCAATAAGTATGTAAAATTATTCTCTAAGCTTAACAGAATCATCATGATGAAATAAACAAAAATGGCATGTTCATTAATTAATTATAGCTAAGGATCAGAAGCTCATGAAGGATTGAAATAAAGTTCAAATATATATATATATATATATATATACAGGGTGTCTAAAAAGTTTGTGCAGTTTAAAAAATTTATAACTTTATTTTTATCACAAATACAAATAATCTGTAAAAAATGTTATAAAGTTTAATGTACCTAGTTTTAAGTATAGCTAAAATAACTAATATGATTTCAGGCATTACTGTAAATCAGTTGGTAAATGTTTTCCCCGAACTGCAAAATCGTTTTATCCTTTGTATTGATAATGATGGAGGACATGTGGAAACTTACATAAAATTTCAATAAAACCTTAAAAAATATAGATTTACTTCTTTCTAATCCTTTTTACAAATTATTTCTATCGCAAATACAAATAAAGTTAAAATTTTTTAAAGTGCACACAAACTTTATGGACGCCCTGTATATTATTCCAGGAACATTTTCCAACTTATTCAAGATGATCTTTGTCCTCTCTAATCTTTGAACTTTCTGTCCTGGAGTAACAAGGTGCCTCACAAGTTTTATGTACGATTTATTTTCAATTCTTTTTTTTTCAGTGCTCTTTGGACTATCATATCTGAAACTCCTCACTCACATGCCAAACATCTTATGAATTGAGTTGGATCTTTTCTAATTGATCTCTTTAGCTCTAAGTTGAAATGATGATCATTCTTCCTGTTGTGACCTCCTGATCCAGTTTTCCTCTCTACTGCTCCTTCTTTTTAAAATTTATTCACTGTTACCTTGATGCTCCTTGAATAGACTTTGAAGATGGAAGCCAGAATATGAATGTTGGTACCATTACAAGGCGTTAATGATCTTTTTCCTTTCACCATTGCTCAGTTGGGAAGACTGTGGGTCTGACACAAAATGATTTTAATCTGTTCTCTTTTTAGCTAAATCACTCAAAGGGTTTTTCAGTGATTCTTTAGACAAATGGTGTCAGGATGGTTAAATGTCTAATCTGAAAACCAGGAAAAAATGTACCCCCAGACTATTAATAAAAATACTGACAGACCAATAAGTGTCAGGACGAAACAAACTACTCCTTGGGAAATAAATGATACCAATATACCACAGTATGGTCCAATGGTCAAACATAAAAACTCTGAAACTATTCAATCAAAATTTTTTGTGTGAGTGTACCGCAGTAATGTTAGGTTTAAGACCTAGTATAAATTTACGTTTGGTACAAATTAACTGTAGTATAATATCAGTAAATACTAGAAAAGAATTACAAAAGATAGAAAACCTTACCTGTGGGTTATGCCACTTGGCATCACCAAAAATACCCATTAGGTGGCGTTATTTAAGTGTTATATTCCGTGCTAATAGGAATATATACTTGGAAAACAGTGGATAAATAAGTAAAGGTTTATTGTAAAAACCAGTACAATAAGAATAAAGGTAACAGTTATACACAAGGTCATCGTAAGTCAATCCAATAGTGAGTGCTACTATTGGAAGGTCGGTTGTTCTCGCGTAAGTCTGAGTCATACTCAGCAAGAGTATCTAGCAACAGCCCCATGCAGTCACATGTGGCACAATGCCGAATTTAATGTGGGGTTCGCGAGCCCATAGGCTTGGCCAAAAAATCCCTGTAGACCCTGTAGAAACAGGATCGGATTGGTCTGCCTCTCTGAACGAGGCTCTGTCCTTTGGCATAGCCTCCTGGGATTCCTCTCTGGTCAGAGGCAGAGAGTTCGACCAGCACAGCTGAAAAGGATTTCAGCTAGACGGTATTTACTACCACCTCCCACGAGGGTAGATGTGGCACAAGGCCGAGTTTAACGTGGGTCTTCCAAGCCTGTAGTCTCAGCCAAAAAATCCCCATAGAATCCACATAAACAGGATTGGGTCAGTCTACCTCCCCGAACAAGACTCTGCCCTTCAGCAGAGCCTCATCCGGGTTCCTCTCTGCCTGACTGTATAACTGAAAAAGATTTTGGCTAGAATATTTAAACTCCCACCACCACGTGGGTTGCATGTGGCACAAGGTCGGGTTTAACATGGGATCTCTGAGCCCGTAGGCTCAGCCAAAAATATTCCCTTTTTAACACGTATAAACAAGTTCAGGGTCAGTCTACCTCCCCGAATGAGACTCTGCCTTTTGGCAGAGCCTCGTCCGGATTCCTCTCTGCCCAAAGGCAGAGAATTTGACTGTATAGCCGAAAAAGATTTTGGCTAGAATATTTAGCACCCCCCCCCCATGAGGGTTGCATGTGGTACAAGGCTGGGTTTAACGTGGGATCTTTGAGCCCATAGGCTCGGCCAAAAGATGTCCGTAGAACCCGCATAACGGGATCGAGTTGGTCAAACTCAACAAACGAGACTCTCCACTTTGGCTGAGCCTCGTCCGAGTTCCTCTCTGCTCGGAGGCAGAGAGTTTGACCGTCGAGCCGAAAAGATTTTGTGTAGACTCTGTAGTCTGTTGACTTACAGATACTTATAGGTAGTTACTACCTATAGTGTAGTCATTCATGGAGGTGACAGGTTATTCCATTACATCATTAAGTTTATAAAAAGACTTTCTTCTCTTGCTTCCAGATATATTCAAGCATAGATAAAGAACATTGCTGCCAAGGCACGTTCATTTCCTTTGTTCACCAACTATTAAACACTCACATGCACATACATATACATGTGTGTATCACACACACACGCACACACAAAGAAGCAGATTCTTATACCTAAGTTTAATGTCTTTTCCTTTGATTTAAATTGTGTTCCCGTTTAATTCCTTTAGTTAATTAATTAATTGTCATTTCTTTTAAAATTCCATGTTTTGCATTTTTTATTTTTACCCAAACTCGTATGAGTCCACCAAATATTGTTTGCTGGACAAATGTTGCAGGAGGTGTAAATATTTATTGTCAAAACGACCACGCCTTGCAAGCAAAGAGGTAATTCCCACCACAACCCTGACATATTTCAGGGTATCGGAAATTTTCCAGAGAAATGAACAATCAACATTGTTAAAAATATGGTGACAGTGGTCCAACCTCGGAGAATATATCCAGTGCATGTGAAAGATGAAATGAGGAAAGAATTAGACAAAATGGAACATCTTGGTTGGAACATAAAAATGAATGAACCAACAGACTGGGTGAATGCAATTGCATGTAGCAGAAAGAAAAATGGTGAATTATGCATATACTTAGATCCTAAACTTCTAAAAAAAGGCATTAAAAGAACTTACCACAAAACTCCAATTCTTAAAGAAATTTCTCATAAACTAGCTTCTGCTAAATATTTTACGAAACTAGATGCAAAACATGGATAGTGGGCAATACACCTTGATGAGGAATCATGTCTGCTTTCAGGTGTCCCTTTGATTTTAAGGTGTTACAGGACATATATCAACAAAAAACGAGCCAAGTACTAGAAGGTTGCACAGGAGCCATTGCAATATCTTATGATATCTCTATATATGGCAAACAATTGATGAATATGACAAGAACTTAAAAGAAAAACAATGGATACAATCAGAAGACATGGTCTAATTTTTTAACAAAGACAAATGCAAAGTAAGACAAAAATAGATAAAAATTTTTATGGTCTTATTTAGGATGTGAATGGCTCTCACCCAGATCCCCATAGATATGACAAAATCAAATAAAAGTCCATACCTACAGAGAAGAACTTCAGAAATTTCTAGGTATAATCCAATACCTAAGTCTTTTCATACCAGAACTTAGCTTGGGAGGATTGGTTTGGTTTGGTTTATTTTGTTTTATGGCATATCAACACCTCAATGGGTTATTTAATGCCAACAAGATTTTTAGGATGGGTTCCTAAGAATAGAATATATATTCTTTGGTTTAGTTTGGTTTGGTTTGGTTTATTTTGTTTTATGGCATATCAACACCTCAATGGGTTATTTAATGCCAACAAGATTTTTAGGATGGGTTCCTAAGAATAGAATATATATTCTTTGGTTTATTTTGTTTTATCGCATATCATATCAACCCAACCTCAATGACTGACAAGATTTTTAGGATAGGTTCACATGAATAGAATATACATTCTTTGAAAGAAATCAGTTTGTTGATCAGGTTTCATTGATGTTTATTTTTGTAAAGATAGTTAAATGTATTGATGGTAATAATTCTTTGTTAAAAAATGTATTATTGGTATTTTTACTATAAAAATCTATTTTTACACTTTCATATTGTTTTGACCCCAGTTTGGGGGGGGGGGTAACTATTTGCCTATAGCTGGGACCCTAACAGGTGGTGCTACCACCCCAGCTCAGGGTAGACCTAGGAACAACAGCAATTAAGAGGTGATTCCTTAAAAACTCCCAGTCAGAGTTCTTGCTGCCGGATGTAGTTTATCGTCATACCTAGGATGTCCAGGGAGGAGGAAAATAGACAGTAACTTTATTTTCTAATACAATGACTATATTTTGAAATCATTAACTTTGTTTTATTTTGTAAATTCAGTTAACAATATATTATTTCTTTACATTCTGTTTTATCCTATTTTAGTCTATCAGTTTTTTTTTTTATAGTGATATTCACCCTGTACGAATCCCAGGAGCCTCCCAAAGTACTGGGTTACAGGGTAAGAGGCACAGTTTATGCGGATATGTGGGGAAAAATAACAGTTAATTCTAGATTTGAACAGGCTAAGTTTGTAGTGATTGGGGAAACATTGTCTTGGGAATTGGTTCCACAGCACAGTGATTTGTGGGAGGAAGCTGCTCGAGTGGAACTTACTTCTCAACAATGAAGTGAATGAGGGTGCTTTGCTACAATGAGTGTAACATGGCAGGTCTTACTGTAAAGGCTTGAACTGGTGAAACTAAAGAATGTAATTAGTTTGAGCACTTTCCATGGAAATAATGATAAAGCAGTGAGAGGCTTGTGACTTATCATCTGCGAGAGAGGAGTTGTAGGGTGGAAAATAATTTGTCACCCACAAGGATGAAGAAACACTTTTGGTCTCTATTAAGACTGGAAAGTGAAGACTGGGCATCTCCTGCCCAAATATGATAGCATTACACTGTTGGGATTGCTATGAATTAGTGTGTAATCAGAAGGGTTTTAGGTTTGTGATAATAAACGTGAAAAGCATGTTCTTCATATTAATCACAACAATTTTAGCGTAGACATACAAATGGAATAAATCTCAAAAGCAATATTGAACGAAGAAACAAAGGTAGTCGTGAATTCAATTAGAAACAAACATTGAATATTTATGTACAAATAAATTATAATACAATTTTGGAAAAAGTTGTGTTTCAGTTGAAATACTTGAATGTTTGAAGAAAAGTTGAATTAAGTATTTTATGAACTCAAAGTTCAGGAATATTCCTTTGTTTAGGAAAAGTGTTCACATAAAAATTTAAGGAAAATTTATCGAGAGATAAATTTTAAAGTAATGTAGTTGCGAGATTTTTTGCTGAATTTTGTATGTTTTTGTTTTGGCAGAGTTATCCACCTTGGACTGTATTTTTTATATATTAATGCTTAAGTAGTAGTTTCTGTTTAGTAGTGTAGATAACACTTTTTTTAGAAACGTACAAAGATTTCAGAGAGAGAGAGAGAGAGAGAAAAAGAGGTTGAAGGTTGAGTCAGGTGTTGACGCGCGAAAAGTCCTTTAAGTCAAGATGTAGACACGCGTGGATCTCTGTAGAAATCTCTCTGAGAGTGAATTGCTGACTGGTGAATTGGACTGAGATTTGTCCTTTTATTTACTCTGCGAAGATTGGATCGGCTCCAAGCGCATTGGCGGCAAAAATATCCTGGGGGCGTCTCGACCAATAATAAGCCGAGTTTCGCAATGTGTGGTGTTGATTGGTCGAAACTAGCTCTTATGAAAAATTCCACCTTTAAACGGGTTGAGTGGAAAAATACAGACGATTCTACAACACCATTTTAGAGCTCATCTGGATCTTGTAAAGGTAGAGGATAACACAAAGAGTCAAGTACTTCCTGCAGCTGCACAGGGTACTGATAATTTCTCCTGCATCTTTTGCAATGGATCATATATACTTGTTCCACTTGAGGTCTTGGTTAAGTTTAAGGCCCAACAGTCGATCAAGGCATGGGATCACCCTATAGGAACATCCATTCATTATGATTGTTGATATTTCAGGGTCCAAATTACTCTAATTATGACCTTGGGTTTATAAAGCATAGTTTTTCTATTTTTATTTGATAAGAAGGATTTAATAGGGACTTTTTAGTGTTCATGAGTTGTGTCCATTGGATGACTTGATGAAGCCAAGATGGCGAAATGAAATATCTAGCAGAACTACATATCTGATTCAATATTATGAAGTAAATATGAAATGCCATGCATATATTGGGATAGTTCTTCATCAGTTATTTTAATGGGCATATGAGAGTTTCATGTATATAGCCAAATGTCTTTGGATTTATTTTCTATTGTTACAAGAATTTTTAAATATTACTTTTTGAAGAAATTTGAATCACCCTTATTTCTCCCATGCTCAAAATGTAAGAAGGAAGTTCCACTCGGAACTGGATCTCACTTAGGTATTTTCCTGAAAATTTTAATCTTGACCCCAAGCCAAGAGTCAGTTATTATATATTTTCCTTAATTTCCACTTCCTACCACCTTCTTTTCCATTGATCTCAAACTTCATTACCAGCTTAATTGTAACCCTTACCTAGAGTGGCTCTCAAGCCATGTATTGGGTGAAGTTTAGTAAAGAAAAAAAAGAACATCTTGAAATCATAATTAAAAAACTGTCAATGTATATTTAAAATTTACAATGGCAAATTTCAAGCTCTCATATAATCAAAAGGCGAGAAACCCTTTTAAGTTACCTTTTTGAAAAAAGTCACGTAACCTGCTTACATTTTATTTTGTGATTAGCAGTAATGTTAAATTTGGTAGTATTTTTTTTTGTTGTTGATTCTTTTCTCTTTTGTTTTAAACGAGGTGTAATTATACAAATGATTTTAAAATGGCCTTTTTGCATTTTAGTGCCGCTTCCTGTACGTAAAGCTTTTAAAAATGATTTATGGCTTCAGTAATGTATCTAGTCCTTTGCATACACACAGAATAATTAATATTCATGCCATAAAAAGTGTGTCTCAACTGTCAAAGAAAATTAAGTCGCCTTAGGCCGTCAATCATTTCGCTATAAGACAAACAAGTTTTTAAACGAGGTTTGACACATTTGGCTTTTTTTGTTAGTTAGCAATGACACTCAACATGTTTGAAAGCAGCTGAAAAAAACGTATAAAAAGGCTTGACTATCAATTCAATTTGAATTTCAAATGAGATGCTGTGTAGTGTAATCTAATTTTCAAGCATAAGAAGGAAGATTTCAACAGGCAGGCCCTCCCTAATTAGAGGGTTGGTGTTACATCATCTTTTTCTTTTTTTATATCCATCTGGATTTGTTTTACAAAGCTAAGCTGAGTCAATACAATTTGAATTCGGAAAGAAAAAAAAAATTAAAAGCGAAAAGATTTGGTCCAATGAAAATTGTGCACGTCTTCACTCCCCTTACTTCCGTCTCGGTGTAGCTATCAAAGGCAGGGAATCGATCAGACGAAGAAAGTGCTGAGACGAGTCAGGGAACCATCGGGTGTGGTTCAGGCAAAGATTTTCAATTAAGGCAGGAGACCGTAGCGTTTGAGAGGGCAGTGTCCCGTCCCTGTAGTACGAAACCGGAAGTCGACGTAGCATAGCCGCCCGGCCGTCCATGCAGAAGGCCGACAAAAACGACGACGTCAAGGAATTTGTGGCTGATTCTTCTTTGCCGCTGCCTTCTTCGCAAGTTACCGTCCACATTCAAAATAGCCACATGGCTGAAGGCAGTAATAAAATGCTTTTGGTATGCTGTTTAGGCATTCTTGTTTGCTATTTTTATTACGGAATCTTACAAGAAAAGATGTAAGTTTTATTTGTTCTTTCTTAAATTCTTATGTTTGTTTACCGCCGGTTTTGAAAGCAAAAAAAAAATGAAGAAGTCTGATTTTTTAAATCGTTCCGATTTTTGAATTTCATTTACATATAAAATTCATTTTTTTTTTGGTTTCTTTTTGTCATTCAATCTGTTTTTAAAGAATAAAAATTGAATTATCTGCAATTTTGGCGATCTAAAAAAAAAAAAAAAAAATTGTCTTTTTAATTATCCTTCATAAAAACAAAGGTTTTTTTATTTTTTATTTTTAAATCAGGACAAATTTAATACAAAAAACAAATTAAAAACAAACTTTCTTTTCTTGTTTACGATTTATTTACTGAATTTATACTAAAATTAAACAACCTGTTCATATTTTTCACATAGATAATCATTTGTCAGTTAAATAAATCTTGACCCTGGTTAGTTTGACAAGCTTTTTGTTTTTAAATTTAAGAAAAATCTCTTTAATTGTCAAAAGTTTTTAAAAAATTTCACAACTGAAATTTGAAAGCAACCAATTTTGTAAAAAAAAAATTTGCTAAAAAAATTCAGTGTTTAATTTTGATATTTAAAGTAAAAAAAAAAAGATACAAAATTGGAGATAAACAAAGAAAGCTTTATAAAATTTAAGTTTTTTTTTTATAATTAACAACATTTTTGCTAAAAAATCTTTTTAGAAACTCAGTTAAAAACAAATCTGAAAAACACTTGATTTTTATTTTACATCCTACAAAAAAAACCCCAAACAAACTTAAAACCGCAATGAATCGAATTAATAATTAATTAATAATACAAAACTTTTTCTTAAGTTATTCTCTATAAGAAAATCCTTAAATGAATCGATATTTGTTTTGTACTTTTGTTTGATTCAATCATTTATTGATCTTAATTAGGATTCTTAAATTTAACAACAAAAAAAAGAAAAATATGTAAAAATATAGTTTTTTACTTTTATTTTACAATAAAATTTCGTCATTATTTAATTTTCTGTAATTAATTTCCTAACGATCCTTAATAATGGGATGATTTGTGTTGAATTCAAACTTTCACTTTTCCTGATTCAGATTTTGGTTTCTTTTTTTGTTTTTTTGAGATTTAATTATTTCAAAAGTAAAACAAACAAAAAAAAAAAAATAAGTAAATTCTGGATTTATTTGCGATAAAATAAAAAATAAATTTATTTAACTTTTTTATTTTTTAGTCTGTTTTTTTTTTTTTTTGTCTTCTTATTTATTTCTGATTTGGGAGATATTTAGTTTTTAAAAACTGGTAACTATATAAAATTAAAAAACTTTTTTTTTTATCAGATTTTTTTATCATTAATTATTGTTTAAAAATTAAAAAAAAAAAATCGAACATTTATTTTTTTTATTAAGTCTCCAACTAAAAAAAGTATTTTTTTCTTCTTCTTCAGGACCCCGATTTTTAACATAAATTTGGGTGGGGGATATTATGAGATACAAAAAAAAAAAAAAAAAAGAAAGGAAAAGTAAACATTTGAAAAGTAGTGTTCTTTTTTTAACAACTCAATAGCCATGAAATCGTTTGACAACTTTCTATTCTCCTCATCACTGTTTTCTTTCTCTCCTGTATCCTTTGTTGTCTGTTTGTTTTTTTCTGTTAAATATTTATCAGCACAGATAAAAAGCACAGTTTTTAGCAAGTATTGTCATTTAAAATCCTAGTTTTTATTTATTTATTATCATTATGCAAAAAGACAAATCGTTTAAAAATACCCTCCTCCAAAAAAAAAGAAAAATATTTTTAAATTTTTATATTGTACAAAATTAAAATTAAAAAAAATTAACTGCTCGTTTTTTATTTTCTTGTAATTAAATGTCGAATAATTTGTTGAATTAGATTGAAATAATTTTTTTTTTTTTTTTTTTTTTTTTTTAATAAAAATTAACATTTTCATGATTTTAACATTCTATCTAAGAATTAATCTATGTGAAAAAAAAAAAAAAAAAAATGAAGTCTGGCCAGATCTTATTTTCAAATTCTTACATCGAATATGAGGTTAAGTAATCTAAGAGAAACGTTATCAGTCTGCTTGACATACAGAGATTAAGATTGGCACTCAGAATCTTGTTTCTATCTTAGAATATTGCTGTCACATATGAACTGGTGCCCCTGCTATTTACTTTGTTGAGCTCCTTGATAAAATAAAATCCAAAGAAGAATCTGCAATATTATTGGTCTTGATCTGGCAGCTTGGTTTGTCACTTTCCCACTGCCTCTCTGTGTCTTTTCAATAAATACTTTCATGGTAATTGTTCAGATGAGTTCTTCACTATGGTACCTAGACTTTATGAATTTAAGTGCAGTACTAGACTGGCATAAAGATCTCTTCAATTTACATTTGAGGCGTCCTGGGCATGACGATAAACTACGTCCAACCAAAAGGCTGTCGATCCAATCAATCGGCTGGTCATGTCATGCCCCATCACATCTAACCCATCCCAAAACAACTATAACTTACAATTAACTTTCCCTCCCACACCCTACACTAAATATACTAACACCTTACCTCTAAAATGTGATGGGAAACAATGATGTTGCCAGCTATACGTTTTTGAAACAGTTGCCAGCTATACGTTTTTGAAACAGTTGCCAGCTATACGTTTTTGAAACAGTTGCCAGCTATACGTTTTTGAAACAGTTGCCAGCTATACGTTTTTGAAACAGTTGCCAGCTATACGTTTTTGAAACAGTTGCCAGCTATACGTTTTTGAAACAGTTGCCAGCTATACGTTTCTGAAGCAGTTGCCAGCTGTGCGTTTTTGAAACAATGATTTTGCCAACTATACGTTTTTGAAACAATGATTTTGCCTACTATACGTTTTGCCAACTATACGTTTTTGAAACAATAATGTTGCCAACTATACGTTTTTGAAACAATAATGTTGCCAACTATACGTTTTTGAAACAATAATGTTGCCAACTATACGTTTTTGAAACAATAATGTTGCCAACTATACGTTTTTGAAACAATAATGTTGCCAACTATACGTTTTTGAAACAATAATGTTGCCAACTATACGTTTTTGAAACAATAATGTTGCCAACTATACGTTTTTGAAACAATAATGTTGCCAACTATACGTTTTTGAAACAATAATGTTGCCAACTATACGTTTTTGAAACAATAATGTTGCCAACTATACGTTTTTGAAACAATAATGTTGCTAGGGATACATTTTTTTTTTATGAAACCATGATGTTGCCAACTATACGTTTTTGATATATCTAGTAAATGCTGGATCTGACATTAAATAACCCATAGTGGTTGATATGCCATAAAACCCCAACCAAACCAATTACAATTGAGCTGGCTAGATGTAGCTATAAATTCTATGCTAACAGTTTCTTTTCTCATTTGGTAATTCCCTTCTGACGCCATGTTTTCGAGCCAATTTTAATCTGCAAAAATTTGTCAGTTGCTATCTGCTGTCCTCCTGATTACTCTTTTCTCTCCCTATTCATTAATAATGTTTGTTCTTAATTCTTCCACACCCAGTAACCCCTTGTGTTTTAGTGTCTTTACTGCTTTACATGGGGTAAAATTGATTTAAAAAAAAATCTCTCTCCTTCATATATATACCCAGCTGGGTTGCCTGGAGATTGTTGGTGTCTCAGGCAACAAGTTTCCTTAAATTTTGGACAGCTTCCTCAAATAAAAAATACTAAAACAGATTTTTAGTTTAATTAACAAAGAAGTCTTAAAAGAAAATATAAACTTGAAGGATGTCCTTATAAAATATTTGCTCCCCCGTCTCTTGTGAAGGATTTTTCTTTTCCTTCAGGGCTTTTAAGATTTTTAATTGATTAAGGAAATGTGGTTTGTCGTTGGTTATTGTATCTTTATCTTTAATGAATTTTTGAGCTGAAAAGATTGGGTGTGTGGTTGGTTGGTTGTTAGCATGTGTGTATGTATGCATGTATATATATATATATATATATATATATATATATATATATATACTGACTGTTGTGATAATTGCTCTATTCTTAGGCTAGAATGACAACTTGAGATTTTCTCATTTTTCTCACCTTCTTTCAGGTAAGAACATTGGCACAAACGTTTCTCTTTATTTCAACCCACTCTCACAAAACTTATCTTTCCGCTTTCTCAAAACTCATTCAAATTACAACAGTAATGGTAATTTAGTTATTCATTGACCAAAATAAAGTCTATGGTAGAATTTTCAGTGTCTAGCTAGTAAAGCCTCCTATATACCTCTGAGTGTGGATCAGTATTTCCGTAGCCTGTAGTAATTAGCTGAATTTTGACATGAAATTTACACTAATGCATGTGATTAATAAATATTCACCACTGGATTAAATGCATTGACATTTTGTTGAAAAAGGACTATTTGTTGTACTAATTAGTCAATATATTTGTAGCCTATGTACTTAAGAGAATCTTTGTTTTTTTGGAACTACAATAAGAATATTCTGTTTACTATAATGGGAAAACTTTGACTTTGATGCTCACAAAAAACAATGTCAAAAGGACGGTTTTTCCCTTGACGCCACTATTATTTTAACTACCTTCACTTCTCAGCAGTGTTTATTGTTTTAAAAAGTGATGATTAGAATTGTATTTATTTATTATTGTTTATAGGAATGATTGGTAAAACATTGGTGGATTGCAAATTGATTTAAACTTTATAAAATACTAAATAAGGATTTTCTTAGAGTTGGTTCACATTTTTATAATTTAGTAAATATAAATTTATGAATAAAAAATTGTTTTCATATTTATTTCTTTATGAATTGGTAAATAAATATTGTATTAGATTTTTATAATGTAAATATAAAATTATTCTTGTAAATAAACAATCTAATAAATAAATAGTGTTTAGGTTTTATGACAATTCTAATCATCGCTTTTTAAAACAATAAACTAAGGAGTGAAGTTTGTTAAAATAATAGTGGTGTCAAGAGAGAAAAAATATCCTTTTGACTAACCTTTATTTATTTTATTTTATTATTTTTTTTTTTTTTTTTTAGCAGTGGTGTGTCTAGGGTAAGATAGTTTGATGGAGCTTGCCTCCCTTCAGGCTGGTTTTAAGTGGTTTAAGTTTGTTTTTTTGTTTTAACTGGTGGCTTATGGCCATATCATGTTGAAACACTGATTTTCATAGGATCACCACCAAAGTTAAGCATCATCAAGCCTGGTCAATACCTAGGTGGGTAACTGCTTGGTAATATCAAGTGCTGTAAACTTGGATGCATGGATAGTGTAATAGATAAAGAATTGGAAATAGAGCCAAGTTTCAATTCCAGTTGGGTTTGTTATATTCACTTATATGCAAGTACTCTTGTGGAAAGGTATGAATCTGCCTCTTCTTCCCCCAGGTATGGGTTAATTAGGACTTTTTTTTTTTTTAGTAAATTGTTATCTCCAACAAATTCTTATCGAAAAAAATATTTTCTGGCTTTAAAATAACCTGCAAAAGGTTGATAAACTGTAAAAAAAAAAACAAATCAGTTTTCTAGATAAATCAATCTTCTTGCCACTTCAAGCCCAGTCTGCCATGAACACATAGCTGAGGGGAGAAGGCATGAATTCATACTTTTCTCAAGGGTATTTGTGCAGTGAACTCTGATGAAATTTGCACTTGCCTTACTGATTTATATTGCAAAATCACCACCTGCGTAACCCAAATCAAAGTCATTATGATTTAAACAACACTTGCCAAATAAAATATTGGATTATTTTTAATCCGGTTTTTTTTTTTGGCTCTAAAAGCTTTCTGCAAAAAGTCACAAAATGGTGTTTGGGAAGGGTTTGACTAAAATGTTAAAAGTGGAAGCTGGTTAAGATGTTAAAATTAGGGGTTTGGCTAACTCAGATATGATTCATTGATTGATTTGATTTTTTTTTTTTTTTTTTATGGCTTATCAACCCTTTGTAGGTTATTTAAAGCCAAACCATATTTTGGATTATAAGAAAAAATCCCCCCCCCTCCGCCAGTGAATATTGCATTAACAATTTCTTAAAAATAACAATTTTTCCAGATGTCTTACTATTTAACCGATACCTTCTCAAAGGTATTTGTGCAAAAAGTGAATGTAGTGAACCTGACTGGAATTTAAACTCTGATTTCTTATTCTGAGATGCTATTTTTACACCACCTGCAAATCTTGACTAAATCAGAAATTAAGATTCCTTATATATATATATATATATATATAAAAACACACTCTTTGGAAACCATGAATTTTGCTGTCTCTTCCAGTTCTCTGAATTTATTAAATCTTGTAAAGAACTGTTCAACAGTTAATTCAATGATATTTACAACAGCTTTTGAACTCATTGTCAGTCTGTCCTGCCATTGTTTGGGAGATCATTGATGTACCTCTTTAGGTTTGGGAAGTATCTAAATCTCTCATTATCTAAATCACTCTTAAAAACTTCTACTTTCATTTGAAAAAACCTTTATGTAACAAAACATCAAGTGTCTTACCAGAGCCCAGTAATTTAATATTCAAGTCATTTAAATGTTCACAAAATACCTGCAAAAAAAATGCAAGTTTACAAACCGACATAATGGCAAACAATTCTTGGTAAGGCAATTGGTCATTAAAAAAAGAGCGTTATCTCATCTAAGCATTCAACAAATTATTTCAGAACCAAATCTTGGCTAAGCCAATGAACATTTTTGTATATTTTAAGTCCTTTATATACAGATTCTACCTCATTCAGTAGCATTTGAAATTGACTTTTATGTAAAGTCTGAGCAGAAATGTAATTAACAACCTTTGTAACTGTTTGCATCACTTCCTGAAGTTCCATTAAGCCAACTTTTGCACACAAAGCCTCCTCCTGCATGATGCAATGAAAACCTATCAGTAGATGACCAACATCTTTTGCAAACAGATTTACAAATCCTGCTTTCTCACAAGTCATGGTGGGAGCATCATCTGTTGTGGCAGATACTACTTTTGAAATATGAATTTGTCAAGTAGATAATTCGTTCACAACTGCTTTACATATTTCAGCCTCAGTAGTACATTTAGGTAGTGTTACATGGCTAACTATCACGTACGTACTTCATCATGCCTACAAAATCAAGAAAATATGGCTAACCTATCTGATGATGTAATGTTCATATTTTCATCAACACAAATAGAAAAAAATTACATGAAGACAAGTCTTTTTCTTTTAAAAATTAATAGAAGTATTAATGATTTCAGGCAATAAATCACAGCTTATTCTCATTGTTAATCTATGACATTAATTAAGAAAAGAATTTTTGACAATTATCAGAACTTTGTTAAATTTTTCTAACCATATTTTATTATTACATTCTGACACTGGTTTTTAATTGTTTTATTCAGTCACAAATAAAGAATGATGTTAAAAAACAGACATTTCGAACAATGCTCCAAGTTGCTGCAGTCTTTGGCTGTGAAATGAAAGAGTAGACGCTAATGAACTGCTATTCTTTTTGATCTCTTTGCATTGATACGGGTGTTTCTTAGGTCTCTATTCTTCACCTACTTTGCTCCTTATTTTCATCGAACTTTCCAATATCAATTCTCAACTTGGTATCTGTGTTTCCCTATGTCATACTGGTCGTCCTGGGTACGATGTTAAACTGCATCCAACAGCAAGGCCTCTGATCAGGAGGTTTTGAGGAAGCATGGAACCACCTCTTAATTGCTGGTGTTCCCAGGTCCACCCTGACCCTGAGTGGTAGCACCTGTTGGGGTCCCAGATATGGGAAAATAGTGAACTTCCAGGTCTTTTCCAGCACATTGAAACAATGATGTTGCCAGCTACACGTTTTTGAAACAATATGATGTTGCCAGCTACACGTTTTTGAAACAATATGATGTTGCCAGCTATACGTTTTTGAAACAATATGATGTTGCCAGCTTTTGAAACAATGATGTTGCCAGCTATACGTTTTTGAAACAATATGATGTTGCCAGCTTTTGAAACAATGATGTTGCCAGCTATACGTTTTTGAAACAATATGATGTTGCCAGCTATACGTTTTTGATATATTTAGTAAATACTGGATCTGGCATTAAATAACCCATAGTGGTTGATATGCCATAAAACCCCAAACAACAACAACTATGTCATACTGGATCTTTTTCTCACCCGAATCTGTCTTGCACATTTATAAGTCTACCATTTGTCTGTGCATTAAATATTGTTACCACATCTTGTCTGGTGCTTCTGCTATGTGTCTAGAAGTCCTTGACAAAATCCAAAGAAGAATCTGAACTAACATGGCATCTCTTTCTCACTGCTGTAACATAGCTTCCCTGTGCTTTTTCTATAGTGGTAATTGTTCTGATGAGCTTTCCTCTTTGGTACTTAGACTTCACAAATTTAAGTGCAGTACTAGATTGGCAGTTAGGTCTCATAATTTCAATATTGAAATTGTTAGATGTAGTTCTATGATAATAGTTTCTTCTCTCAGGCTTATGGAACTCTTTTCTACCTTCTTGCTATCCTGTTATCTATGATCTTCAAAAATTTAAATGCAATGTCAATCATCATCTTTTGTCTCCTTGAATCCTATTCTTTTATTGTCCTCCCTGTTTCTTTCATTCCCATCACCCCCCATTGCATCATAGTGGCTTTTATCATGTTACTTGAGGTGAAATGATTTTTTTAAAAAAATTGTTTATTATTTTGAAGAATCAAAACCATATTTTGTGCGTGAAGCATCTATAAAAACTAAACTGCAAAAATACCTAGTTTAAAAGTTGGTAACTAATTGATTACAACCATGATTTCCAAATTTTCATTTAAATTGTTCTTTATGCAAATGACTAAGAGCAAAGAAATCTTGAATTTATTTTGAATTATTTTAAACAATGAAATCCACTCACCTGTCAATGAAATCCTACCTCACCTGTCTTTGGGTTCTATAAAGACTTGAAATTCAGGCTTGACTGGAACCTGCGTTTATTTTTCAAATTCTATTTTTGATTAGTGTTGAATTAGGGTTTGCTGAAAAGTTTTAGGATATCTGCTAAAATGAAACTTCATTGTGAAGCTTTAGAAGTACAATAATGCATGTGATAAAAATATTGTCAGTCTCGTTCTAGAATATTTTTCAAAAAAATATTTATAATTTTGAAAGATTATATAATTTAATCAATTTTCATTTGTCCTAAAAATTAATTTTTTAAATATTTTTTTTACATTTTTTTCAATAATATTCCTGATATAAAAAATTCAACATTCACTTCAATCAAATGGAATGAATTTTTTTTTTTAAATCTGTTCTAAATTATAATTTATTCTGTTTTTTTTGTTTTTTTTCTTGGCTCATCAACCCTTTGTAGGTTATTTAAAGCCAGAAACTATTTAAAAATGTAAAATATTTTCGCTGTTATTAATGATTTATTGATACAAGGCATACTATTTAACCCATAGCTTGGAGGATGAAGTGGATTCATACTTTTCCAAGTTGTATTTGCATGTAAGCGAATATAAAAGAACCCAACCGGAATTGGAACTTGTCTCTTTAATTAACAGTTCAGTCATTATGCATTACACCACCTACCCATCCAAGCTTAAAGCACCTGCTATTTCCAAGCGGCCACCCATTTAGGTACTGACCAGGCTCGATGCTGCATAATTTTGGTGATTGTATGGAAACTGGTGTTTCAATGTGATGTAAGCATACCCCAGAAATATTAAAGCTACTTCAAATAGACTATTTGAAGAACATTATGACCTTGTTAATTCTAAAAATAATTTTGTGCATAAGCAAATATAACAAACCCAAATGGAATTGGAACTTGACTCTCCAGTTTTCAATTCCAAGACTCTATCTATTACACCACCCATGCAACCAAGCTTATAGCAGCTGGTATTCCTAAGCAGTCACCCATCTAGGTATTGACCAGACTCTATGTTGCTTAACTTTGGTGGTGATCCTATGAAAAGTTTGGTTATTGGTGTCAAGAGTTGTCTGCTGACAAAATAATTATTAAGTAGGGGAGATCAGGCTGCATGGCAAATTGTGAATAGGGTAAAACAGATTTTCATCAAATTTATTTCATTTGAAGTAAATTTAACTTTTTTTTATCATGAATATTACTAAAATAATAAATTAAAAAAATAATGCTAAAAAGTAATTAGCAGCTTGATTGCCTCTTCTTTACTAATCAGATATTCCGTTATTATGGTAACACAAAACAAATTTTCTTATTGGTGTCAACTTTTGTCCTCTGTTAACGTAGCTTATGGTCATATCACATTGAAACACCGGTTTTGGTAGGATCATTGCCTGGCGATTATGTATAAGCATGAAACAGACTGTCACCATTGGATGTTGACTTTAATATCCACTTCTATATTTAAATACGCTCTATCCCCGATATTGAGCACTTTAACCCATAAATATAGCATACCTTTAAAACCATATTTTTAATCAATAAGAAAGTCACTGATAAAGTAAAAAGATTTTTTCATGTGGCAATTTTCGTCCTTTAGATCGTCATAAAGTGATGTTTATATTGATATAACACCATGTATATTAATATTAAGAAGGGATTCTGAAATTCTGAACTTTTAAATTTAAATAATTTCTTTTTAATGTTCACACACACAGCATATCTTCATCCAAGCATGTTTCATTAGATTATATAATATATGTATATTATTATTGTATATTTATTTTTATAATACTCCTTTTTAGTTTTTTTATTATCTTCTTGATGTTAAGTTGAAATTCATCAAAGAAGGCGCCGTACTTCCTGTTGATCTACGCTATGAATGTATGTAATGAAATGTCGTTTCTTGAAGCGAACAATATAAGACTGGAAATACACAACAAAATTGAACGCGTTTCTGTTCTTTGTTTATATTTTACCGTACGAGATACAATCATCAAAATATGAAAATGTGTCCGGAAAAATTGGAAATTCTCTCAAGCTGAAAAAAGTCCTATAAAAACAAACCATATGTCAACTGTATTAACTTTTTTATGTACTGTGTTATTAAGGGACGTTTGCGATCATGGCTCTCCACAATTTCCTACCCTTTAGCAATGTTTCTCTTTTTATTGTCCCTCTGTTCGACTATATTTATTTTACAAGTTCATTAGATAAGTTATTATTTCTCTCAAGACCTCTTGCCTCCAATATGCCCCTTCACTCAGTGTTAAATTTTCCATCCCCTTTTCATTATTGTTTCCTAGAAATCTTAATTCCCTGATTCTAAGTATATACGACGTTTATTGCAATATCTTTTCTTAAAAAACGTATATATTTATAAAACACACACACACACATATGCAAACAAACACCTATCTATCTATCTATCTATCTATCTATCTTCAAATATGTTTCATTATATAGGCACATTATGTCTATATTTTTATAATAATTCTTTCTAGTTCTCTAATGTTCTTGATATTAAAATTGAAATTCATTAAGAAAGGCACCGCATTTTTTGTTAACTCAAGTACTTTCGATCTCCTCTGAGATCATCCTCGGGGGTGAATTGCGAAGAGAAACTTAACTGTAATCGTTGTGATAATGATTTTGCAAACACGCAAAAAATAACCGTTGTGGATATGATGTTTCGTAAACAAGCATTCCCAATCCAAGGGCGATAACCAGAGATGGTAATTTTGCAAAATGTTAAATTTGAAAATGATGTTAAATGTTAGTCAATTCAAATGTATTTTAAAACATTGTTACTATACTCATAATAAATTTTGTTCAGTTTTGATTGGTTGCTTTTGATATAGAGGGTCTCAAGAAATTGAAGTTTTTGTTTATTATTTCCATGGTATAGTATATTGGTGTTGTTGACAAGTATTTTCCTGTATTCTGAAAGTGGACAGGAATGTGTTTTTAAATGTTGTACAATAGAAATTGTATCCAATAAATGGAGTATAAGACGTGTCTTGATAATGTTGTGATTATCAAGAAGATAATTAGAGAACTGGAAAGGATTATCATAAATAAAAGTAAACATAATATGTCTATATTATTTAATGAATTCAAAAGGAAAACTTTTCTTTACCAATGCATTTTGTCCCCTGAGGGACTTATCTAGGTAAATGTGGAGATTTTATTTTGTAAATTGTATTTATACACAAAAGTAACATGATAGGAGAATATTGTTAAATTTTAATTTGTGTAAGTTCTAAAATATTCCTTATGATTGCTGTGTTAGGCAAAGTAAGCTATGGAAAATGCCGAGTGATATAATTTATTGCCTAATGTACGAAAGTGAGTAAATGTTGCTGTTGTTAAATTTTTATTTTTAATGTAATTTTAATTTTGTTTTGTTTAGTTATTTCTGTATTTATTTTAAATATTTAAAGTTCTTGAGTTAAATATTTTTTTAAATTTGTTATTCTTGTGTGTGTGTGTGTATATATATATATATATATATATATATATTCATATATGTTTCATTAAATAATATAGACAAGTGTTGTCTATATATTTTATGTAAGTTCTTTTCATATCGTCTGATAAGCTTAATAACATTATCATTAAACAATGAAAGAAAATCACAATATTGATACATATTTTTTAATCCAATCTAAGCTTTCGGCTTACATAAGCCATTATCAAAGATGACAATTACACAATATATTAAGCAATACACGAACAAGAAATTGATGATAGTCTGTTTTTGTTTACATGGATGATTTCCAACGACGCTTGACACTACATTTGAATGATAACTCTAACATTTTTAGGCATTTAAAACAACACGCCTGGCCGCATACACAATTCCAGAAAATCCTTGTCGAAAACACAACTATACTTAAACATGAAAAGAATAAACAAAAACTAAAAATTCTTGAAGCTATATACATAAAACAGTTGAAACCTAACCTGAACAAAATAAACTATGAAATCTCCACAAATATCCTTAAATGCCTATAATTAGTAACAGAAGCCATTGGTTCATACCAACGGCTTTCCATACTCAATACTCATCGAATTCACTCTCGCATGGTCATGTGTAACGTCATGAGATGTGGTGCGATTTTCGCTTTCAGCGTCTTATATGCACGTGTTTATCGTTGCTTGGAAATCATCCATGTAAACAAAAACAGACTATCATCAATTTCTTGTTTGTGTATTGCTTAATATATTGTGTAATTGTCATCTTCGATAACGGCTTATGTAAGCCGAAAGCTTAGATTGGATTAAAAAATATGTATCAATATTGTGATTTTCTTTCATCGTTTAATGATAATGTTATTAAGCTTATCAGACGATATGAAAAGAACTTACATAAAATATATAGACAACACTTATCTATATTATTTAATGAAACATGTATGAATGAAAAAATGCTGCCTAAATACACACAATATATATATATATATATATATATATATATACACACATACCCAAACAAAAAAAATGAAATTATCTACTACAAAAAATTTAAAATGGCTAACCTTATCCTCAAAAATAACAACACACTAGCAAAATCAAAATTACAATGAACAAACATTAATCAGGAGTTCAAATGCCTTTTAAGGAACTGTGTTCCTGATCAAACTGAATACATAAATTATTACATCAGTCACACTACTACATGCCTATCCAGATGTCTTATGTTACACCTATCTGACTGCAGCTCTACTAGAACATATTTTAACAGACACACAAACTTACCAGAGTGCATCTGAAACATACTAGTAGAAAATACAAACATAATAACCTCATCCACGTGTAAAAAAAAGATTAAAAATAATGGAAGCCTTAATAATAAAATATAAAAAGCCAACACTCAATAATATTAACTATGAACATGACCACAATGTGCTAACTGTGTTCGGAAAATAAAGCATCTCTATAATACTAAAACACATACACATAACCCACACACCCAGTTAAAAATCAAAAATAAAATCCTCCTTGATAATGGCTAAAAATATAGCTGAAAGCACTCGGAATTACAGGACATTTGAACAGTTCGTACACAGTGTCCAGAAAAGAAAACACTTTTTTTTGAACACAAGAAAAATTTAAAAAAAATAGAAGCCTAATTGCAGTACCTTGTCTGCTGTCTTTAATGAAACATATATATATATATATATATATATATATATATATATATATATATATATATATATATATATATATATATATATATATATATATAGTTTTAAGGTATGCTATAATTACAAGTAAATGTGCTAAGTATCTAGAATTGTGTGTGTGTGAATATGAATAGACACTGTGGTTAACACAGTCTGTCATAGTCTGTCTATATTTCTGAGATGAGGTATTATGTACAGTATTTACATTAGTCGGACTATTGTCCTCATCTTTGTCATCTTCTGAAGAAGGCCGGAGCGTACAATGGCCGAAACGTTGTGACAAATATGGCGACAAAGATGAGGACAATAGTCCAACTAATGTAAATACTGTACAGTCTGTCATGTTTCAAATAGACTGTCACCACTCTGTATTGACTGCTGTGTAAGCATGGTTACTTGCCAGGGTTCTAGACTAACTTTTTTTTACCATTTCCTTGGAACCATCCTGAAAATATTTTAAACTGTCATGGAATTTTTTTTTTTTTTTTTTTTTTTCCTTAATTTAAATTTTTTTTTTTTTTCAATTGTGGTCATTTATAGTTGTTAGTAGCATAATAAAATCACCGTTAAAAAGTTTGAGAAATAAAAAAAAAATGTTTAATTTAAAAAAATAAACAAATTAGTCAAATTTTACTGTAATTTTTGTTAAAATATGGATGTAAAGGTGGTGTAATGGATAGAGGCTTGAAATGAGAAACCAGATCAGAGTTTGAATTCCAGTCAATTTTGTTACATTTGCTTATGCTCAAATACTCTTGTGTAATGTATTAACCCTCCCTTTCCCAAGCTATAGGTTAAATAGGAGAATTAAAAGCATTTTTTTTTTTTTCTAAATTTCCCGAAGTCAATGCTTTGTATGATTGATTGTCTGTATCTATCCTGTTTTGTATTTGCTACTCCCAACCATCACCCACACACTTTTTATTTGGATAAAAGATGACAAAATCAATTCTCTTTCTGTGTTTCTTTGGTATTTTTTTAATTTACTTTGGAAAATAAATTTGGGCAAACATTGAGGGTTTGTGACCACAAACAAATAGTGGCAAAATAACAGTTTTTCCCTTGATACCACTATTATTTTAACTACCTTCATGCCATGGTTTGTTTTAAAATTGTAATAAACATAGAAAAATGCATAAAATTCACTTTCATATGTTCTTGAGAATGTACAACAAAAATAGTAAACACTATTCATTAGATTGTTTATTTACAAGAATAATTTTATATTTCTTAGGTTGGTGCAAAAATAATGTCGTTTTCTCACATATGTTAGAACGTCAAAAAACGACATTATTTTTGTACCAACCTAATACAACATAGTAAAAAAAATACTAATGCAATGCAATATTTATCATTCATCAAGAAATAAATATGAAAACAATTTTTTATTCATAAATTTCTCAACATTTACTGAATTAAAATATGTGACCCAACTATAAAGAAATCCTTCTTTACCATTTTATAAAGTCGGTATCTACGCTGACGACACTACTATTTACTCCTGCCTCAAGCACAAATCTACTGAGGCGGACAAAATTAACCTGGCAGCTCAAATTGAAAAGGACCTCCAATCGGTTGTGGACTGGGGAGAGAAATGGATGGTCAACTTTAATGCCTCTAAAACAAAATTGCTCTCCATTAACCACCACAAGGACCCATCCCTGCATCCCATCAGAATGTCTGAGGACCAACTTCTCGAGAGTTCCTCTCTGCGGCTGCTCGGTCTCACGCTGCCCGCTGATCTGAGATGGAACAAATACATCGAGTCAATTGCATCATCCACCGCTAGAAAAGTTGGTTCCCTGTGCCGAGCCAGGAAATTCTTCTCCCCTGAATCGATCCTCCAAGTCTATAAGTCTACCATTCGACCTTGCATGGAGTATTGCTGCCATTTATGGTCTGGGGCCCCTGCGTGTTGCCTCGGGGTTCTTGATAAGATCCAGAGACGGATATGCAATGTGATTGGCCCTGATCTGTCATCTCGTCTGCAGTCGCTCTCTCACAGACGCAATGTTGCATCACTCTGCCTTTTCTACAAGTACTTCCACGGTAATTGCTCTGAGGAGTTGCTTTCACTTGTCCCTAAGCCTCGTGAATTCAAGCGTCCTACGAGGCTGGCATCCCGTTCCCACCCCTTCACCGTTGAAACTGTTAGGTGTAGACGTCTTTTCTACTCCAATAGCTTCATGTCTCGCACATCTCGCCTATGGAACTCCCTTCCCTATTACTGTTTCCCTGACAAATACAATCTCCAACAGTTTAAGTGTAGCGTCAATCGACATCTCCAGTTGCCTTGATCTATCCACTTCCTGACATCTTCCATTCCTATCTGCTCTCGCTCTATATCTCCCGTAACCTCCCCACCTCGATCGGCCCTCCGTCCTTCTCTTTCTCCACATCCCTTCCTTTACCACTCCTATCTGCTCTTCCTCCAACCCTTCTGTAACCCCTTGCGTGATAGTGGCCACCGGCCTTGCTCGGGGTGATATGTTTGAATAAATTTGGCAATTAGCAAATGTTTTGCCAATGATTCCAATAAATAATAATAGTGTGAATAATGAAAAAAAACGTTGTTTTGACGCTGGCTTTTTGTGGGTATGAAGGTCCAAGTTTGCCTAAAATGTTTGTCTATGTCTTTTTATTTTTAAATAATTTTATTTGCAGAACCAGAGGCCAATATGGGGAAGAAAAAGAAGCATTCACCTACACACTGGCACTGGTCTTTGTACAGTGTATCATCAACACGTTGTTTGCAAAATTTTGTAAGTTCCATTTTTTTTATCTACAGTCAGACTAATGTCCTCATCTTTGTTACAATGACATTTTATCCATTATCTGCTGGCCTTCTTTAGATTTCCGTCAGTCTGGATAACCTTCAGACAATTTTGAACTGAACCTTTCATTTAATTTATGGTAGTAGACTCTTCCCATTTTGATGTCCATGCCTTGGCTAATTGTTCAGTTCTTGCTTGCCTAGTTTTGCCTGAGTCTGTACTACCCAGTCCAGGGGTTGAACTCATAATTAATATGTCGCCAATTTCATTAACCAATGCTTTAATTTTTTTTTTTTTTAAGCATATCACCCCAAGCAAGGCTGGAAGCCACTAGTACGCAGGGGGTTACAGAAGGTTTGGAGGAAGAGCAGATAGGAGTGGTAAAGGATAGGATGTGGAGAAAGATAGTGGATCGATCAAGGCAAGGGGGTTACAGAAGATTTGGAGCGAGAGCAGATAGGAATGAAAGGTGAAAGGATGTGGAGAAGGGAAGTGGATAGATCAAGGCAACTGGAGATGTCGATTGACGTTACACTTAAATAGTTGGAGATTGTATCCGTCAGGGAAACAGGAATAAGGAAGGGAGTTCCACAGGCGTGATGTGCGAGACGTGAAGCTATTGGAGTAGAAGAGACGTCTACATTCAACAGTTTCAACGGTGAAGGGGTGGGAACGGGATGCCAGCCTCGTGGGACGTTTAAATTCATGAGGCCTAGGAACCAGCGAAAGCAGCTCCTCGGAGCAATTACCGTGAAAGTATTTATAAAAAAGACAGAGCAAGGCAACGTCGCGTCTGTGAGAGAGAGACTGCAGACGAGATGACAGATCGGGGCCAATTACATTGCATATCCGTCTCTGGATCTTATTGGATAACACTGAAATACATTATGGTATAAAAAGAAATGGTACGTTCAATCTAAGGGAAATAATAATTGAAACAAAGCAAGTTCAGTCGGCCAATGATGACAATTCTAGAACAACGTAACTATAAACAAATTTTTTTTTCTATCCTCTGCCAGCCGCTATGATGGAGAAAGCATTACCTCGAACCGTTGCCAGTGAGACACGTTGCAGGAGCCACTCCGTTTCGCGAGGCTCATTCCTTAATCGAGACGCAATCGTGCCAATCCTCCGAAGGAACGCCATCGAACGAGGGCCAATAACCCCTGAAGTCACCACTGCCACAGGAGTAAAAAAAAATCTATCAGCAAGAGAAGAATATTTAGCTATTTTTTTTATCTCTGCGTCTCTGGCAACGAACCCCGGCTCAACCACGGACCTGATGCTTTAATTCTCTTGGACATTGTCTTATTTTCTTCTATGTGCTGTGTCCCTTCAGGACATAGGCGATCATAGCTCTCCACAACTTCCTATCTCATGTAGCTCTTTGCAGTTTCTCTCCCTTTGCTAAGCCCCCACCCTGTTCTGCCATCTATTTATGGCTTGCTGCCTTGTGAGGGTTAAGTTTTCTAAGCCCACCTTCCTCATGTGTTGAAGGAATTTCAGCTGCCTTTTCCTGATTTTGAGTATAAGTATTCTTTCTAATGTCATTTACTTTTAGGCTTCGTTGTTGCCTACTTGCTCCCTCCATGGAATTTTCGATATAGCTTTGGTAGAACCACATTTCTGCTGTTTCTAGTTTTTTTCGTCATCTTCAGAGAAATTGTCTCACATTCACTGCTATATAAGAGGATGGATATCATATAGCAATTCTAGTTCTAGGTATAATAATAATCTACATCCGTCAGAAAGACCTGATTGGAAGATTGGAGGCTTTGAGGTGCCTGGAACCACCTCTTAATTAATGTTGTTCCTAGATCCACCCTGACCTGGTGGTAGCACCTGTTATGGTCTCAGAGGGGTAAATAGCACCCCGAGCCAAACAAAGTATGGAATGAAAGTATAAAAATGAATTTTTATAGTAAAAATACCAGCAATAAATTTTTGTATAAAAAAAAACTGACAATACATGACCAACAATACATTTTATCCGCAATTGAAGACACACATAGCGTTTAAATTTAGATTTCAGCATTAAATAACTCAATGTGGTTGATATGCTGCTAAACAAAACCAACCAAATAACTAACATGAACTCTTTTATGTCGTTAATCCATATATCCTACGATCAAACTGCAAAATATAACTTAAAAAAGAAAAATATGAAACACTCATATCACCACCTCTAGTAATTATGTCCACACAAACTTGTATATGCACAAAAGCTGAGTATTATCTACCATGTATTCAATTGTGACAGTAGAATAACATCATATTTTTATTACTTCAGATCTCCTAAGAAAATTAAATTTCAGCATTAAATGACCCATAAGGAGTTGATATGCCATTAAACAATCAAATCAAAGCTCCCAAGAAAATTAAATTTCGGCATTAAATGGCCCATAAGGTGTTGATATGCCGTTAAACAATCAAATCACATCAAAGCTCCCAAGAAAAATTAAATTTCAGCATTAAATGACCCATAAGGAGTTGATATGCCGTTAAACAATTAAATCAAATCAAAGCTCCCAAGAAAATTAAATTTCGGCATTAAATGACCCATAAGGAGTTGATATGCCATTAAACAAATCAACTAACATTGCAATTTATTTGTTAAAAATTTTTTTTTTCTGTTTCTCAACACCTAGCTTAGCAGTCTGTCTATATTTCTGAGATGTGGTATTATGTACGGTATTTACATTAGTCGGACTATTGTCCTCATCTTTGTCACCATATTTGTCACAACCTTTTGGCCGTTGTACGCTCCGGCCTTCTTCAGGTGGTTGGAATTTCGAACCGAACCCTTTATTTCGATCACTGGGGTAGACTGTTCTAGTTCCACGAGCCATGTTTGATGGATGTCAGTTATCAGTTATCTCCTGGTAATTTTCCCTCTGAAAGTTCTCCACTGCCTGAACCGGGTATTGAACTCACACTCAGAAATTCATACCCAGATGTCCTCAAGGACACATGGTACAGTGGATAAAGGCGTTGGTTAGATCCAGTGACAGACCCAAAGGGTTCGGTTCGAAATTCCAACCACCTGAAGAAGGCCGAAGCGTACAACGGCCAAAATGTTGTGACAAATATGGCGACAAAGATGAGGACAATAGTCCGACTAATGTAAATACTGTACCTAGCTTAGCATTGTTGCATTTTCCATCCTCTGTTAAAATTCTTCCCAGATATTTGAACTTTAGCACCTGCTTGATATTTATTTATTTTACTCACACACACACACACACACACACACATATATATACACACACACACACACACACACTTACAGGGTGAGTCAAAACTATGTTAACATTAGTATGAATCATTTATTCAGAGTTTACTGAACAGTCTCCGCCTGTCCACCAGCACGATTGATCCACAACAACCAGCAATCAATAGTAGAATTAAGTGCCTTGACACACACTTCACAGGGAATGTTTGATATTACACATTTCATTCTGTCCTTGTGTTCTTTGATGTGTCTTTTTCGCTATACACGTGATCCTTCGTCATATCCTGTAACCAGAAGTCACAGGGTGTTAGATCAGGGGAGTGTGTTGGCCTTGCCAACGGTCCATCGTGACTTATCCAACGATTTGGGAAACTTTGATCGAGTCAAGCGCAAACAGCATGGGCAAAATGAGGTGGTGCAGCATCTTGTTAGAAAGACCTTGCTCGTCTGATTTGTATGGGTATGTTATCAATGGCAAACTCCTGCAGCATTTGTAAGTAAGTATTTGAAGTCACCGTTGTAGTTGTAAAGAAATATGGGCCAATTACATTCTGTGACTTTGGGTTATGGTAAAGGATCGCCTGTATAGAACTGATTGCTGGTTTTTGTGCATCAATCATACTGATGGACTGTTCAGTAAACTCTGAATTAAGGATTCCTCTCATACTAGTGTTAATATAATTTTGACTCACCCTGTGTGTGTGTATGCGCGTGCGCACATGTGTGTAGTGTATATACATTCTATCTCTCTCTCTCTCATATATATATATATATATATATATATATTAGTTATTTATTAATTAATTTTCTTTGTTTAATTAAATTCATTTCGTTTCTTGCTTTGAAAAAGTCCGCATTGGACGAAACGCATCAGCAATTACTGTTTTCTTATTGTCATTTATTTACAAATATTGTCTTCTCTAAAAGTTAAATTTGAGAAATTTTCATATATATATATATATATATATATATATATTATAAATTAATAGAATTAAAATATGGTTTTACCGCTACACAGTGATGACCATGTTTCAGAAATGGAAGCTAAAGCCCCTGAATTTAATTTTGTTATTAAACCAAAGACATTAGTTCCATTTCCTCATCAAGCGAATTTTGGAGTAACTTACTTTTTAAAATTTACGGTTGTTAACGGCACAGGAAAGATTCATAGTTTGAGGGTTTCCAAGGTTACCGATAAATCCATTCATCTAGACAAGGGGTGGTAGAGGGTTCAATTTATGGTTATTAGGAATTCTACTAACTTCAGAATAGACAAAATTAGAAAGGCATTATATAAAGAATTTAAAAGCATGGGTTTAAAAATTACCGTTAGCACTAAAATTAAAAAAGTTAACTTCCTTGATATAACATTAGATTTAAAGAACAATACATACACACCTTATAAAAAACTCAATACGAATCCTGTATATATACACCCTAAATCAAATCACCCCTCATCTATAATTAAACATATACCTTTATCTATCCGAAAAAGAATTAGTACAAATTCAGCAAATGACAAGATTTTCGACGAACATATTAATTTCTATAATAAAGCTCTAAAAGATAGTGGCTACAAAAACCTGAAACTAACTTATATTAAAAATGAAAACGGTAAACATAGGAAAAACAGAAGCAGGAAAATAATTTGGTATACACCCCCATACAACCAAATGGTAAAAAACAAATTGGGACAAAAATTCCTTGAATTAATACTCAAGCATTTTCCCGGTGGAAGTAAACTTAGTACTATTTTCAATAGAAATACACTAAAATTAAGTTATAGCTGTACTGATAACCTAGAAAAGATAATTAAGAAACATAATACTAATATCTTAAATAAACACTTATACCAGAACCAAAAAATTGTAGACAAGGGAAAAATACAAACAACAACTAATGAGGGTGAACAAAAATTATGTAATTGTAGAAACCCTCAAAACTGTCCTTTACAAAATAAATGTTGCATAGAATCAGTAGTATACCAATGTAATATATCTTCTGTTGAAAACCCTGAAAACATAAAAATTTATATAGGTTGCACTAGCCATGAGTTCAAAAAGAGGTTCTACCAACATCAATCCTTGTTTAGGATAAATAAGTATAAAAGTCAAACATCTCTTTCGAAGTACTTTTGGCACCTAAAAGAATCCAATAAAACACCTACAGTAAAATGGAAGTTAATAAGAAGGGCTAGAATATGTAGGTCATTAAATGACCCATGTCCTTTATGCATACATGAGAAACTATATATTACTAAGTTTATAAAAAATAAAAATTTACTGAATCAGAGAAATGAAATAGCTATTTTATGTCGTCATTGCCAAAAGTTTTCTTTAAATAATCTTTAAATAATCTATAAAAAAAAAAAAAAAAAAAAAAAAAAATTACTTGATTATTATGCATACTCATATTTGATGGGTATAAATAATTTTAAATAATGTAGATAATTATATTACATTTACTTGGTTTATAATGAAATATAGCCGATTAAAATTAAAAAGTTAAATTTGAAAGTAGAATTTTAAAAATGTTTTAAAATTGAAATTAAATAAAACAGATTCTAACCTAAATATCTTTTAAAATTGTAATTAAATAAAACGTACTCTAACCATAACACCTCTCTCAAAAGCAATTCAAACACTGAAAAGAATCCAAGTGAACACCGAAAGTCATATGAAATTAATAAGTTAGAATATAATATTGAACATTAAATGTCCTTTATACATACATATATACATTTATAATACTAAATTTATAAATAAAAGTTTATTGAATTAGTGAAATAATTTAACCACCTTTGCCGTCATTGTCATAAAGTTTACATAAAATAAAATAATATTTACTTATACTCGATAAGAATAAATAATTTTAAATACTGTAAGTAATCCTAATACATTTACTTGGTTTTTAACTAGGAGTATAGTATATTAAATATTAAAAATAACTTTTTAGAAAGGTGGATAAAACATATTCTAACCTAAACAGTCCCTCAAAATCTTTAAATATACAAATAGAAATAATACCATAAGAATTTTTGCCGTTAGAAATAAACCCAGATGACATGAATTTAGCGGATGTCAGAATTCGTTAAAAGATACATCCCTACCCATCCCTAAACATAACCCCGCTTTCAAATGTAACTATTAACTGAGACAACGAAAATTAAAAATTGAACCCTCTACCACCCCTTGTCTAGATGAATGGATTTATCGGTAACCTTGGAAACCCTCAAACTATGAATCTTTCCTGTGCCGTTAACAACCGTAAATTTTAAAAAGTAAGTTACTCCAAAATTCGCTTGATGAGGAAATGGAACTAATGTCTTTGGTTTAATAACAAAATTAAATTCAGGGGCTTTAGCTTCCATTTCTGAAACATGGTCATCACTGTGTAGCGGTAAAACCATATTTTAATTCTATTAATTTATAATATTAATGCTCTGTAAACTTAAATTTACATAGAGCACTATTGTGTAAAAATAAAAATATCTATAAGAACACCGGATTTTATATCTTACTGTTCTTTCCTTTTTATTTATATATACATATATATATATATATATATATATATATATATTTATTTATATAGAAATATTTATTTATTTATTTATTTATTTATATAGAAATATTTATTTATTTATTTATTTATTTATATAGAAATATTTATTTAGTTATTTATTTATTTATATAGAAATATTTAGTTATTTATTTATTTATATAGAAATATTTAGTTATTTATTTATTTATATAGAAATATTTAGTTATTTATTTATTTATATAGAAATATTTAGTTATTTATTTATTTATATAGAAATATTTAGTTATTTATATAGAAATATTTATTTATTTATATAGAAATATTTATTTATTTATATAGAAATATTTAGTTATTTATATAGAAATATTTAGTTATTTATATAGAAATATTTAGTTATTTATATAGAAATATTTAGTTATTTATATAGAAATATTTAGTTATTTATATAGAAATATTTAGTTATTTATATAGAAATATTTAGTTATTTATATAGAAATATTTAGTTATTTATATAGAAATATTTAGTTATTTATATAGAAATATTTAGTTATTTATATAGAAATATTTAGTTATTTATATAGAAATATTTAGTTATTTATATGGAAATATTTAGTTATTTATTTATTTATATAGAAATATTTATATATTTATTTATTTATTTATTTATATGGATATATTTATTTATTTATATAGAAATATATACACATACACAATTTGTAACTTACATATTGGGTAAGTGCTTTAAATCTAATCTTTTTGTCTTCTCCACTGCAGCTTTATTGTCAAACTTGGCTTTCTTCCTGTTGTCACTGCAGACTTTTTTGCCATTCTTCAGTGTGTTTTTCTATTTTTGCCAAGCAAGATGGTAATTTCCCTAGGATGCAACAGGTTACTGGGAGTGAAAGAAAATGGGGGGAAAACTTTAGTGAGACGTGAAGAAATAAAAAGAGCAGGGTTCTGGAGGACAGGTGGCAATTGGCATTGAAATTTAAATTTAAATTTTTGAAGGTTATAGGTGGCAGGGAAGCAAGAATCTGGAAGAGAGTTCCACAGGTGAGAATTGTGAGAAAAGAAACTATTAGAATAGAAGATATGGTTGCCTCTGGCTAGTTTTTCTAATGTAGTAGCTTGATTAAATTCATGCAGTTGAGGCACCTAAGAAGAAAGCTTATCAGAACAATTGCCATAAAAATATTTGTAAAAAAAAAAAAAAAAAAAAAAAAGGTCAGAGGCAAGCCCGGTCAGGACCAGTAACATTACAGACTTTTCTTTGAATTTTGTCAACAATCTTGAGATATTGCAGGCGCATCAGATCAGATCTGGAAGCGATATTCAATGCATGGCTGAATGGTAGATAAATGTGCAAAATGAATACTAACAAGAAAAATTGTCTAGCACAACACTGTGGACCAACTCTCTTAGTTTGCAGACTTAGCAATTGATTTAATCCCTCCACATCATGTCAGTGGAAAACATGTGACCAAGAAAGCTTGTCCTGGGTATGATGATAAAGTACATCTGGCAGCAAAGCCTCTGATCAGGAGGTTTTGAGGAGCGTGGAACCACCTCTTAATTGCTGGTGTTCCTCGGTCCACCCTGATCCAGAATGGTAGCATCTGTTAGGATCCCAGCTATGGGTATATAGTGAACACCCAAACCGGGGTCAAAACATTAAAAAAAAATTACCAGCAATATTTTCATAGTAAAAAAAAAAAAATAAAATAAAATAAAAAATTACCAAAACACATTATTGGAAAACAGTAAAAAATTACCTAAAATATATTTTGAGAAAAAAAAAAAAATGACCATTTTTATAAATCATTATTTTTCATTTAGTGTTTTCTGTTTTACTTTAATCAATTAATTTTTTTAATTTTTTTATAGCTCTTGCAATATTTCGTTCTCCAAAGGATTCCACCTCAAAAAAGATGTATGCAATTTGTTCTTTGACTTACCTCGGTGCTATGATTGCAAGTAATAAATCTTTGCAATACATCAATTACCCAACACAGGTAAGTTGATTATTTAATGCAGATAAATTATGGGAATTACCTAACTTGGGTAAATAAAGTGAATCTGTTTCTAAGCTTTACATTATGACCTCTGTGAAATCTATATAATTTAGTGTTTTAACCCGTCGGTATTAGTTATGACTTTGAGCCAGAATTACTGCTATATGGAGTTATTATTTATATGTAGACTATTATCCTCATTTTTGTTGTGGTTATCACAACATTTCAGCTGTTATGCCCTCTGACCTTCATCATAATGTATGTCAATCTGGGAATTTCAAACTGAACTCTTTATTTAAATCTACAAGAGTAAACTGTTTTAATTCCATTGCCCATGTCTTTGGACATTTCGTCCAGTTCTTAATTTTAGCACTGTTCAGTTATTGCTTGCTCTGTTTCTACTGAGTCCAATTATACACTGCCAGACCCAGGAATTGAACTCCAAATTACTGTGTCACCTAATTCACAAACCAATGCTTTAATACACTAGGCTATTGTCCTGTGGGACAATTCTGTGTGGAGAACTCTTGTCATCTTTAGTTCTTTTTTTTTTTTTTTTTCTCAGCTTCAGACAGGCCATAACTCGATGGCATTAAGTAGATATTATTCTTTTATGTGCCGTGTCCTTTCAGGACGTAGACGATCATGGCTCTCCACTTCTCCCTATCCCTTGTAGCTCTCAATGTTTTGTCCTTTTGCTATTTCTCCTAAACCCTGTTTAGTCATCCACTTGCTTAAGCCTGCTAGGTATGCCACAAATTGATTTCCCTTGTCTCTCTTTCCCTTTATTCGCCCTGTTAGCATCAGATTTTCCAAGCCCTCTTTTCACATTATGTATCCCGGAAATTTCAGCTGCCTCTTCCTGAGGTTAAGTATAAGCTTCCTTCTTGTCTCCAAAACCCCACCGTTGCTCACATGTTCAGTCCATAGTATCCCTCGATTACTTCTGTAGAACCATACTTCTGTTGCCTTGCGTCTCTTCTTCATCGTTGAGGAGACTGTCCAACATTCGCAGCCGTAAAGGAGGACAAATATTACGTAGCAGTTGAGTACTCTTTTCTTTCCTGTCTTGTAATACTCTGCCTAGCTTTTGGAATGTGTCTCTGGCCACCCCTATACGTCTTCGGATCGCAGCGTCACACTTACTGTCCTCTGTCAGAATACTTCCCAGATATTTAGATTTCCGCACCTGCTTGATTCTAGTGTCCCCGACCTGTAAATCGCATTTCGGGCTCGTCTTTTTACTGATGACCATGCTCTTTTTGTTTAGTTTATGCTTAGTCCCTTCTTCTTGCTCTCCTTTGTTACCTTCTGTATGAGGTTTTGTAATTTCCTTTCTGCGTTTGCTATCAGCACTGTGTCATCTGCACATCTTATATTGTTAAGATTGTGGCTGCCGCTGATGAATCCTGGTATGATTTCCAGTTCTCTTAGAATTGTCCCTCTCTATAGGTTGAACAAGTCCGGCGAGAAGACACATCCTTGCCTCACGCCCCTTTCTATTTTTGTATATCTGCTGAACTCGTTCTCTATCCAAATGCAGGCCGTTTGCTGCCAGTATAGGTTCTTGATTATTCTAATATCTTTCCCAAATATATCAAGGTTGCCGAGCAGTTCCAACAGATCTTTGTGGTGTACTTTGTCGAACGCCTTTGCATCGTCTATAAAACATAGGTGCACCTCCTCCTGCATTTTCATTGCTCTTTCTGATAACCTTCTGAGCATGAATATCACGTTCCTTGTTCTGGTGTCTTTAACGAACGTGCACTGTTCTTGTCCTATCTCGGGCCTGATTCTGTTACGCACTCTATTCCACAGAGTACGGGTGACGAGTTTTGTTATGTGGCTCATTAGGCTGATTTGTTCGGTGGAGTTCACATTCATTTGCGCCTGGTTTCTTAGGCAGTGCTATGAAAATAGATCTGCTTAGATCTTCCGGTATATCACCACTGTGGTAGATTTCATTTATTATTTCTGTAATCTTGTCTATGCCAGAGTCATCTGAGGCTGTCAGCATTTCTGTTACAATTCCGTCTGGCCCTGCCACCTTGTTTCTATTCAATTTCGCCAGTGCAGCTTCTACTCTGGTTTCTAGAATTTCAGGCCCGTTGGTAGTTCTGTGTATTGCTGGTTGTTCTCTATCATCGTGGAAGAGTTCTCCAATATACTAGCTCTAGCGCTGAAGAATTTTTTCCTTCTCTAATATGAGTGTTCCATCCTTTGATTTTATGCAGCCTGTTGACGAGTATGTCTTCACTCCTGTTAGTTCCCTTGTTTGTTTATGCATGTCTCCTTTGTTGATGGTACTCAGTCTCTCTATTTCTACACATTTTTTGTTTAGTCATTCTTCTTTTGCCTGCTTGCATTTGGTCCTTATTTTGTTGTGTAGTTTTCTGTATTCCATTCTGTATCTTGGCAGAGTTTTCTGTCTCCTTTGCATCATTAGCAGACGCCATTGGTTTATACCAATGGCTTCCCATACTTAATACTTCTCGTTTTCACTCTCGCGTGGTCATGTGTGACGTCACGAGCTATGACGTGTTTTTCGCTTTCTTGGCTCGTAAATAAGAGTTTGTCGTTACTTTGAGCTTATTCAAACAGCAACGGCGGGCCATTATTGTTGTTTCGTATATGTGTTGTTTGGTTTATTAAAATTGTCATCTTTGATATTCAAGAATACCCGTCTACTAGGGCGGCTAGACAATCCCTACTGTGGTTTATACTGCGACTATGCATAGTAGACCTTAGTTACAGTTTCTGGGAAAGAGTGTGTTATCTAGCATGATCAACAATTTGAACAAGGCCAGGACATTCAAGCCCTCAGGCACGATGACTTGTGACTTCATGCTAGCACAGCTATTGACGGCCCCAAAGGGCTCCATCTACCCAATTTCACCCTCTAGGCTTGGTGGTGTGGTTTTCAGACACTTTCCAAAGGTGCTGCACACTGGGATTGACCTCTCCAGTTCGATAACATCATGAAGTCTCCTTCCTGATAAATGGTGAGATTTGAACCCAGGTCTCATGGTCAGAATGTGAACATTCTAACCACTCGGCCACATGCCCAGGGATTGAACTCATAGTGACTGTCACCAAATTTACACATCAACGCTTTAATCCATTCTTATTGTCCCATGAGTCAATCCGAAACCTAGGACTTGAATCCGTAACTTTTCTGTTGACCGTATGAATATACAATAGCGTTTCTAAATTCTTCTACTTGCTACTGACATTTTGTTTGTTGTTTATAGACACTTGATTCCAATAAATTCATTTCGTTTTTTTTTTTTTTTTTTTTTTTTTTTTTTGCCTTGAAAAATGTGTCAACTAAAACTACATTTTTCCTATTCTTTTTTCCTTAATATATATATATATATATATTTAAATAAAAACAGACTACTTTAAGGTTCCATAAAAAACAGCACCCATTACAAAGAAAACTAATTATCTAACTTTATCACAACTTCTTTCTCTCTCTTTCTCTTTATGCCTTTTTGTCCTATCCCCCTCCCATATCAATATATAACTTCCGTTAACAGATTTAATGTGTCAATGTCTGGATTTCCTCAAACAATTTAAAGTTGAAAGAGTAGAAGTGTTACCCCTAACTCAATCATGTCTCTCTGCCCCCCCTTCACCCTCCTAACTCCCTTACTTCGTTAGTTCACTTATTACTGCAATAAACGTGTAAATTTCTTTTCATTTTAACATTTGGAAATAAAATCTGATGATCCGCTGTCCTTTAAAAGGGCTGTGGTGAAATAATTTATTATATGGAACCTTAAAGTGGTCTGTTTTTATTTAAATTATTAGCTCTGATTTACATTGAGCTCTCTGGATTTTATCCTCCTTGGGTCTACCCATACGGATTACCTAGTTTTTCGTAAACTAAATAAATATATATATATATATATATATATATATATATATATATATATATATATATATATATATATATGCTTATAGAGTAATTAGTCAAATTCTTAAACCCATTAATTGTGGCAAAAATTACTATCATTTACAGTTATTGAACTGTAATGAAAGAAAATCCCATCAACTGCCATTTTGAGTTTGTTTTAGACGAGCATTTACATTTGTCGGTACAAATAGTTTACTGTTTTTCTGGCCCATGTAGATGTTACTAACAAGGGATTTTAATTTTTCTATTTCTGGCAGGTTTTAGGAAAATCTGTGAAACCAATTCCGGTGATGATCCTGGGTGTGCTGCTGGCTAGGAAACGGTACCCTGCTGCCAAATACCTGTGTGTACTGCTTATCGTTACTGGTGTGGCTTTGTTTATGTACAAAGACAAGAAAACAAATGAAGTGAAGCCACACATATATGGAATGGGTGAACTTTTACTGGTAAGAAATTCTTTTTATACCTGAAAAATTAATTTCATTCTTTTATTATTAGCTTGCTGCTTATGTGGCAAAGTGACTACCTTGCACAAAATTTTAGATGTTTATGGGTATTGATTTGTGACTAATGGGAAAGAATTAGTTCTACTAAATAAATGAAGGTGGGTGATACAAAACTGGAGAAAACTACCATGAGAAAAAACAGACACAAAACATTTAATTAGAACATAAAAATGTTTAATTAAGGCTTTGAGATTGTAATTGGTGTCATTTGAAACCTGTATTCCTAACTTAAAAGGCTGATAAGTGACTGGACCCTTAACTGACTAAGTGAGCAAAAATTATCCAAATATTTTCCTCTTTTCTAAAATATGTCTTTCTCCTTGTTTCATTCTACTTCTGAAAATGAATATATTTATGGGTTAATCTAGCAATGGGGTAGCTAGCCCGTTACGGGTATCTGGTTTTTGTCAAGAGAAGCTTCTTTCCGGTGATGATCCTGGGTGTGCTGCTGGCTAGGAAACGGTACCCTGCTGCCAAATACCTGTGTGTACTGCTTATCGTTACTGGTGTGGCTTTGTTTATGTACAAAGACAAGAAAACAAATGAAGTTAAGCCACACATATATGGAATGGGTGAACTTTTACTGGTAAGAAATTCTTTTTATACCTGAAAAATTACTATGTCGCCAAATAGGCAGTGAAAAGGCCGATGTGAAAATTCTAGTATCTGAAGACTCCATAAAGAGAAAGTTATACACCTGCAGGTTTCAATCAATCCCAGTGTAGATGAGGGGGGAAAAAATGACAAAAATAATTGCTGTAACTGATCTGTACAAACAAGGTAGAGAAATGATTTGGTGCGGATCAAGATCTACACCTGTCGGTAATCCCAACATCAGCTAGTAGATCTCTGGTTGGTCAAATCAAAAATGCATCAAACAGTCAGTATACAAAAGGATTGACTTCATAAATGTTTAGGTTTTAGTTAAAAAAAATAGCAAGCCAGGTATAATTTTCTGCAACTATAAAAACTAGTTAAATATAACCTCTGTCCCAGAATGGTTGTTATATTCAGTGTATGAAATGTGTATGAAAATGTACAACTATTATGGGACAGAGGTAATAGATCATTTCTTTTTGTATCTTTCTTTTTATTTTATTTATTTGTTTTTGTTTTAAAGGTGATGTTATGTTTATTTCAATCAGTGGTTCTTAACTGGGGACCGCATGGGTACATGTGTGACCCTGGTAAATTTTATGGGGGCCACGGAAAAATTTGGAGAATTGGGGAGCTACAAGTTCATGAAAGTGTTCATAGTGCTACAACCCTGTTGTGCACTGTATTTTAGTTCTAATAAATTTAAATTATGCAATAAAATAATTTTCAAGTGTCTTTTATGTTATTAGTGTGCATTTATGTACAGAACCTTTTCATTTTGCAGAACTTTTTCAATTTGTGTGTGAATTTATTTGCAGAATTTTTTTTTTTTTCCAAAATAAAAGTTTATTTCATTTAACTGGTTTTGGTTTTTAAAGCCAGCTGTTTTAAAGTTTATATGGAGAAATAGCACTGTTTATTTGTTCTGGAAATTGAAAAAAAAATGTAAACAACTAGGAGGGGGCTATGAAAAAGTCCTCAATAAACAAGGGGCCATGAATAGAAAAAGATTAAGAATCACTGATTTAAAGCATGAAAATCTGCCAGTTAATGTAATGATGCAATTTTGTAAGAAGGCTGAAGCAAAAATCTGCTGGATTATATATATATATTTTTTTTTCTTGTGCTTTTAGCTGGTGTCTCTCACGTTGGATGGTCTGACTGGTGCTGTCCAGGACAAGATGCGAGCTGAATCTCACACCAGTGCCCACAATATGATGTTTTTCATGAACATCTTCTCCATTCTTTGGTTATTTATTGGTGAGTCATGTCTTCACTTTGTTTTGTCGGAAAAGTCAGAAATATCTGAAATGAATACAGATGGACAGTGATGTAGATGAGTTTAATGATTGCAAGGTACAAGTCTGCATTTCTACAGAGACTCACTTCTCCAAGAAATAATCATTCTTTTCAAATAATTTTTTTCGGATTCCTAACAGATAATCACTTCAAATCATGAATTTCAAAATTTTTTTTTTTTTTTTTTTTTTTTTTTCAAATTTTCTAAATTTTAAAAGGTAAAGAATTTGATAAATTTATTGTGAATTGCAAAAGAAAACCCCTCATGTGAGCACAATATCTACCTGTTGCATGTCTATTCAGCACTAGAAAATATCCCTGTTCAACAAACTGCTCAATGCCACAATAAAATGGTAATCTCATTTTGCTTGTTCCTCCCTTAGTTAGCATCGTCCTGAGTATGATGATAAACTGCATCTGGCAGCAAGGTCTCTGATTGGGAGGTTTTGAGGAGCATGGAACCACCTCTTATTGGGTGCTGTTCCCAAGACCACCCTGATCCAGGGTGGTAGAACCTGTTAGGTTCCCAGCTATGGGCAAATAGACCCCTAAGTGGGGTCTAAACACTATGAAAGTGTAAAGATAAATTTTTATAGTAAAAATACCAGCAATACATTTTTGTAAAAAAAAAAAAAAATATATATATATAATACAGATATATATATAACTAGCAATACATTTTTGTAAAAAAAAAAAAAAAAAAAATATATATATATATATATATAATACAGATATATATAACTAGCAATACATTTTTATAAAAAAAAAAAAAAAAAAAATATATATATATAATACAGATATATATATATATATAACTAGCAATACATTTTTGTAAAAAAAAAACAAATATATATATAATACAGATATATATATATATAACTAGCAATACATTTTTGTAAAAAAAAAAAAATATATATATAATACAGATATATATATATATAACTAGCAATACATTTTTGTAAAAAAAAAAAAAAAAAATATATATATATAATACAGATATATATATATATATAACTAGCAATACATTTTTGTAAAAAAAAAAAAAAAATATATATATATAATACAGATATATATATAACTAGCAATACATTTGGCTCTCGATAAAAAAAACTCTTTTTCCTTTGGTTTCTGTGATCTTTTTATTATTATACCCCATTCTATTAATGATGTATTCATTTTAAAAAAGGTATAAAAGAACTGTAGAGTTCATGAGTATTCAATGAAAACAAATACCCATTTTAAAAAATCCACTGCATGAAACTGGTTGTTAATGGGTAGATAATAAAAAAAATGTTTTTTTTATGTTAAAATGCTCTTTCAAAAGTCCTTAAAATAGAGCACTCATATGTGCATCAGAAAAGGAATATTCAAATCATATGCTGTATATATTTGGGAATAAACCAACTTTATACATAGTGCAACCCCTGCATTTTTTTACATGAATTTTAACCCCTTCAGAAAAAATTACCCCTGTTTTTTTACGTTAAAAAAAAAAAAAGATCATAAAAACACCCGCTATACATGAATACCTACGATATATAAAATCTATGTATGTGTTTAATTTATTTTGAGATTAAAATTTTCAACCTAATGTTACAAAACCATTACTGACAGAATATCTCCTGTAAATGCTTTTACTATAAAAATAGATTGCAAATTGGGAAGAAAGCTATATTCATTGGTCACGAATGAAGACAAGTATTTCTTTTAGACTTTTTATTTGCTTCATACTTTAATATTGTTGTCTTGTTCATGTTTTTCTTTTCTCTTATTTCATTTTTTAGGTTTAGTCTTCACAGGAGAAGGAATTGCTTTCCTTGGTTTTGCCTATCGTTATCCTTCCATTCTCTACAATATATTAGCATTTAGCTTCACCAGTGCATTGGGTCAGGTAAGTTGTGATTTAAATGAAAACAAAATGAAAATTTCCTTCTTTTGCTTGTATGACTTGGCTATCAAGAATTTTAAGCGTGGACCAATACTGCTAATAAGCTGTATTGGTCCACGCTTAAAATTCTTTATGGATTTATTTAGCAAGGCATAGTATGTTGGGTGTGGTCATTAGCATAATCTAACAGGTCAGATTATGGCATTTAAACTGCAATGGTGTTATGCAAAATGAGCCTTCATACTGGTCAATGGATGAAACCTGATTATTCCAAATCTGATGGAGAGTGCGTAAATGCCTGGAATGTATTTTTTTTTTTTTTTTTTTTTTTTTTTTTTTACGGCATATCAACCTCAATGTGTTATTTAATGCTGACAAAATTTTTATTGCTGGCAATATGTTTTTCTTCAAAGATCTATTTCTGGGAATATTTTTCCTTGAAGAAATCTATAGTATGGTAAAATCTATGGTAATTCTTTTTCAAAGAATGTATATCTGTTTGTATTGCTAGTATGAGGTTGGTGCAAAAATAATGTCGTTTTCTCACATGAAGTTGAACGTCAAAAAACGACATTATTTTTGCACCAACCTAATACTTTCTTTTTTAAAGTAGTGCTGATAATAATTTTTCCTTTAAAAATTATTGCTGGTAATATTTTTTTTATTACAGTGTATTTCTGGTATTAAAACCTATTTTTACACAAGTTTGGGTGTCAACTATTTGCCCATAGCTGGTACCCTAACAGGTGCTACCACCCCAGGTCAGGGTGGACCTGGGAACACCAGCAATTAAGAGGTAGTTCCACGCTCCTCAAAACCTCCTGATCAGAGGCCTTGCTGTTGGACATAGTTTATCGTCTTACCCAGGACGTGGATGTAGTTTATCGTCATACCCAGGACGGGCCTGGAGTACTCTTGTGTCCCCTAATATATGTGCAGCCGAAACCCTTATGTTGACACATAGAGTGAGAATGTTCTGACGGACAACCTAGTTAGTTTAACATTGTTAATATTGAATGTGCAGGTAGTATAAAGGTTAATAATTAAGGGGGTTGCAGTCTGGGGAGTTGGGTGAACAGATGTAAGGGGTGATGTGATTGCAGAAATTGTCTGACAGCCATGACTAGGTTCTTCTGCTTGTGTGGTATGGTGCAGAGTCCTGTTGCCAGAGAGAGGGTCTTTCAGCAATCCCCCTCTTGACCCAGGGCAGCACTCCCTCCCCAAGGCAATTGATGTAAGCCTCCGTGTTGAGTCTGTGACTCTGTGGGAAGATGAATGAAGGCATATCACCATCACTAGTGATGACTCCAAACACCTTTGTAATTACCATTAGACTCGTCCAACTCTTTCCGAATCCTCTGCACTGTCCTCAGATTGACACCCAAACACTCTGAAATGTTTGTATTGGAGCTTTCGATGTGAATGCCAAGCAGTACGGCATGCTATTTCCAAATTTCTGGCAGAGTGAATTGCATCATGGTGCTCTTTTTCTCACAGACTGTACCCAACTGACCCTACTATATTGTGCCAGTGACTAAATAAAAAAACAGACCGTGCATAGTCACAAAATTAAAAATATAAAATGGCGACAATTTACCCATCGCACCCTGTAGAAAAAAATGGTGTCAAATGAATGTTTTTTTATTGACACCACTATTATTTTAACTTCATATATCTCTCTATCCCTCTTTCTCTCTATCCCTCTTTCTCTCTATCCCTCTTTCTCTCTATCCCTCTTTCTCTCTATCCCTCTTTCTCTCTATCCCTCTTTCTCTCTCTCTCTCTCTATCCCTCTTTCTCTCTATATATATATCTCTCTCTCTATCCCTCTTTCTCTCTCTATATATATCTCTCTCTCTATCCCTCTTTCTCTCTCTATATATATCTCTCTCTCTCTATCCCTCTCTCTCTCTATCCCTCTCTCTCTCTATCCCTCTCTCTCTCTATCCCTCTCTCTCTCTATCCCTCTCTCTCTCTATCCCTCTCTCTCTCTATCCCTCCCTCTCTCTCTATCCCTCTCTCTCTCCCTCTCTCTCCCCCCTCTCCCCCCTCTCTCTATATATATATCCCAACACTCAGCTTACAGCCGATGCAATTCTTAACTAAACACTAAAAAATGCATATATTCAACTCGCCATGTTATTTCATTCAATATCTCCATAAAAACATAATGCATACCAAATAAAAGCTGATTTCATGAACTTTGTTTCTATCTTATTTATTTTTATATGTACTACAGGGTGCGGTGAACATTACAGTTTGAAAGTAGAGACATTTTGGTGATTTCGCAAAATGTTGGACATTTTTTTTCACTGACAGCAGTTTAGACTTCCTCAAATTTTGTAATATGCGCACTCTGCAGGGTTTATTACAATTTTGGTAACACATTAGTTTGAAAGTTAACATTCTAAGCTTCATTTTAATATATTTTATATTTTTTAATTTTTAATTTTAATAAGAAGTTTGTAAACAATTCAAATGAAAAGTTTGATCGTAAAATTCAAATGCTTCTTGTAAAAATAAAAACATAAAATATATCATTAAAACGCTCATTTAATAATTTTTTTTTTTCTTGTGGGCATGAGGGTTACAGATTGCTAATTTTTCAATGTTGACATTGTAATTTTACTAATTAGAAATTATAATAAACAGAATCCATGTGGATGGGTTTAGTACTCTAATTAGCCAGTGATTAGATTCACTGGGATCTCTGAGAAAAGAGATTTAAAATAGCAAGAAAATCAAAAAAGTATTTATTAGGACAGCAAAAGACAAATGGAGAAGTCATGAGCATATACGGATAAAATTTACGACTTTGTACTTTGATATCTCTATGGATAAAGAGTCCATATTTATTGTATAATAATGAATCTATTTATTAGTTACATCTGATCTTAAAACATTGTTTTCTTTCTTTTCCAGACATTCATCTTCATAACTGTTGCCAAATTTGGACCACTGACCTGTTCCATTGTCACAACCACTCGCAAATTTTTCACCATTCTTGGCTCTGTTATTATCTTCCAGAATCCAATGTCTTCAAGACAATGGCTTGGAACCCTTTTTGTATTTACTGGACTTGGTTTAGACAATTTATATGGCAAAGAAAAGAAAAAATAAAGAAGTAAAAATAAAAAAAGACATTGAACAAATATAACTTAAAAAAAGAATAAAAGTACATGGACAGAAAAAATTGGTAAAAATTTAAGATCTTGTTTGCTATAAGTACTACTATTGCATTGTTAGTAGTAATAGCAATGAAATTTTATTCACTTTAACTACTGGTTCAAATAGCAGCAGTTGTAATAGTAGTTAAAGCAGTGTTACTTTAAGGTTGGAGCCGCGATAACATCTGCATGGAGGACAGCTCTTTTATTTGCATTTTTAAGAGAAAAACTTGGAGTGGGTATTTTAGACCATGTGTTAGTCTTTCACATTTAATGTTTAGTTCTAGTCAGTTTTACTGTTTTACCATATAAATACACACACAAACACACATAAACTTTAATCTTCCATGAATCTCTCACGTACATTCATATCTGCTCGTGGTGTATCAAATGTAAACAAATGACGTCACACATTATGAAATGGACAAAGTCTGATAATTATTTTAAGACATTTTTATGTTTATACATTCTTTTTATAGATATAAATATTTAAGTAAATGCTCTGTTTTATAATAAACAGTATTAAACAACATTTACCGGCCTGAATGTCCGAGAAATTTTCATAGAAAATTTTTTCGTCCTCCGACAGGAATTAAACCTGTATTCTATACGGAACTGTCATATAGCCTGAAGATTAAAGTTTAAAGACAGTAAAATCGACCTTGCTAACCGAACGCTCCTCTGTAGCCGAAACGGTTAAGGCACGTCAAGCTATATGACGGTTCCGTATAGGATACCGGTTCAATTCCTGTCGGAGGACGAATATTTTCTATGAAAATTTCTTGGACATTCAGGTCGGTAAATGTTGTTTAATATTGTTTATTATAAAACAGAGCATTTACTTAAATATTTGTATCTATAAAAAGAATGTATAAACATAAAAATGTCTTAAGATATACATACACACACACTTACCTAGCACATGCTTGGGAAATTTGAAAAGAAATATTAATCTCAAATTGCAGTGGTCATCCCCAACCCCCAGGCAGTTCCTCTTTTTCAGTAGGGGGTGGGTTCATAGCCTGGCACCTGAGATGTCCCTAAAAAGGGAAGTGCCGAGGAGGGCTTCAGAAATTCTTACACGGTATTGCCATCAAATCCCACTGTAAATCTCCATCTTGTGTTACACCTTGTAGCTATGTGGGTGTTCGGGTTGTCCTTACCTATATACATACAAATAAAATCATTGAGTTGATATGTTGATAATACACTTCGCTATTTGAACCAGCATACTTATTTTGCTTTTGCTTGCAGTGTGTTGGCCGTTGCCCTCTCTGACCTCCTATTTTCAGAGTTTGTAACCTCGAAATTTCAAATCAAATCTTTTAGAGGATATACGAAAAGTTATATACTCTGGTTTGTGGGAGAAAATGGACAAGTGGCACAAAGATGGATTGTTGAGTATATTTAAATATCCCCTTAACATGGAAAGCAGAATGAGACCAGCATACTCATCTTGGTTGTTATACTGGCAGATAGCACTGCCATTCACAGGGATTGAACAGATATGTCCCATTCTCTGGTTGAGAGGAAGTGGACAAGCAGCACAAAGGTGAATAAGACTGGTGGGTATTGACTGATAGGAGTTAGCTCCCCTAAAGATGGAAAGTGTAATGAGAACAATCTACTCTTTTGTATTGAATAAAGAGTGCAGTTTGAAATTACAAAAATTTTACTGAATAAGAAGATGGATATTTGGAGAAAGATGAAGAGTAGAATAACCAAAATGTGAATCTAACAACCCAGGGGTTGCATGCCGGTTTGAATATCAAAGCATAGAATATTCGTAATTCCTCAACTCAGAAATCCCGACAAGAATATATTCACATTTACTAGGTTGGTCAGAAAGTCCTGACTCACTTAGGAAGAGGAAAGAAAAAATTTTATGATGCAACAGCAACATTAGATTTGGTTAGCTAAAATGTCCTTTACTCATTTGACTCTGTACGTTGCAGTTGTTTGTTGCCCCTGTGCAGTTTATTCCTCTTTCTGTACACTCCAACTGACAGAAATGAGTTTGGAAGAAAGTGGAATTAGAGTTTTGCTTCACTACTGTTACAAGCGAAGACTTTCTACAAGAACTGATGTGAAGTAAATTTGTGATACTGAAGAAGCATAGTCATTCGTTTGAAAGTCTCAAGGTGGTACAAATGTTTGAATTCCAGGGATCTTACCCTTGACAATCAACCACATTCTGGCTGACCATCAACAATTTGACAGTGAGGCTTTAGTGTCATTCCATCAAGACGGTGCTGAACCAATTGCATCAAGTGGATTTTGTTCACAAGAAGCCCCCCAACTGGATCCACATGACCTCACCGAGGCACAAGCTGCCCATAGAGTAGAGATTTGCAGCCAACTTCTCAACCCAATAGATGACTGACTCTGGAGGCAAATTGTCACGTCAGTTGGTGTTGCTCCATAAAATGTTGTTGTTTTCTTTCTGCCTCTTAAGAGAGTCAGGACTTTCTGGCCAAACTAATATTTTTTATTAGGTTGTCATATGAAATGACACACTTTATAGGAATTGAATGAAATGCTTCTGAAAAGTTAACTAATTTAGTTGAAAGAGACACCATGTTGATGAATGATTGTTCTTCAACGTACCTCTAAATTCTTGATCATACCTTTAAAAAAGTTCTCATCCTTTGATGTGATAAACAGTTCAAATGTTTTGATTACCTCTTATTGGAGAATGTTTTATTATGTATGAATGTCAAAATACTTAAGTGATAATCAGGAGGAGAAATATCTGGTGAATATGAGGAACAAGGCAAAATTTCTTAATTCAGTCTCTGCAACTTTCAGACAGTTAATTGAGAAGTGTGCGGCCACGCATTGTCATGCAGCAAAATTGAGCCATCCTTATTCACAAGACTAGGACGTTTCTTTTTCAATTTTTCATGCATACACTCATTTTCTCCACAACACGAAGTTGCTGTTAGTTTTCCCTTGAAACAAAACTGAATAATGGATAGCCCCTTTGAAAGACCACCATACAGTAACCATTAACTTTTTAGGGTGTAGTGGTGGTTTCGGTATTGTTTTGGTGATTCACTTGCATCAAAGCACTGGCTTACTCACTTACTGTTGTCAAAGAGTATCCATTTCTTACTGTATGTAATGATTCAATGCAAAAATGGTTCTTTTTCCCAGTTTGTATTCATACTGTAAGATTACTCAACATTGTTTCATTGTAATTATTTTCATTGGGCTTATGAATAACAATATATTGAAAGAAAAATTATCTGGAAAGAAAAAGAATCCGGAATAAGTAAAGATTTTTATATACTTAAGAGGTTATTTTGTTAGACGACCGGATCAACAACCAACCAAAAAATGCGTCATTTCATGCATGACAACCTAATATTTTCAAATTGGAAGAATAGAAATGACAACCTAATATTTTCAAATTGGAAGAATATAAAAAAGATAAAGACAAAACTGTGTGGAGTCTGACTTTGTGTCTGTTATTAAGGCTTTGTTTTTTTAATTTTCCAGTTAAATTAACTAATAACCCCTTTGCTTCCACTTTGTTGAAAATGAACAGATTCCTAAAGAACGTAATGATCCTTTTCATAAAGGACGACAGAAAAATACATTTTTATGGGAATGTTTTCATTTCAGCTTAACCAAATCTTTAGCTAAATTTGTTAACCTTTATGTGACTTCATTTGCTGTTCAAATAGTTTATCCTTCCACTGAAGATGACTTGATCTCTGAACAATAGTGATTTTGAATTTCATAGTTGTGTTGTCATATCCTGCTATGGCAACAGAAAACAACTTTAAGTTAAATTGACAATAAGGATTACTGCAATTGAGAGGCCTTAAAAAAGAACACAGTGGAAATGGAAGTAATATTAATGCTGAGTGCTGAAGGTTAATTGTTTAGCGAATTAACTGATCTGATTATATAATAAAAGAAAAAAGCCATTTTTGAACATGTTAAAAGTTTAGAAGGGTTACTGGCAATGTTTAACCTTTGTACACTCAAAAAACTGTCAGAAGGATGGATATTCCCTTGACATTGCTATTAGTGTTTTGTTTTTTTTTTGTGGGAGGGGTGACTCCCTTCTTGGATATGTTTATTTACAAAATTATAGAAATATGTAAACCAAGTTCAATATGATATTTATTATTTACCATTGTATAAAGAAATGAATTTGAAAAGATTTTTTTTCAAAAATTTATAATAACAATTCTATAATTATACACAAAGGAAACTTTGTCCACCCAAATGAATAGAGAAATACACACTGAAAATATTGAGTGTTCCCCCCCTCCTCTGTAATTAAAAGAATATTTGGTAGAGAGGAAGAGATATTGAATTTTATTGAATTTATGTGGTGAGATCAAAAGAAAGAAATGCGCAGATAGATAAAATTTATAGTTACAAATTGTAGTTGAGTGTTTATTTAAATTTTCTTGTTCAGACATTTTTATAAATTTATGAATAAAACATTTCTTGTCATATTTATTTCTTTATAAAATGCTAAATAATAAATATTTCATTATAGTTAGATCACATATTTTAATAATATTGTAAATATAAAATCATTCTTGAAAATAAGCAATCTGATAAATATTATTTAACATCTTTGTTGTCAGTTCTCAAGAATAAAAAAATATATAAATCCACTGTCATGTTAAGGTTTTATTAAAATTCCAATCGCTTTTTAAAACAAACATTACTGAGTATAAAAAAAAACTGGTAGTGGTGTCAAGGGAATAACCATCCTTTTGACACTGTTTTTGTTTTTTTTTTCTTTTGTGGGCACAAATTTAAACATTGCTGAGTTGCTTCCTTCCAACTGATGAAATACAGTGTAACCCGGATATAAGAGATATTTTCTCTGGTCCCAAATTAGAGCCTGTGTTAATGTATATATAATAGACCAAACCCGGATATAAGAGACTTCTCCGGTCCCGACAACTCTCTGATATCATTGTATGTAAAAAAAACAATTTTTAAAAATAGATGAATTGTTACAGATAAAGTTAGTTTAACTTTCATTTAAATATTAAATAATTACTTTCATCAGTATGGCTGATGCTAACCTCCGGGAGAGTCCCTCATTGCACCTTCTCGGACTAACATTTTCATCTAACATGAAGTGAAAAGATTATGCTGATTGAATTGCTAGGTCTACTGAGAAAAAAGTTGGTTTACTATGTTGCAGTAGACAATTTTTTTTCTCTTGCCGGAATCTATCTTGCATATTTATAAGTCTACGTTTGCTGTGAATATCTCTGCCACATCTGGTCTGATGTTCCTTTTATATATTCAGAGATTGTTGATAAATCCAAAGAATCTGCAATATTATTGGTCTTGACTTGGCATCTTGGTTTCAGTCATGTTCCTTTGGCATAACGTAACTTCCTCGTGTTTTTTTTTATAAATACTTTCATGGTAATTGTTCTGATGAACTTTTCTCTACGGTACCTGGACGTTATGCACTTAAGTGCAGCACTAGATTGGCAGATAGGTCTCATCATTTTACAGTTGAAATGGCTAGATGCAATTGTAAGTTCTATGCTAACAGTTTCTTCTCTCACACTTCTCGCTTGTGGAACTCTCTTCCGGGTTATTGCTTTCCAGTCAACTTTGATCTCCAAAAATTTAATGCAATGTCGATCGTTATCTTCTGTCTCCTTAGTTCCCGTTCTTTTGTTGTTCTTAACCGTGTGAGTGTATTTTTTGTCATATATTCTATAAAACTTCTTGCATCTTAGTGGCTTTATTACCTTGCTTGGTGTAAAATGATTAAACAAAGATTAATATATGGAGGTGAAAGTTCAAGGAATCTTGATGTAATTATAAAGAATTCTTTTATGTATCATTGAAACACCAGTTCCCTTATGATCAGTGAAAAGCCTGGTCAGTACCGAGATGGGTGATCTCTTGGGAATACCAAGTACTGTAAGCTTGGATAGGGGGGGGGGCGTAATGGATAATGGCTCTGAATTGTTAATCAGAAAACCAAATTCCAGTCGGGCTTCATATATTCACTTATGTGCAAAAATTGTGAAAGGTATTAATCCACCTCTTCTTCCCCAGCTATGGATTAATTAGTAAGACTTGTATCACTAAATCATTATCACCCTGCCAAAATTCTTACAATATTTTCTGGTTTTAAATAACCTGCAAAAGGGTTGATAAACCGTAAATAAAACAATGTATTATGTTCATAGCGGTGGTTATTGATCATCATATATATATATATATATATATATATATATATATAGTGTGTCCATAAAGTTTGTGTGCACTTTAAAAAAAATTATAACTTTATTTGTATTTGCGATAGAAATAATCTGTAAAAAATGTTATAAAGTTTAATGTACCTAGTTTTAAGTATAGCTAAAATGACTAATGTGATTTCAGGCATTACTGTAAATTAGTTGCCAAATGTTTTCCCTAAACTGCAAAATCGTATTACTCTTTGTATTGCTAATGATGGAGGACATGTGGAAACTTAAATAAAATTTCAATAAAACCTTAAAAAATATAGATTTACTTCTATCTAATCCTTTTTACAAATTATTTCTATCGCAAATACAAATAAAGTTATAATTTTTTTAAAGTGCACACGAACTTTATGGACTCCCTGTGTATTATATATATATATATATATATATATATATATATATATATGGCATAAAAAGCAAAAAAAAATTTATTATAGGCCATGATAAATTTAGAAATAAAAACACAAATACCAGTCGATCGGTTTCGTCCCCTCTCATCAGAACTATTAACGGGGAATAGAAATTATGAAGAAAAAGAAAGTCTGTATCGGATGACGTGAATGAATGGGCAGGGAAGAAAAATATAATAAAAGTAATACCAACAAAGATGTTATATATATATATATATATATATATATATATATATATATAATCATTTTTTTAATTTATTTTTTTTTTTATATCCAGTTATTGTTTCTTGAGGTGTGTTTCAGATTGTCAAATGGTCGGTTTTTCCATTGACACTGCTTTTATTTTAACTACCTTCCATCCTTGGCAATATTTATTGTTTTAAAAAGCAATGATTAGAATTGTTATGAAACTCAATTTATACATTTCCTTTTGTTCTTGAGAATTTACAACAAAAATATCAAACACTATTTATTTATTAGATTGTTTACTTACAAGAATAATTTTATATTTACAACATTCTAAAAACTAATACAATTAAAACAAATACAATGCAAGATTTCTCATTTGCCAATTTATAAAGAAATGAACATTTTTTTTAATCATAAATTTATAAACATTTGCTAAATTTACATTATTCGGACTATTGTCCTCATCTTTGTTGCTATAGTTATCACAACGTTTCGGCCGTTGTACGCTCCAGCATTCTTCAGGTGGTTGGAATGTCCAACTGAACTCTTTATTTCGCTCGCTGAGGTAGACTGTTCTAGTTCCACGTGCCATGTCTAATGGATGTCATTTATCAGTTATCTCCTGTTAATTCACCTCTAAGTTCTCTACTGCCTTAACCAAGAACACATGGCACGGTGGATAAAAGCGTTGGTTAGATCCAGTGACAGGATCCAATGAGTTGTGAGTTCAATACCTGAAGAAGACCGGAGCGTACAACGGCCGAAACATTGTGATGAATATGTCAACAAAGATAAGGACAATAGTCCGAATAATGTAAATACTGTACATAATACCCCATCTCAGAAATATAGACAGATTTGCTAAATTATTAAAATATGTGAGCCAACTATAAGGAAATCATTATTCACCATTTTATAAAGTTCGAATCAATTGGCAATTAGCCGATGTTTTGCCAACCATTCCAATAAACAATATAATAAATAATGTTTATTATTTCTGTTGTCAAATCTCAAGAACAAAGAAAATATATAAATTCACTTTGATATAGTATTGGGATTTTCCCAATTATATTTGGTAACGAAAATATTGTGACGCCGACAAGAAGAAAGGAACACAAACACAGATGGAGATGTTGGAAAATAACTTGTATTGTAGGAAAAGAGAGGAAAGTTTCTTGCAAACAGTCGGGTTTGCGGAACTTATCTGAAAGATGCGCCCATTTAACGGTTTTACATTTCCTGTGTCGTTTTGGCTGGGTTGAAGAAATAGAGCCTTGACTTCTGTGCTTCAGTTGCTGTCCAAATCCTCACACGTGTCCTGGTGTTTAGATGACGGAGAGTGCAGACGAGGAACGTCTTGTCTCTGAGGGTCCCACAAGCAAAAGAGAGAAGAGGGTTCGTAAAAACCGCTCTCGTTAGGGTTGGTGAAGATCTAAAAAGGTAGCCTGTGATTGGTTGGTTTTCATCCAATCACAGGGCACCCAGTTAGCGACTCCGTAATAATTTCAATAATAGGTTGTATTTCAATTCTAATCATTGCTTTTTAAAAGAAGAGTAAAGATAGTTAAAATAATAGTGGTGTCAGGAGAAAAAACTTTTTTTTTTCAGACATTATGGTCCAAGATGGCCGAGAATTCTTTTTGTTTAATCCTATCAAGTCAAAATCTATCTGAAAAGATCTCAACCAGAAACCAAACTTACGTTAATTTTTTTTTCAATAACCTTTTTCTGGTCACTGAAAAATCAACACTAAAAAAAAAGTGTTCTTGTATTTATATTTGTGGTACGAGTAATGAGTCTGTAGAGGACCGGGGTGTGAAAATGAGGATGATATCTCTGGGCTAAGATTTCTTGCTGGCCGGTCCAGCTACATAGGAATGTTGGACTATAATTAAGTCCAAAGAAGATAAAGAAACAAATAAGACCGATATACATGTATGCAAACAAATATGTATTAATAATAAATATTAATACACGAAGACATGAAAAGTTACAGAGTGTTTGTATGGAAAGTTATGTGTGTGTGTGTTGAGTGTCCGTACGAACGCGTATTTTGTTTTTAGCGTGTTCCCAGAATATGGGAAACGCTGTTTGTGTGAGAGGTCACATATTGGAATAAGAAAAAAAAGAGAAAGTTTTTTACCCCGCCTCACGCGTGAGGTTGCGGCCCGAGGCCTGAGTCGAGAAAGATGGCCGCACGTGTGCGTAAGCCGGAAAAAGAGATGGGTCAGCCAGTATTTATACTCGTGGGAGAGAGACCCCTGTTGAAGGATTAAGGGAATGAGGAGGAGATAACTCCGACAAGTCCCCATGGAAGGGGAAAGCATAATTATTAACCTTTTGACAGCATTTATTTATAAATCCTTACATATACAGTTCTATTTTATGTTTTTGTTTTTCCTGTTAAAAAAAAAAATCCAGCCGAGAACTGCCATTTCCAAAAGAATGGCGTCACTTCCGGTCTTTTGTCAAATCCCTTCTGAAATTTAAATTAAATTTGACAAAAATGCACCGGCTTAAGATTATTGACTTAATATTGTGCCTCTTACCAAAAAAAGTCACAAAACATTGATATCTGTATTAATAGAGACTGCAAAAGATGTCCAAATTCATCTTTCCTATTCATCTAGGTCAGTGGTTCTTAACCTTTTTTTTTTGGTTACGGACTCTTGTAAGAATTAGCTTTTCATTGACAGACAAGCAGATGCAATCTGATCGGCTTTTCACAACACTTATATGTGCATTACTCTATACTGCTCGCTTATACACACTGTACACACACAACACTTTTTAGCTATCCATACTTGAAAGAAATTGTGGGCAATTAATCCTCACCAGTATATGAGAAGATAAGCCGTGATAAGCAGTGGAAAATGAGAATTATCACTTGCTGTGTAACAATATTTAACATGACGTACGGACGAAAAGAGTTAAAAAGACGATTTTATTTTATTGTTTTTGGCATTGGGAACAGACGTATGAATTTTGCAATATATATATATATATATATATATATATATATATATATGGCACAAATAATAAAAAAGCACAACAGGAAAATTATTAACAAACCACACGAACAAATTAAACCCACGCGCAACTGCAGAATAAAAAACGAATGTCCCTTAAATGGTAATTGTTTACAAAACAACGTAATCTACCAAGCCACGATAACATCAGCAGATAATGAAGAAAAAGTATACATAGGAGTAACCGAAGGACCATGGAAACAAAGAAATTATGTACACAAAATGTCTTTCACAAATAGTAAATATGCGAACAGCACAATGCTTTCTAAGTATATCTGGGAAATAAAAAACAAAACACACACCACACCAAAAATATCTTGGAAAATAAGGAAAAATTCATCAGCCAACAACAACCTATCAAAAACTTGCAAACTTTGCTTGGAGGAAAAAATAGCTATCATTACCTTCCCAGACCAAAATAAATTATTAAATAAAAGATTCGAGTTAATCTCAAAATGCAGACATGAAAACAAATTTTTACTACGTAACTTAAAATAGAAATAAATATATAAACAAACAAACAACAATAAAATAAGCAAAATAAATTACTCCAAACAAATTACAAAACCACACCTGTTAGAATATGCGAAATAAAATCAAAACAAAAGAACGGACGAAAGTTATAACTGTTATATAACGATAAAAAATAAAAAAATTAATAAAAGATAATATACTACGTTACTTAAAAATCGAAAGCCAAAAATATACAGTGTAACAAAGAAATAACAACAAGTATAATAAATTGATCTAAATACATCCAAATATATAAATAAACTAACAACCGATTAAGATAAACTAGCCGTTTAAAAAAACAAATAAAGATAATCAACCCAAATAGATAAATTAAAAACTGTTCCGACCAAAATAATAGTAAGAACAAACCACAACATCCCACCCCAAAATTCAACAAATAGATTTAATCAATGACAAATAAACAAATATATAAGATAAAAAATAAAAATGAAAATAAATAAAAACAAGCAAAACAATTTGACCCAAATAAATAAGCAAACAAGCGACTTTCGGTAAATGACCGCCATAATAGACTACCAACAATAAGCTATATAAACAAATTTTTACTACGTTAACAAAAAACACCAATAAAAAAAAAAATAAATATATAAGATAAAAAATTAAAAAAAATAAAAATAAAAACAAACAAAAAACAAGCAAAATAATCTGACATAAATAAATAAACAAATAAGCGACTTCCGGTAAAAGTAACCGCCAAAATAGACTACCCATAATGCACCACTGACCCTTATATATAAATAGCCGAGACAAATAACAGCACTCGTCGCCTGACGATTGCACTAGCATGAAACAGACTGTCGCATCTAAGTGCTGACTTCCATGTCCACTTTTATATTTACACACGCTCTATCTCTGATATTGAGCACTTTATCCCATAAATATAGCACACTTTAAGACTATATTTCTTCATATATATATATATATATATATATATATATATATGCATAATGCTATTGTCGCTGCCTGGAGAGAGAGAGAGAGAGCGAACAGGTGCAGGGCCAGAGGTTAAAGTTGTCTGTTTAAAGATGTCCGAAGTATACGTGCTGAGAAAGTTGTCAGCCAAAATTTCCCTGAGAAAAAAATTTTATAATTGTGAGCAATTGTAAGGGGATCTTCCAAAATTAGGAATGTGAAACAGAAAACGAAAGAAAGAGACTGCTTGAATTTTAGGAGATTTGCATAAAACCCACCTATTCACCGGCACCACACCAGTTGAAAGGGACACCCATAAATACAAGTGCCCACGGGGGCCAAATGCAGTTTGAGTTAGTTGCCGTTGGAGTTGCGGCCCAGAGTTGCGGTGATTTGCAGTAGTTGCGACTGGGAGTTAAGAGATTTCTGCCATAACGCTGTTTTGCCAACCTACTGCTACTACTACTGCTACTCATTATCATCATCATTATTATTATTATTATTATTATTATTATTATTATTATTATCATTATCATCATCATCATTATCATCATTATTATTATTATTATTATTATTGGCTGAAGAGGAAAAATTCCGACGAAATCCTTGTGCCGTTTTAGAAAGTACAAATAACAGTACTTGAAGTTAAACCCGGTTGTCACAGAATTAAGACTCCGACGATAAACCTTGTAGAAAGTACAAACCACAGTACTTGAAGATAAATCCATTTGTCAAGTCTGGCCACCCTTAAAGAAGTTACCGGAAATTTTCGTTCCGTCGCCATATATTAGAACGGGGTGGGAAAAGAAGAAAAAGAACTGTAAATAGTTTTTTTATTTTCATATAAACATCATATCGTAACTTATTCAGGCATCGTCCATTTTATTTTTCAATTTTGTGTTCGCGTGTTCATCTCCTTGGTTTAGCTTGGTTGAGATACCCCAGTGATAATTCGGCTTGACTCTCTTAAGATCAAAAATCACAACGTGGGTAAGAGAGGTCATAGTTGAAGAGGTTAACATAAAGACCAGCTGCTGTGTCAAACGCCATCAACGACCGACGAGTGTGGGCTGACGGCTTGTTTTCCGATAACAGGATCGATCCTGACCAGGGCAAGCAGGCCGCGGTCTCGGCTACGCCTCTATAACCTGGTTGCCGTGACCGGGATTAGGCCCTGAATACCGCCATAGCTGTTATGGGGAGGCCAAAGATGGCACTCGTGCAGAGAATGATGACATGTGTAAATGTTAAACACGGACCCAGCAGAAAGTCAAGAGACGCTTAGCGGTCGGCATTGTAAGTAGTGGCTGGGTGTGTTTTCTTTCAAGAAGTGACAGGGTACATTTTATTTTATTCTTACAATGAGAAACCATTGATTGGGACAAGGGTTGTATACCAGATATAAATATTAATTTTTATTTGATCCTCATAGAGCCCCTGAAATCAATTCATCCATTCATCCATCTCCTAGGGTTCCATGGACGCTAGATTAAGAAACCCTGATCTATAGTGCTCAAATGATTACACAACTGTATTTACATTAGTCGGACTATTGTCCTCATCTTTGTCGCCATATTTGTCACAACGTTTCGGCCGTTGTACGCTCCGGCCTTCTTCAGGTGGTTGGAATTTCGAACTGAACCCTTTATTTCGATCACTGAGGTAGACTGTTCTAGTTCCACGAGCCATGTTTGATGGATGTCAGTTATCAGTTATCTCCTGTTAATTTTCCCTCTGAAAGTTCTCCACTGCCTTAACCGGGTATTGAACTCACACTCTTTGGGTCTGTCACTGGATCTAACCAACGCCTTTATCCACTGTGCCATGTGTCCTTGAGGACATAAAAAAAGGGTTCAGTTCGACAATAGTCCGACTAATGTAAATACTGTACATAATACCTCATCTCAGAAATATAGACAGACTCTATTACAAAACTGTTTGAATTGAGTGTTAGTTCTACTGGATTATCTTTTCCTAGATCTGTAAATGCTAATAATTAGGGTGACAACTGACCAGGGAAATTTGAGATGCTGCTTGTAAATTAATTTCCATCTTTATTATTGTTGTAACAGGAGAGAGCTATAGTAGAAAGGTTTATTCTTCCTTTCGCATTTCCCCCATTATGGGCGTTATTATATCTACGATGTTATAACACCATAATTCACAGACGGAATGGAATATCTGAAAGAACAAGGAATAACAAATATACATTGTTCTCAGGAAGACTTTTATACTAGTAAAACACAAACCTATATATACACGTACCCCACACATAGAAAGTATATCACATATATCTACAAGCAGAGTATAAGGAGAAACAAAATGCAAGGGTCTATATATGGATATTCTGTGTCTGGAGAAGCCATGTTTAGATTCAAAGGAGCCGGATTCATCTACTGTGTCCCGAGCGAGGACATATTCTACAAATGGGAAACAGTGTGTCCTTGAGGACATCAAACATGGCTCGTGGAACTAGAACAGTCTACCCCAGTGATCGAAATAAAGGGTTCAGTTCGAAATTCCAACCACCTGAAGAAGGCCGGAGCGTACAACGGCCAAAAGGTTGTGACAAATATGGTGACAAAGATGAGGACAATATTCCGACTAATGTAAATACTGTACATAATACCACATCTCAGAAATATAGACAGACTGCTAAGCTAGGTGTTGAGAAACAGAAAAAAAAATTTTTTAACAAATAAATTGCGATGTTAGTTGATTTGTTTAACGGCATATCAACTCCTTATGGGTCATTTAATGCCGAAATTTAATTTTCTTGTGAGATTTGATTTGTTTTCATTGTTTAACGGCATATCAACTCCTTATGGGTCATTTAATACCGAAATTTAATTTTTCTTGGGAGCTTTGATTTGATTTGATTGTTTAACGGCATATCAACACCTTATGGGTCATTTAATGCCGAAATTTAATTTTCTTGGGAGCTTTGATTTGTTTTCATTGTTTAACGGCATATCAACTCCTTAGGGGTCATTTAATGCCGAAATTTAATTTTCTTGTAAATACTGTATGTAGAGGCATGTTTAGAAATGCTAAAGTTCTTGGTAAAATATATATATATTTCTGTTCAACATTTTTATTAAATCAAATGCAGTATTTTAATGACCCCCCCGTCCATTACTTATAGAATTTTCCAACAGCAACAATAGTTACTAGCAGATACCAATATTATCTACCATTGATAATCAACCATTTTACCATTATTTTTTTGGCATATTTCCCAGTCAGAGATTTTTTGTTTCTTGTCAGGGATTTTTAGGATGGGATATGAGTGGCCACCAAGAGATGAGATGTAAGCAGTGACTGTCCTAGTGTTGCTGGCACACCGGGCAAGCTGAACTTTGGCACCTTAATTTGCATAATTTTTAAAAATGTTCACAAGAAAAAAATGAAAATGTAGAATAACAACTTAATACAAGCTAAAGAAAACATTGATTATCCAACCTGTTATGGTAATTTACCCACGCACGCATGGACTCTCCCAGCTATAAATAGGTGCAGGTACTGCCTTTTAAAAAGGGAAGTTTCTAGCAGTCACCTCTGACAATCGGACCGAACATTCTTGCTGTAATACTCTCGTTTATATTACTGTTTTCTGTTAATATATTTGTTTAACTCAATTCCTCTTTTGTATTTTTAATTCTGGCCCTAACCAGGCCACAGCACAACCTAAAACATTTTTCTAGACTTTAGATCTGCACATCTTTTCATGGCACGTTCTGCATCTATCTTCTTTACAAGACCTTTTTTTATTGACAAAATAGCCAAAGAATTTAATCTGTCCTGAGTCATGGATGACTGCAAGAATGTTTTTATAAACTTTAGTTTCGGAAGATCCCAAACACATGACGGGGGCGGGGCATGATGGTGCCCTGGGTGACTCTCCGAGTTGCCAATGCCTTCAGCCGGCTCTGGATGTAAGAATCAGATTGAGTGGTAACCCTGAATAAACTGATAAGCTTTATCACTTGTAACAGCTTTTTAGTCAAAATTGTTGTCAAATTAAATATTCTGAGAACCGTGAAATTTTATTAATTTGGATAACCAATATTTTATTGTACTAGTAAAAACTTAAATATTAGTAGGATTAGTACATTACGTGCTTTGATGCGTAGGAGTTGAACATATAGAATTTTACCTGATAGAAAGATTGAAGAATGAATCGCATTAAATTAAACACCAAAACAAATTTTGTGTAAAAAATATTTTCAACTCAATTCAGCATCACACTAGTATTGTATCATAAAAAACGAAATATTTATTTGTTATTGCATTGAACTGTTGTTTTCATTATTGATGTTCATTTGTTTGTGTCACATTTATTGAGTAAAAATAGTCGAGGTTTTAATAATTGTATTTGAATCTATCCACTACAAGATTGGTGACGCTCGACGTGCGTCGGTTGCAGACCCCTGTCGGAGTTAGCTCCTCCTCAGTTCTTTAATCCTTCAACAGGAGTCTCTCTCCCCTGGCTATAAATACTGGCTAACCCTTCTCTTTCTCTCTTTTCTGACTCAGGCCTTGGGCCGCTTCCTCGCGTGGAGACGAGGTAAAATCTCTCTTTTCAACGAACTCCAATAGGTGACCTCTCACAGATACAGCGTTTCCCAAATTCTGGGAACACGCTAAGAACAATACACGTACGTACGAACATTCACAACACACACATATAATTTCTCCATACAAACTCTATGTAACTGTTCATGTCTTTGTGTAACTTGTTATTAATATATATTTGTTTACCCATGTATATCGGTCTTGTTTGTTTTCTTTGTCTTCTTTGGACTTAATTAAAGTCCGACATTCTCATGTAGCTGGACCCGCCAGCAGGAAATTTTAACCTTCTGATATCTCTTCACATCTTCACCCCCATGGTCCGCTACACCCCGTCTTATTTTTGAACACATAACAATTAATCCACTATACGTGTATTTGTAGTGGACCATGCGGTGTGGGAATGTGAGGAGATGATGAGTTATCTCTGTGTTAAGGCTTCCGCTGGCCGGTCCAGCTACATAAGAATGTTGGACTTCAATGGAGTCCAACGAAGGCAAAGAAACAAACAAGACCGATATACATGTATGCGAACAAATATATATTAATAACAAATAGGTTAATACACGAATTACAAATACATTGAAGACATGAATAAAATGTTACAGTGTTGTATGGAGAAATTATTGTGTGTGGGTGTTGAGTGTCCGTACGGATGCGTAAGCGTGTTCCCAGAATATGGGAAACACTGCTTGTGTGAGAGGATCACATAGTGGTGTAAGTGAAAAGAAGAATTTTTTTTTTACCTCGCCTCACGCGCGAGGTTGCAGGCCCAGGAGAGGCAGTTTGGTCGCACGTGTGCGAAGCCGTGGAAAGAGGAAGAGGCGAAAGGTAGCCAGTATTTATAGTCCCGGGAGAGAGAGAGAGCCCTGTTGAAGGGTTAAGGAAATGAGGAGGAGCTAACTGCGACATATTTCATGGCATCTGTCTTTTAATGTTTTTAAATGTTAGTTTAAGCTAAGTACGTATTACTATTAAAAATTGGCTTTAAATATGAAAAATGTTGAATGTGAAACATCCTCTGATATGTCTGTGATGAGTAATTATATTTCTGCAGGGTTCATTTATAAAAAATACATAGATTTGTTATTTTCTTTATTTTTTCCCCTCCAGTTATAATATATAAATTTAGTGTACCTGTAATTAAAAAATGATGGCAATTTTTTAGAAAGTTTCAATAATAAGATGTAAAGAAACAAAGATTTTGAAACAATGAGAAATATTGAAAATCAACAAAAAAAAAACCCGAAAAAAACAACCACCAAAAACAAACTAAAAAAACAACAACAAAAAACCAAAACAAAAACGGGGATCTAAAATTCGCAACGAAAATAAGAGAATAACTAAGGGAAATAACCATTCTTCTTTATGTTGATTTACCTCCCTTGCCACTAATAGTTATCTGCCATGTTTGATGCATGCTTAGACGATCATGTATATTTCGATACATGACTGATAAGGCAGATTTTTTTCCCGCAGTAGGTTGTCATTTCTTTCTGCGGTAGACCAGTTGCCATCCATAGCTATAGAACACGATCTGTCCTGCTATTTACCCAAAGCCGGGGAGGTGGGGGTGAGAAGCACGTAAGTGAATGTAATGTATTATTCGACTGGAATTCGAACTCGCTACCCTAGCCACTACTCATTACTCCATCGTGCCCCCCCAATAGTGCATGACAAGAAAGATATTATTAAATAAATTAATTTATTTTATTCAGTTAACGCATTTTCGCGCCGATGTGGTCATCACCTCCCTCCATCTCACAATTGTGGTCCATGGTGACATTCGATGCAGAATAGTGCAATGTCTTGCCGGTTCCTTTTGCACTAAGGGTGCTGAGATTATCCCGTCTCTCCCCTCGGAGGCGGATTTGTTTTTGAAGTTACTTTCTTCTACACTATTTACATTATTCGGACTATTTGTCCTTCATATTTATTTCAACGTTTCGGCCGTTGTACGCTCCGGACTTCTTCAGGTGGTTGGAATGTCGAACTGAACCGTTTATTTCGCTCACTGGGGTAGACTGTTCTAGTTCCACTACCTCAAAGAGCGAAATAAAAGTTTCAGTTCGGCATTCCAACCACCTGAAGAAGGAGGGAGCGTACAACGGCCGAAACGTTGAAATAATTATGGTGACAAAGATGAGGACAATAGTCTGAATAATGTAAACAGTGTACATAATACCTCATCTCAGAAATATAGACAGATACTGAAAGGCCGAAATGTTGTAATAAATATAGCAACAAAGATCAGGACAATAGTTTGAATAATGTAAATAGTGTATATAATCTCAGAAATATAGACAGATACCGAAAAGCCGAAACGTTGTAATAAATATGGCAACAAAGATGAGGACAATAGTCCGAATAATGTAAATAGTGTACATAAGACCTCATCTCAGAAATATAGACAGATACTTTCTTCTAGTCTTTGCCTAAAAGGCAGCAGGTTGGTTGAATTCAGATTTTCCTTCTCCTAGACTGGTTGCCACCCAAGGCTATTGTTGTGGAGATCGCTAGCATCTATATCTGTCCAATGCAATTTGTACGCATGCGAATCTGTCCGATAGAATTGAATGGAAAGTTGTGGAACTCTATATAAGCAATACAGGTGGAGCGGTTTGCTTCTCTTTTTGCCTTTTCTCATGCCTGTTATACACTTTCGGAGAGACCGTGAATTAACCTATTCGGATTATCGTTGTGCTTTCTCTGCGGGTGAACGAGAGAAACACGACAGCTATATGACTCAGTCTGTCTTGCTATTTTAACCATAGCTAGGAGGCAGGACCGTCTTAAGAGCATTATGGGCCCCTGGGCAAACCAGTGTGCTGTGGCCCCAACGACTCACAAGAATAAAAAGCAAATGGTCGATAATATTAAGCATATATTTATTTTATTGGCACTTTAACAAAACTGCTGTTAAAACATTAAAAACTTGCACAAATACCCTTGGAAAATATATGAATCCATCTCTTCTCTCCCAGGTATGGGTTAAATAGAAAAGTAGACTAGACTTTTAAACCGTGTTTGGCAACCAGTTTAAGAGAAAGACAATGCTGATTTAAAAACCATAACAATCGCCCATGGTCTCTGTCTCTTAACAAGGAAGATGGGAAGAAGCCTAGCATATTTTGTGAGCAAAGAGTCCAATTGACAGTGTCATTAATAATGCGAAACTGGACTCTGTGACTATCAGGCTTTATAAAAATTTGTGCCAAACGGAAAAAAAAAACTTAGTTTAGTCGGAATAGCAAATCATAATAGTGAGTGAAAAAGGAAAAAGAGAATGTCACTGTCTATTTTTAGGCTTAGGGAGCATCTCTAGCGGCGTTTTTTTTAAGGAAAGTAATTGGGGTAACCCTACGAGAGAGAGAGAGAGAGAGAGAGAGAGAGAGAGAGAGAGAGAGAGAGAGAGAGAGAGAGAGAGTTTTAAAAAAGCAAATGTCTTAATTTGAATTTTTTAAATATTTTATTTTCATATTTTATTTTTACATTTGGGCACACCCTAGAGTCCCTACCTTTTATAGAGGGTTAATTTTCAGGTTAATTTTAAATAGTCTAATTTTGAACAAAAAAAAAACAAAAAAAAACTTTTTCTTGTTAATATTATAGTTTTATTTATTTTTGGTAAACCTGTTTGAGATCGTAGGATTTATTTTCATCTTGAAAGTAAAAAAAAATCTTTTTATTGCTTTAAATTAACATTTTGTTTATTTTTATTTGCTATACGCAAGAATTATTATTTTTTAATCATTTCATCCCAAGCAAAACGACAATGCTACTAAAATGCAGTTGGGGGGGGGGAGGTTTTGCAAGGAGAGAAAGAGAATGAGAAGACTTTCATGAGGAGAAGTGAGGAAAAGGAAAATAAAAGAAAAGGATACAGGAAGACAGAAGATCGCGATTGATATAGCAATCATTTGAAAATTTTAGGTAACAGCAAGAAATCGGAAGGGAGTTCCCCAGACGAGAAGGGCGAGAGAAGAAACCATTGAAATAGAACTTACGGTTGCACGTAGCTAGTTCAACAATAAAACGGTAAGACGTAGTTGCCAATCTATTAGCAAGCGTAAATTAATGCAGCCGCGGCACTAAGGAGAACAGCTCACCAGAGCAATTGCCATCGAAGAATTTGTCGAAAAGACGAAGGGAAGCCATGTTGTTTGATTGTTAATCTTTCCATGGTTGAAATTGCCAAAGACTTAAGTTGTTAATCAGAAAGAAAAAGAAAAAAATTATTAAACTCTTAAACTTAATTCATATTTAAAATCGGTCCAAGTTATTGGAACATCCTTTATATATATCGGTTCTTGAAACATGATATTGGTATTAACGGACCAATCTAAACGTCAGCTACTGCAAACCTAGCCTAGAGCCTACAGGTGTTTAGCTTGTAAAAGATTTTAGAAACTTTGCACGTGAAAATACACAAAATGCAGTTTTAATATTTATTGTCCAATCAGGACGTTGTTAAATATCAGCATTATGAAAATTAGCTGCGATCCACTGAATTGTAGAAGTTTGGTTCTACAAAAGTCAACAGACGACGAACGGAAGCGAACGCGCCTTACAGGCAGCATTCATATCTACGTTCTACCTGCATCTTACCGTGTAAGAGGGAAACAGGGGAAAAAAGAAAAGAAGAGTGAGCGAATATATTATAGTCTATTCATAGTCTTAGAAAGCGCCCTCTAGTGATGTTTTTTTTGTTAGGAAAGCAAGTAGGCTTAACTACACACGTCCATGCTTAGAGTTTTGTTGTCACATACGGTCCGGTGCTCCTGCTATATATCTAGAGCTCCTTAATAAACTCCAAAGAAGAATCAGCAAAATTATTAGTCGTGATTTGTCGTCTCGGCTTAAGTCATTTTCTCACCGCCGTAAAGTTGTCTCCCTTTCTATAAATAATTTTTTTCTATAAATATTTTTTCGGATGAGCTCTTCGCTATGGTACTGTAGAGGACCGCGGGCGTTTAGTCTTGTTGGATTAGAAACACGTACGCTTATTCCTGCTAGAAGGTCCAACTACAAGAAAATGGCGGACTCAAATTGAATCCAACCGAAGAGGTAAAGAAAATAAACTAGACCAATATATATATATATATATATATATATATATATATATATATATATATATATATATATATATATATCAACAAATATATGTAGTTGTTGCGGGGCCGATAAGGATGTCGTCCCCGCAAGCGTATCGAAGAAAGGGTGAGAAACATCCAAGACAACGAGAGGACAAAGGCGGAGGTTTATGAAACAATAAACGTTGAATTTATTTATCCAAAGTGTACTCTGGAGAAGTGTGTTTGTATCGGTGTCGGGTCCGGTATGACTGGTTTCCTTCAAGGTAAGTTGATTCGGTTGTATTGGCGAAACGAGTGTAGAGTTGATCGGCGGCGGTAGCTGTTTGGTCGAAGACGCACGAAAGGTTTGTGGGATCGGTTAGGACGAATCCCTAAACAGGGCCGAGTCAGAATAGTGTTACGCCTTCCAGGGCGGATCAACCACGGAAACGGGATCGCGTAGGCAAAATCCCTAAACAGGGTCGAGTAGTGTTACGCTTTCCAGGGCGGATCGACCGCGGAAACGGGATCACGCCGAAGAGTATTCTCTCGACGAAGGCACCGGGAGCTCACAAAGGTAGCGTACTACACTTTAATCCTGGTATTTACTTGAGAACGAGGCAAGAGGTTGCCCAGTATTTATAGTGTAGGGAGAGTGACCCTAGTGAACAATTAGGAAATTAAGGAGGAGCTAACTTCGACAGTACCTAGACTCTGTGGATTTAAGCGCAGTACTAGACTGGCGAAGAGGTCTCTTCTGTCGGAGTTAGCTCCTCCTCAGTTCCGTAATCCTTCAACAAGGGTCTATCTCCCCTGGCTATAAATACTGGCTGACCATTCGCCTCGATCTCACTTTTCCACTTAGGCCTTGGGCCGCCACCTCGCGTGGAAGTGAGGTAAAAATCTCTTTTCATCTTACACCAATATGTGATCTCTCACAGATTCAGCATTTCACAAATTCTGGGAACACGCTAAGAAGAATACACGTACGTACGAACACTCACCACAACACATACACCTAATTTCTCCATACAAACTCTATGTAACTGTCCATGTCTTTGTTTAACTTGTTATTAATATATATTTGTTTACACATATATATCGATCTTGTTTGTTTTTGTCTTCTTTGGACGTAATTAAAGTCCAACATTCTCATGTAGTTGGACCGGCTAGCAGGAAATTTTAACCTTCTGATATCTCTTCACATCTTCACCCCACGGTCACACTACACATCAATTTATAGTTGAGTTGGCTGGATGTAAGCCTAAATTTTATGCTAACTGATTATTTTCTCTCACTTCTCGATTTTGGAACTCCCTTCCTGTTTCATGCTTTCCAGCCAACTTTAATCAGCACAAATTTAAATTTTAAAATAAATGCATGTCAATCGCTATCTGTTGTCCTCCTGATTATTCTCCCACTGTTCTAGCTTCTTAGCAATGTTCCTGTTTGTAATTTTTCGACATCTAATAACGCCTTATGTTTCGGTGGCTTTACTGTGTTGCTTGGGGTGAATTTGTTTAAAAAACAAACAAAAACAAATAAAAAACAAAAAAGCAGCAAATTTTATTTAAAAAAACTCAAGGGAGGTAACAATGTTAAGAATTACTCCCCTTGGTTTTTAAACAAGACTATTAAAAATCTCCGACTCGCCTTTTCTGTTTGAAAGTACCATATATCTTCAATGCGTCGAAATCAATACTTTCCACATTTTCTTTTTAAATAATATTTGTAAATTGTTCTCTGCTATGAACCTTCTTAGGAAAGATAGTGGTGTGGTTTCCCGTTGCTTTTCTATAGTTTTTTGCATTCAGTCCTTCTCGTGTGATTGCCAATTTTGGGTTTGCCATATTAAAAGCGGAATAAAGGTAAAAAGATTTGTGGAAATGAAAATGGACAGTGGAGGATAATACACGGGTTTAAAGAAAAAAAAAGGAATTATCTTTATTATTATACAGGGTGTCCATAAAGTTCGTGTGCACGTAAAAATTATAACTTTTTGTATTTGCGATATAAATAATCTGTAAAAAACGTTATAAAGTTTAATGTACCTAGTTTTTTTAAGTATAGCTAAAATAACTAAATGTGATTTAAGGCATTACTGTAAATTAGTTGCCAAATGTTTTCAGTGAACTGCAAAATCGTATTAGCCTTTGTATTGCTAATGATGGAGGACATGTGGAAAATTAAATAAAATTTCAATAAAACCTTAAAAATATAGATTTACTACTTTTTACAAATTATTTCTATCGCAAATACAATTAATAAAGTTATAATTTTTTAAAGTGCACACGAACTTTATGGACAGCCTGTATTTACAGAAGAGTAGGGAAATGTAGGGGAGATAATTATCCGAGTTATCGAACTTTGTCGCAGTTTTAATCAACCAATCGAAGTGAGATGGCCCAGTTTAAATTGCTATAGTATTTAACTTATAAAGCTCTGTTTAAATATACAACTTAAAATATGATATTAACATAAATAATTTAAATAATGTTAGATTACTTTTTGAAATTAAGTACAGATAAGGTTGCATTTGCGGCAGAATACTTCCCACATAATGGTAAGACATTAACTAGATGAAGACACCATTGCCACTAATATCTTACCATTATGTGGGACGTTTTTCTAGGAGGTATATATGAGGGGATCTTCTGCGGCACCCTGTACAAGTACAGGATTAATGCGCTTTCGATTAGTGCGCTAAAATGTTTATATACCAAAATTCGATCGGTGCATACATACTACTCGATTAGTACGGTTGTTGAGGGTGCAAAGAAGTCCCTCAGACAAATAATAAAAGGAAAATACACTACAAATAAAGCAAAATAAACTTCTGTTTATTTTCGTAAAAAAAAATAAGAATTATTTTCTTTTGTACAAAAATGAAACTGTCCGTAAAGCAGTGGAAGAAAAGGAGAAAGAAAGGCACTGGGAATGTGAGAGGGAAAAGGTAGGACGATGTGTAGCGAACGAGATGGAAGAAAGAGAGGGTGAAGGAATGTTCACTGATACGCGATACTGCCTGTTGTGTGAACTGCTGAATTCTGTGTATGTGTGTGTGTGTTCGAAGCTGTCCGTGTCGCTTTGATGTCGGCTTGTCGCTGTTCTCCCTCTGGTCTGATGAGAGTTTCTACCTTCCTTATATCTGAATGATGAGGCTCCGGGGAGATTAAGAAATGGGTTTCTTATGTCGAGCCCTGATTGGTCAATAAATCATATTTTTTTACCACGTGGTGTGCTTTTCACTACGTCCGAACTTTTGGGTGCGCCGTTCTTGTTTTTGACCCCACCGAGTATGGTGAGGAGTGAATTCCCGCGCAGTTGTATTTTTTTAATACCCGTGGTGTGAATTGATTTTTATTGTGTGTATGGAAAATAAAATAAGGAATAGCACACGGTAAAACGTTCTTCAGTTTAACCACAATAATTGAAAAATGAGTTTTTTTTTATAGTTACCGATGTACACATTAGCCGCACTAATCGAGGAAGTCCTGTATATAAGTATAGCAACGGTTATCGACCCCGAAAATAAAATCTTCGAACCGGGTTCAAATTTTGGTCTATTTTGTTTCTTCACTTCGCGCTCAGTCCCCTGGAAAAGGCATGAATCTATCTACCTCCAGGTATGGGTTAAACAACAACGCAGATTGAGTTCGCTTACGTTGGGAGACAGCTAATCTAAGAGAAGGAAAATTCTGAATTCAAACCCGATGATGGAGGTTTCAAAATTTGCAACACACTGTATACCATTCGATTGTTATCAGTTGTTTCAAAAAGTGTGTCTGCTTCTGTTTAAGTCTTAATCTATCATGATTCAGCATGATGATGACTTTTCATCATTCTAAAAACAACCTTTCCACCAGTGATGATTTGTGATAAGGATATTTCATCATCCTGGAAATAAAGATAAAAAAATTTCATCATCTAAAACAACTTTGCCACCAGTGATGATATATAATGATGATATTTCATCGTTCTAAAATATGAAAGTTCATCATTATAAAACCGACCCTTGCACCATAATTAGCAGTATTAAAAAGAAACAATACAGACGTATCACCATCGCTCCGTAAAAATCCACATTTAACGGTTTCAGATGCTTCCATTAACAACAAAATTCTCGGAACAAGCAAAAACAAGTAAGCACAAGCTTTTAAAGAAATAAAACAGACAATCATTATAAAAACGACCTTTGCACCACAAGCGAGGTCAGTAGATTAGAGTAGCAGTATCAAAAAGAACAACACAGACGTATCACCATCGCTCCGTAAAAATCCACATTTAACGGTTTCAGATGCTTCCATTAACAACGAAATTCTCGTAACAAGCAAAAACAAGTAAGCACAAGCTTTTAAAGAAACAAAAGAGACAGTAACCCTGAGAATATTTTTAATTCACACAACCCCAATATTGTAACTGACACCACGAATAGATAAATACAGATTCTTGTCATTAATTTCAACACGTGTCTCAAAGTCTTTTTGTTTATGCTATTGTTGTACGTTTTATTCATTTCATTTTCAGTAAAAAAAAAAAAAAAAGAGAAAAGGAATCCTCTATCAACTACTATAAATACATATAACAATGGGTTGTCGAGGCTGCCTTTGGCCGATCCCTAAACGGGAACGTATAGGACACTTCGACTTTCACCTTTTTGATCATGTTCTCTACACGCTGTGTAATTTAGTCTCATTTCGTTTTAGAATTGAGCTAAATACTTTTTAGTTCCTTTTGTGTTACGAACCCAGTCGTAATACGCCTCTTACGCATTTTTAGACCCGAACTCCGACTTAAACCATTCCTGTATACTATCGGTTATAATAACTGCGGGAGGTTTCGACACTGGCCTTGACCAGTATTGTACGCAGCGCCTACACATCAACCTTCCAACCGTCGACAAGACCGGAACGACTGCACCCCAACGTTTCAACCGTCGACACGACCGGAACGACTGCACCTTGTGACGCCCGACCCCTTCTGCGGCGCGATCCTGCAGCCACGGCACCAATATGTGACGCCCGTCCTTGGTCACGACGCCAATATGTGACGCCCGACCCCTCGTCGGCGGGATCCTGCAGTCACGACACCACTCGTGACCTCTGACTCTCTCTGGCGCAGTCCTGCAGTCTCGACACCACCTGTGACGGGCTAACCCTGGGACATCGGTTGAAGTCTTGTTGGGTTCTAGTACCAACTTGTACTCGGCTCGCCTCCAACGCCTGCTCACCGAAGCAACTGCTTTGATCTCGATTCAACCTACCCACGTTGTGATTTGATCTTAGGTTGACGAGATCAATCAAACGTCGGGCCGTAGTGCCAGCCGAATCCGGGTCATGGTGATACTGCACAATAAATGTAGAAAAAACAAAACAAAAGCACAAACAACAACTTCAAGGCGAGCGACTGGTTAGGAATAGTGATTCATTTTTATGTCGGTTTGTTGAGTTACAGAAGTGCGTCTCTCTCTTTCTCTCCCAGCCCCCCAAAAATGTGGATTGTAACACTTTTGCGTTCTTAGCTAGCTCTGGATATCTGGGTTGTTTTTCAATAAAGTCGGCTCTGGTGGAAAATATAAGTCAGACTTCTATAATTTGTTCTTGGTTAGAAGTCTAAGTCGAAAACTGGCTTTGGTGGGAAATCTAAAGCCGGACTTCAACAAATTTGTTCTTGGTTAGAAGTCTAAGTCGGAAGGCATGGAATAGTGCGGTCACCTCTGCGAGGCGTTATCTTCCGAGTACCCTGTCTCTTGGGCTCGACTGGATCTCTCTGACTGGAACTGAACTGGTTCTACTCTTCGGAACTCTCTGCTTCTCTACTCTACTGTAGTCGAACTGCCAAAACGCCCGAAGACGTTTGCTTATATGGACGCCGATCAAAACCCAGCGTGGGTTGGACGTGGTGTGGTTATTACGTTGATTTCAAATCCCCAATAAGGATTTTCTTTGTTTTCGGTCAGAAATATTTATCATTTTCCATTTTTGGAAATCTACCGATCTTTGTCTAGAGGGGTTCCACCCCTTCTGCGAGGAAAGGTCGGAGGAGAGCCCTCTTCCTTCTCATACCGGCACCTCATACCAATCCCTTCGAGGGGTGTCAACAAAAATCTCCCTCCTTCTCATATCCTCATCTTCTGTGAGGGAAAGTCGGAGGAGAGTTATCCTCCTAAGTTTAGCCTTTCTCACATTGATACCTCACACCAATCCTTCAAGTCGGTGTCAACCAGACCCCCTGTTTTATCATATTTTCATCTCCCCCACCACCTCGAGCCAGGTGAGTGTTTAGCTTATCCTGGAGGGAAAAAGAAGGAAAGGAAAAAAAAATAAAAATTATTTTTCCTTTTTTTCAAGAAAAACAATTAGACCTCCCAAAATTCCGTAGACAATCTTTTATCTCACCTTTGACATCTGTCATTTAACAGGGCCTCTGTCACAATGCCTCAACTATTCGTTCACTCGTTATCTCGGGAAACCGTCCACTTATGGACAAAAAACAGGTGTTATAACAACCAGATGCCCGCTAGTTTGGCGACGAAATTCCGTCGCTAAAACAATATTTGTATCACCCCGACTTCGATCAATTCTGCCTTCATTGATAACGAATTTCGTCAAATTCTTTCTTTAGTATTTTATTTTGTTAATCATCTTCCTTCCATGCCCCGCTGGCCGACATTCACCAAGTGACCGTGATTCAACGCCGACAGCCGCCCGCCCGTTTCCCCTAACTTATCCCCGAGAAAGAGAAACAATGGGTCGTTAAATTCCTAACCTTTTTCAGGAACATTTGGCATATCTCAGCGTCAAACCTCCGCCCCTCCGCGAGAAAGGAAAAATGATTATCTTGATACGCATTTGAAAATAATAAAATAAAAAAAATCTTTTTACCCATTTTTTGTTTGGGAAAATAACAAAACAAAAAGAATATCGCTCAGTATGTCTTTCGTTCTATCTATTTTGTTTAAGTTATCCCCGCAATTAACCTCCGTGGTTAATCAACCGGTCAACCAACTGCCGCTGCTAAATAGTGTTACAACCTCAACTTCCAACCGTCGACACGACCGGAATGACTGCACTTCAACTTGCCAACCGACAACACGACCGGAACAAATGCACCTCAATATCCCGTCGTCGGCACGACCAGTCCCGACCACTTTTCAGACCATCTAACCCACGGCCTCTGCTTTGTAAATAAATCTCGCATTAATCATACATATTCACGTTCTATTGTCCATTTGTTTCACGTTTTTAATTAAAAAAAATGTTAGCGGGCCTCTTGTGACCTCATACCGACACGAGGCACTCGGGCCGTTTTCATATCACACCCCACTCCCTCCAGTGTAACTTACAACAACAACTTCAACACACTTCCAATCCGTTACAAATCATTATAATCAAGTCGTGTGTATGGATTCTTTTGTGATTCAGATTTTAACTGAAATGGTTAGACCCTCGAAAACGACGAGAGAGTCTACTACTGTATAAGCAAAAACTAATATCGGTGTAATTTTAAAGAATATCTTCCGGGTAAATTTTGATTTTTTAAGGCCCTGAACAATTTCAGAAAAAAAACCCTGTATTACGCCGCTTAAATATTTCTTCAGATTTCTTGAATTTTTTTCATATCCTGAGCCCTCATTTGGATATGTCAGAAATAATGCGAACAATAACATTCATTACTAGAAGAGCTTGCTTACTTCGTGATCACTCTCCATATCGGGAATCAGGCTCTAACCCACGACTGCCAGAAATAGAGCTAGTTTCTTTCTTTCTTTCTTTCTTTCTTTCTTTCTTTCTTTTCGTCTTGTCTAGGGGCTTGGGAGACGATTAAGTTGGAACTGCTTTTTCTCTCTCTCTCCTTTTCTTTCTTTCTTTCTTTCTTTCTTTCTTTTCGTCTTGTCTAGGTGCTTGGGAGACGATTAAGTTGGAACTGCTTTTTCTCTCTCTCTCCTTTTCTTTCTTTCTTTCTTTTCGTCTTGTCTAGGGGCTTGGGAGACGATTAAGTTGGAACATTTTTTTCTCTCTCTCCTTCTCTTTCTTTCTTTCTTTCTTTCTTTCCGTCTTGTCTAGGGGCTTGGGAGACGATTAAGTTGGAAGCAGCACAGCGAACCAGTCATATCAGGTTATGCGATTGTGGTAATTATGTCAAGATATTACGCCAGGACACAATCCCAAGTTCATGGAGGGTAAGTGTAAAGTCCTCGGGTGCTCAAATGAACTGCGCGACACCTTTTGATCAGAAAGAAACACAACTCTCAGAGTTAACTCCTCCTTAATTTCCTAATTGTCCACTAGGGCACGCTTTCCTTACACTATAAATACTGGGCGACTTCTTGTCTCGTTCTCTTTTCTTCAGGCCTTGTGCCGCATCCTACCTCGCGTGGAGGTGAGGTAAATGCTCTTTTTACTTTGTATTTCAGCGGACACATTTACAAAATGTGATCTCTCGCAGAGATTTGCATTTTGCCCACTTGTGGGAAAACGCCATGAAACAGACATACACGTACGTACGAACATTCACGAAAAATACAAACTCTTTACGTCCACACAAACACAAATGTTAATATCTATGTCCATTGTTTCTTTCTTTCTTTTCGTCTTGTCTAGGGGCTTGGGAGACGATTAAGTTGGAACTGCTTTTTCTCTCTCTCTCCTTCTCTTTCTTTATTTCTTTCTTTCTTTCTTTTCGTCTTGTCTAGGGGCTTGGGAGACGATTAAGTTGGAACTGCTTTTTCTCTCTCTCTCCTTCTCTTTCTTTCTTTCTTTCTTTCTTTCTTTCCTTTCGTCTTGTCTAGGGGCTTGGGAGACGATTAAGTTGGAAATGCTTTCTCTCTCTCTCTCTCTCTCTCTCTCTCTCTCTCTCTCTCTCTTTCTCTCTCCTTCTCTTTCTTTCTTTCTTTCTTTTCGTCGTCTTCGCATTTGCGGTCGGTCGTCCGTTCGGTTCGAAGAGGGACGTTTTCTTTTTCGCATAACCAAGACTTTCGCTTTTATCACAGCCACGTCCGTAAAGGCCGAGGCATGGACAAGACTGACGTTTTCGTTTCACTATTCGTTTCACTATTCGTTTCTTTTTTTTTCTCTCGTCACGTGGTCCTTATTTTCAAATACGAACATTTTCCCATTGTGTGCGAAATGAGTTCGTTGACCCTTTTCCTCATCCGCGGGGTCAGAGAGAATTTACTTTAAAGTGTTTCAATCTTCCATCTGGAATCCATCCGTCTAAATCATGCTGTCAGCACATGATCGGAAGAGAAAGAAAGTGTACATTCTGGTTAATCTTTGTCGCCACTAAGTCTACCTTATCTCTTTGGGTTTCCTATTTTTAATTTTACTGCAAGTACTGGGTTCTTTATTTTAGAATGCTTCTAAAATATAAGCAATAGTATAGTTTTTATAATAAATTTAGGTGGGGTTCGTAACAACATATAGTAGCATACAATCTATTTTTGTAACATTTTTATTGTTTTGGCAGTGTTGTTTAGCCCAGTCTATTCCATTCGAAGATAAATTCTTCTTCTCGTATTTTCGCAAACGTGTCCGTTCAGCCCGAAGGCCTGGACAAGACTAACTTTCTCGTTTCTCTATTCATCCTTTTTCTTCTTGTCACGTGGTCAATTTTCAATTACAAACGTTTTTCCCCGTTGTGGCCTAAATGAGGTCATTGACTCCCTCTCTCATCTGCAGTGTCCGAGAAAGTGTTTCAACTTCTACTATCTGGAATCTATTTGCGTAAATCATGCAGTCAATACCTTGACCAAAAGAGAAAGAAAGTGGCGACAAAGATTAACTAGAACGTACCCTAAGTCCACCTTACCTCTCTATGTTTCCTATCTTTACGTTTTCTGCAAGTACTGGGCTCTTTATTTTAGAATGCTTCTAAAATATAAGCAATGTTATAGTTTTTATAATGAATTTAGGTGGGGGTTCATAACAACATGCGTACTATTATCCTCATCTTTGTTGTTGATATCATAAGGTTTCGGTCGTTCTGCTCTCCGGCCATCATCTGGTGTATGTTGATCCTGGTAACCTACTGAGAATTCCGAACAGAATCCTCTATTTAATCTACAGGGGTAGACTGTTCTCGTTCCACTGCAATATATCCCATGCGATATCCCATGTCTAGGGATAACTCGTATAGTTCTGCTCAGTTATTGCTCGCCCTGTTTCCATTAAGTCTAAAGACACACTGCCCAGCCTAGAGATTGGATTCGGAATTATTATATCACCAAATTCACAAACCAATTCGTTTAACCATTAGGTTATTGTTCCGTATATACTATTTAAATATATTTAATCCAAATAGAAAAAGAGAAATAAGGAAAAAAAAAGTGATTGCTGACAATGTGCGTCTGCGGACTTAGCTTAAGTTAAAGGCAACCTTGCTGAAGGAGAAGGTTCTTTCAGTCGACGGCTAGCTTTTTTAGTAGTAATTTCTCTTGATGTTGCTGGCCCCATTTCTACGTAACTTGATACCACTGACCGGGCTTGTGGTGAAGGAGCAACTTTGTTTTATGTTGTCTGATTAATGTGGTGGAAAAAAAAAGGATGTGTCTTTGAATTTGGCGCTTATATAGACAGGATCATGTGAACCTTACGAGGCTAGAGATTGGCTCTATCTTTAGCCATTCAGCATCCTTGTTTGATTCTGTGCGTGCATAGTTTTATTTGCTCGTTAATTATTCTAAATTCCAATAGGATAAGTGAGATTCGAATGGTTTTGAATTTGGAGCTTCACACTGTTTTTTTTTATATTACCTCGACAAACGATTTCTGCAGAGCAAACACTGAATTGCCTCCTGAGGGTTAAGAAAATGAATCTAGTGAAGAAAATTTAAGTAGAACGTTTGGACAACAGAAATGAAATGCTTAACTCAACACGAATTTAGTGTAATATTGTGAGCCCTTCTTTTGATTTGAAAGTCAGACATTCAAAACAAAAAGCGTCAGTATAGCAACATAATTTATTTCAGCTATATTTTTTCGTCAGTAAAAAAACAAAATTTAATCTGAGAAGTGATTTCATTGATTCGTTTTCAACTGTTTATCATCCCTTTGCAGGTTATTAAAGTTAGAAAATATTTTTAGATTGTAAAAATTTTTGAAATAAAAATAGTTAATGGTAGTAATCTTACTAATTAACCCATACCTGGGGGAGAAGGACTGGATTGATACATAATCAGAATTTCATAAACAAGACATTTCAATGTGGATATAAAATGGGATTAAGTATATATTACAACGAATATATAAATCGATCCCTCATTTTGTGACCATGATTGCTTCTATACATTTATATTCCAGAGAATGTAAATATATCTAAAAGTCATGTCTGTGGAGCTAATCAATATTTTATTGATTGACTGAGCTGTTTTCTATGGCTTTTCAACAATTTGAAAGTTATTTAAATCCAGAAAACATTTTTAAGAAATTTTCTTTTGGTGGGGACGATAATGGTTTAGTGACACAAGTCTTACTAATTAACCCATAGCTAAAGGAGTAGAAATGTATTCCCAAGCGGTCACCCATCTAGCGGTTACCGAGTCTCGATGTGCTTAACTTCGGTGATCGTACGGGAATCAGTGTTTCAACGTGATATGATCGTAAACCCTTTATTCAACCTGCACTTCAAAACTTACAGCACCTGATAGACAGAAGCGGCCTCCCATCTAGATATTGACTAGGCTCGACGTTGCTTAACTTTGATGATCCTACGGGAATCGGTGTTTCAACGTGATATGATCGTAAACCCTTTATTCAACCTGCACTTCAAAACTTACAGCACCTGATAGACAGAAGCGGCCTCCCATCTAGATATTGACTAGGCTCGACGTTGCTTAACTTTGATGATCCTACGGGAATCGGTGTTTCAACGTGATATGATCGTAAACCCTTTATTCAACCTGCACTTCAAAACTTACAGCACCTGATAGACAGAAGCGGCCTCCCATCTAGATATTGGCTAGGCTCGACGTTGCTTAACTTTGATGATCCTACGGGAATCGGTGTTTCAACGTGATATGATCGTAAACCCTTTATTCAACCTGCACTTCAAAACTTACAGCACCTGATAGACAGAAGCGGCCTCCCATCTAGATATTGACTAGGCTCGACGTTGCTTAACTTTGATGATCCTACGGGAATCGGTGTTTCAACGTGATATGATCGTAAACCCTTTATTCAACCTGCACTTCAAAACTTACAGCACCTGATAGACAGAAGCGGCCTCCCATCTAGATATTGACTAGGCTCGACGTTGCTTAACTTTGATGATCCTACGGGAATCGGTGTTTCAACGTGATATGATCGTAAACCCTTTATTCAACCTGCACTTCAAAACTTACAGCACCTGATAGACAGAAGCGGCCTCCCATCTAGATATTGACTAGGCTCGACGTTGCTTAACTTTGATGATCCTACGGGAATCGGTGTTTCAACGTGATATGATCGTAAACCCTTTATTCAACCTGCACTTCAAAACTTACAGCACCTGATAGACAGAAGCGGCCTCCCATCTAGATATTGACTAGGCTCGACGTTGCTTAACTTTGATGATCCTACGGGAATCGGTGTTTCAACGTGATATGATCGTAAACCCTTTATTCAACCTGCACTTCAAAACTTACAGCACCTGATAGACAGAAGCGGCCTCCCATCTAGATATTGACTAGGCTCGACATTGCTTAACTTCGATGATCCTACGGGAATCGGTGTTTCAACGTGATATGATCGTAAACCCTTTATTCAACCTGCACTTCAAAACTTACAGTACCTGATAGACAGAAGCGGCCTCCCATCTAGATATTGACTAGGCTCGACGTTGCTTAACTTCGATGATCCTACGGGAATCGGTGTTTCAACGTGATATGATCGTAAACCCTTTATTCAACCTGCACTTCAAAACTTACAGCACCTGATAGACAGAAGCGGCCTCCCATCTAGATATTGACTAGGCTCGACGTTGCTTAACTTCGATGATCCTACGGGAATCGGTGTTTCAACGTGATATGGTCGTAAACCCTTTATACCACCCGCAAATCAAAACTTACAGCACCTGGTATTCCCAAGCGGTCACCTATCTTGTTACTGTTCAGGCCCGACGGAGAAATTTGCTCATATCGCAATTAGTTGTTAAAGAAATTCCTTAAAAAAGAAACAGAAAAGAATTTATGCAAGAAAAACCTCGTTAGAACACATCCAGGACATTCCCACTCCTTCTCACCAACCAAGGCTATAGGACTCATATAGGACATTGAAGTCAAAATCCAAAGGCGATAGTCTGTTTCATGCTAAACGTAATCATCAAGCCTGACTGTCGTCACTGGGTGTTGATTACAATCTGAAATTTTATATTTATATACGCTCTTTCTCTGATATCGAGCATTTTTACCCACAAATATAGCATATCTTAAAATTATATATATATATATATATATATTTGAATATAAAGGTGAACATTGAAGTCAACACTCAGAGGCGACAGGCTGTTCTGCGCTAGGCACAATCGTTAGGCCGTCGACGATTGCGGCTAGATGATTGCGTCCAGCATGAAACAACCTGTTGCCTCTGAGTGTTGACGTCAATGTTCACTTTTATATTTATATTTACATACGCTCTATCTCTGATATTGAGCACTTTATCCCATAAATATAGCACACCTTAAAACTATATATATATATATATATATATATATATATATATATATATATATATATATATATATATATATATATGTATATCGTTCACCGATTGAAGACTATGGGGAATGAGACTTTTTGAAAAAGTAGCTCCTGCTGCTTATTGCACATCGCTCTTAAGTTATGAATTGAGTGCTTTGGCTGCTGATTTGGCGTTTATATACATCACGTATATAATACGTTAAAAGATTCTCTTTTTCTACCGTGCGCCGATAGCTTAGGAGTAGAGTCTCTGACTGACGCCAAATCGGTCGTTTCGATCTCGGCTTGAAGCAATTGGTTGTCTAGCCACACTGATCAGCTGCAGTACAGTGAAACAGGCTTGTATTATATATATATATATATATATATATATATATATATATATATATATATTTAAAGACATTTATGATATGTTTAACGTTCTTTTTATAGATACAAGTATTTAAGCAAATGCTCTGTTTTATAATAAACAGTATTATATAACATTTACCGGCCTGAATGTCCGAGAAATTTTCATAGAAAATTTTCGTTCTCCGACAGGAATCGAACCTGTATCCTATACGGAACCGACATTTCGCGTGACGTGCCTTAACCGTTTAAATGTCTTTAAATAAATTGTCGGACTTTGTCCAATTCAAATATATATATATATATATATATATATATATATATATATATATATATATATATATATATATATATATATATATATATATATATATATATATATATATATATATATATATATATTAGGGAGCCCTATAACCAACAACAGCATTCCTCGAAAGAGTTGTCCCACTTCTTTGTTTATTCCTCGTATCATTGAAAAAGGACACAGGCGTGTCCGAAAATTCCAACTTTATAATCTTTCTCTTCGTGCTTTAGTCAAGGGTTAATATATAATAAATATAATCAATTTTATTGTCAATATTGATATCGTTTTGTTGCCATTATTATTACTCAAATGTTATTAACCGGTCCAGGAAATCTGCATATATATTTATAATTTAGAAGTTGTGTGTGTATTGTGTATCCATCAGCCACTCTCGTTGTAACATCTTGAACATGTCAAAGTGAGTATAAAATGCCCATCTTTTACAAAAAATAAACAGTTGCTGACTACCTGATAATTGCAGGAAAACGAATGAATGAAATATTTACCTGTGGTTGGTAAATGCTCACTGTTCACTGAGAATTTATTTAAAAATATATATAGTCGGGTTTCGAACTTGGCTTGAGGCAATCGGATGTCTAGTCACACTGATGAGCTGGGAAACAGCGAAACAGTCTGTCCGTGATTGACAATATGTACATACTTCTGAAAAAAATAATTTCTTTTGAGCTGTCGGGGAGAAAGGTGAATTTGTAAACAGTGACTATTACTGCTGCTGATGCAAGGCTCTTCGTTAAGACGAATCGAGTTCCCCAGTCACTGGCGTATTTATCTAAAAATAAATACGCCAAAATTCACATTCAATAGCTTACGGGCAGAATCTCCGACTGATACTAAATCATCGATCCCTGCTTGAGGCACACTGATGAACTGTGTGTGTATATATATATATATATATATATATATATATATATATATATATATATATATACATATATATATATGTGTGTGTGTGTGTGTGTACTCGCGGATATATCTCCCTAGTAGATAGGTTGCACCTTTAGTTTGGGGTTGTCAAAGTGGGTATTTGCGGTTGACTTGAAGATAGTTCACGCTATGTTTATGTGGCCTTTTGGCCTTGTTTTGGTGTGAGGAACCCATTTCAAAGCCTGTAAAAGTATTTTTGATATGCTCTTTATATATAGGGACATTATTAAGGCAAAAGTCAAAGTTTCTCAGAGTACAAGACGTGTCGGCTAGCTAAGTTTTTCTTTTGTCTTTATTCATACTGTTCTTTTACAGATATATTCTATCTGAAATTTTACATACACACACACACACACTCACACACACACACACACACACACACACACACACACATATATGGGGAAGAAGATTTACTGTGTTCGCTATAGACGGCCAAAACTATTTCGTGTAGAATCTTTAAAATTGGTATTTAGCTACAGGGAAATTTTGGATGTAAAAAATATTCATCCTAGAGACAAGCATGTCTACTTTTCTGTTATCTGGACTTTCGCCATAACAATTATCATTTGCAACCGTTCACTGTAAGACTACGATTTCTCTGTCAATATTATTTTTCTTAGTTATAATCTCATCGTAGATGATTAAAAAAATGTTTTTCGTGTACTTTTGATTCCAAAGACTTAAACAGTTTCTAGATGCTAACAGCCGGATTACCGCCCTGAATTTATTTAGAAATCTTTAACGAGCCTCATATTCAGATGACCTTCTTTGGATGTTTCAGTAATAAAATGAACAGTAACAGCCATAAAAATAAAATCTACTTTATTCTCCATTGGCGGGTATTTTTCAGTTTGCTTGTAAATATATTTGCGGCTAATAAACTAAGGAAAGCAGGAAAAATGTTCTTGTTTTCATTCTGGGAAGACTTTTCCTTCACTTCTATTCTTTTATAAAGATTGAGAATAATCTCTGTCTCGTACGACAGCAACACTGACAAAACGAAAGACCAAGACATGAAAATTGATTTAAAAAAGGTGAACCTCCTGAAGGCACCGATTATATCTATTTTCTTGCATGGACAAAATAAGTTAGGCGATCACAACAGAGGTAAAGAAAATGATCCAAGCAGTGGACATGAGAGGCTTTTGACATGTAAGAATCTCTTTCAAGGACCAAATAATAAATGCAAATAAAACAAAACCAGAAAACGATTCAGAGAACATGGTTGTCGTTATGAAGATCTTATACTGATCTTAGAAAAAAAATGGGATGTCATTGTTATATGACAAAAAATGACATACACCCAAGACCGAAAAAGATAAAATTGTCATATAACAAAATCTGACGTGCCGTTAAGACCAGATAAAATAAAAATGGTATGGTCATATAATATGACTAGACCATGAAATAGTGCATGGGAAAGTAGTCGAGGCAAACAGCGAAGTAGGTGGTTAAGTACCTTACCTGAGTGGGCAGAATGAATTCTAGATGAAACCTAGGCCCTATCCAACGATTGCCATGAATAGTGTCTTTTGGCGATAGAGAAAGTTACAGTGCTGTTCGATAAAAGTGACTCACCTGATTTTTTTTTTTTACTAAATGTTCTTTTCTCCGATGAAACGAAAGTTGAGCTAAATTCAAAGGATAAGCGATCTAAAATCCGAAGAAGCTTTGAAAGCTCTTTGAATTTAGCAGTAAGTACTGTCAAGCATCCGTTCAGTATAATGTTCTGGGGATGATTTTCTTTTCATGGAACTGGTTTCTTAAAATTTATTGAAAAGACCCTAAGGAGCGAGCCGTACAAGAGAATTTTAGTGTCTTGTCTGCTCCCTTCTGCTGAAAGGGTGCAAATCGACCCCACCAAGCTTATTTTTATGCAGGATAATGCTCCCTGTCACAAATCAAAATTGATGAAGGAATACTTTGATGAGAAGTGTTATGACATGGCTGCTCCAATCTCCTGACCTCAACCCCATAGAAAACTTATGGAGCATTATAAAGTACAGGCTCTCGAGACAGCAGTTGAGCAACAAAGAGGATTTGATTGTGAATTTCATATCCGAATGGAATTCAATGCTTGGAGATGAGATTTGCCAGAACCTAATCAAGTCAATGCCAAAAAGGGTTGAAAAGGTTATTCAAAATAAAGGAGGACCCATAGATTATTAAATATTTCGAACTATATTATCTATTATAAATAAATTATACCTGTATTATTTTTTATTTAAAGCTGTTCGATTATGTTTCTAATGATTACTAGTTACAGGAAATAAGTGAGTCACTATTTTTACACAGATTTTTTTCCCTAAATCTCATTTATATCCAAAATTATAATTATCATTAGAATACCTTAGGGTGAGTAAACTTTTTTTTACTAGGTGGTCGGGAAAGGGTCTTTATATTAGTAAGGTTAAAAATTAGTTTGACCCCAAAAACAATAGGCGAAAAAATTTTTAAGTAAAAAAAAAAACAGGTGAGTCACTTTTATCAAACAGCACTGTAGTCTCTACCTCTTGTCTTTTGTGTTATCTATATTTATCTTTCACTGTAACACTTACCGTTTGTAACCGTGCGATGTGAGACTATTATTTTACTCTCATTGTTAATGTCTGCATGAGAAAAATACTTGTATGCTTAGAAATTGAATTTAGTTTTTACGCCAATATATTTTCTACTTTTGATGGCATTTTCTAATTTGACACTCAGCTGGAAAGAATAAAAATGTTTTTTCTTAAGCGACTGATTTGCTGTTACGCGGCTACTGTACATAACTATGTCAGTGTGCGAATTGATAAGAAAAAATACCCAAGTGTTACGTTACCTCATGGAATCAGAACTGGAGACTATTTTAGAATTAATCACAGGAGAAATACAAGAAACGATGTTCCAGTTTAGGCTACAATCAAACAAATTTCAATTGAAAAATTTAAAACAGTATGAGCAGAGATTTAAAATTTTTTTTTAGAATTCTGAAGTGATGTCCCCTTTAAAAATTTAAAACAGTATGAGCAGAGATTTAAAAAAAATCTTTAGAATTCTGAAGTGATGTCCCCTTTAAAAATTTAAAACAGTATGAGCAGAAATTTAAAAAAAATCTTTAGAATTCTGAAGTGATGTCCCCTTTAAAAATTTAAAACAGTATGAGCAGAGATTTAAAAAAAAATCTTTAGAATTCTGAAGTGATGTCCCCTTTAAAAATTTAAAACAGTATGAGCAGAAATTTAAAAAAAATCTTTAGAATTCTGAAGTGATGTCCCCTTTAAAAATTTAAAATAGTATGAGCAGAGATTTAAAAAAAAATCTTTAGAATTCTGAAGTGATGTCCCCTTTAAAAATTTAAAACAGTATGAGCAGAAATTTAAAAAAAATCTTTAGAATTCTGAAGTGATGTTCCCTTTAAAAATTTAAAATAGTATGAGCAGAGATTTAAAAAAAAATCTTTAGAATTCTGAAGTGATGTCCCCTTTAAAAATTTAAAACAGTATGAGCAGAGATTTTAAAAAATCTTTAGAATTCTGAAGTGATGTCCCCTTTAAAAATTTAAAACAGTATGAGCAGAGATTTTAAAAAATCTTTAGAATTCTGAAGTGATGTCCCCTTTAAAAATTTAAAACAGTATGAGCAGAGATTTTAAAAAATCTTTAGAATTCTGAAGTGATGTCCCCTTTAAAAATTTAAAACAGTATGAGCAGAGATTTTAAAAAATCTTTAGAATTCTGAAGTGATGTCCCCTTTAAAAATTTAAAACAGTATGAGCAGAGATTTTAAAAAATCTTTAGAATTCTGAAGTGATGTCCCCTTTAAAAATTTAAAACAGTATGAGCAGAGATTTTAAAAAATCTTTAGAATTCTGAAGTGATATCCCCTTCTAAAAGTGAATACTTAAATCAAACAAATTTCAATTGAAAAATTTAAAACAGTATGAGCAGAGACTTAAAAATTTTTTTTAGAATTCTGAAGTGATATCTCCTTCTAAATGTGAATACTTAAATCCTCTCTTGTTTCAATATTTGACATAATTAGGCTTGGTGGAGTAATGGATAGCAGCTCGGATTGAGGAATCGGAGAGCCGAGTTCGAATCCTAGTCGAATCCATTACATTCCTACGTGCTAATACCCTATGAATCCTCTTCTTCAATCATCTTCTTATCTATGGATAAATAGCAGGACAAACTGGGTTCTATAGCCTTGGATGGTAACTGTTCTACCGGATAAAGAAATGGCAGCATACTGCGGAAAAAATCTGCCTCGTCAGTCATGTATCGATCGCCTAAGCGTCTATCACGCATGGCACATAACTGACTGGATTTAATCCGGTGATTGCAATGCGCTGAATAATATATCTAAAGGAGACAGATATCCTGTACCAAATATCAATTCAGTTAACTCTAAATTTGTTTACACATCGCTTGAATGTAACTAGAAATATTAAGATAAATAAATAGATATATTAAGTTACATCCTGATGATGTGACTAAACAAGCAGAAACTTCATTTTTCGAAATGTCGGAATATAATTTTATGACTTCCAGCAACATTTATGAACAAAATATTTACTAATGAATAAATTCTGCCTCACCTGTTTCTATCTAATGTATCTAAGTATAAATTTAAACGTTGTCATCCTTAGGACTTTCTCGTTGCTCAAATGTTCAGACCATCGTATTCTCAGCATTCTTGGGTAGATCTACTTCTCTGTCGCTTCGATTCTCTTTTTAATCTGTGAAGATATTTCCCAACATTTACTCTTATAGATGAAATCATATATATACCTATTCAGAAACTGCAACTTCCTGATTCAAATTATAAGTATCTGTCTATATTTCTGAGATGAGGTATTATGTACATTATTTACATTATTCGGACTATTGTCCTCATCTTTGTCGCCATATTTATTACAACGTTTCGGCCGTTGTACACTTCGGCCTTCTTCAGGTGGTTGGAATGTCGAACTGAACCCTTTATTTCACTCACTGGCGTAGACTGTTCTAGTTCCACGTGCCATGTCTAATGGATGTCAGTTATCAGTTATCTCCTGTTAATTTCCCTCTGAAAGTTCTCCACTGCCTTAACCGGGTATTGAACTAACACTCTTTGGGTCCTGTCACTGGATCTAACTAACGCCTTTATCCACTGTGCCATGTGCCCTTGAGGACATCTTTTTTTTTTAAGCGTTTCACCCCAGGCAAGGATACATTAGGTTTACAATACCCAGAAATTCATACACAGAGTGAGCGAAATAAAGGGTTCAGTTCGACATTCCAACCACCTGAAGAAGGCCGGAGCGTACAACGGCTGAAACGTTGTATTAAATATGGCGACATAGATGAGGACAATAGTCCGAATAATGTAAATAGTGTACATAATAACTCATATCAGAAATATAGACAGATACTGAAAGGCCAAAACGTTGTAATAAATATGGCGACAAAGACGAGGACAATAGTCCGAAGAATGTAAATAGTGTACATAAGACATCTCAGAAATATAGAGAGATAATGAAGGGCCGAAATGTTGTAATAAATATGGCAACAAAGATGAGGACAATAGTCCGAATAATGTAAATAGTGTGCATAATACCTCATCTCAGAAATATAGACAGGTACTGAAAGGCCGAAACGTTGTAAAAGATATAGCGAGGAAGATGAGGACAATAGTCTGAATAATGTAAATAGTGTACATAATACCTCATCTCAGAAATATAGACAGGTACTGAAAGGCCGAAACGTTGTAAAAGATATGGCGAGAAAGATGAGGACAATAGTCTGAATAATGTAAATAGTGTACATAATACCTCATCTCAGAAATATAGACAGATAATCAACGAAACCAACTATAATTGAAATCTTTTGCAGTATATCGTTTCCCCGGTGACAAATTGTGCGTCACTCACTAATCTAACTGATTTGGAAGATACAGTCAAGATTATCGCATTAATAATGGCTTCAAACGGAGGCTTAAATGAAAGAGCTCAAAATCTATTTTAAACAGCGGATCATTGCTGGATTATCTGAGCTATCATTTCTTGACAGCAGTTTTCTTGGATCGTCGATTTTGGATCCTTTTTCTTTTTTCTATCATAACCCTAATCTTTTGACAAAAATGGTTTTGAAGATGAGATTGAAATGAAAAGAAAAAGAAAAAGAAAAAGAAAAAGAAAAAAAAATGGTTGATTCGTGTGAGGACAGCGAAACAATTTTGATAGGAAATAAATAATTGGAATTATTGCAGCAGACAAGAATAATCTTCATAATCCTTATCCGTCTTCTGACTTACGTTTCTGACCAACCCAAGACAGAGTCTATTGTCTTCTGTGCTTCCTGCTGGGGTGTTTTTTTTTTAACGCTCCAAATCAAAATGAATTGTTAGCGTATCGGTAACCGGTGTGAAAAATGGAATCGTTAGGCCAAGTTCAAATTCCAGCTGTTCCGTTCACTTCCGCTCTGATACCCTTGGGGAAAGCACAGATCCATTTCTCATCCGGTCCCCAGTCATGGGTAAAATAGTTAAGCAGACTAGACTCTCTAACTTGGGTAGGATAACAAGTCTTGAAGAAGGAAAACTCTGTAGAAAAGTCAATGGGAACTACCTTTCCCAAGAACAATCACAAATTATAGATATTGTTGGAGGACGTTGTGGAGAAGCATGGACGCAAATGACCTGAAAGGGGAATGGATTTTGGTGCTATAGTCGATTTCTAAATGCATGACTGATTTTGAAAGAAAACATTAGAACAATTGTTCGAGAACTGTGATTAAACGAACCTCCTTAAATCTGACCAAACATCAAATGATTTTCAAACGAATAATGTAATAAACGTAGGCGACCCGTAAACCATTAGGATTTTGGGGGCACCGTGACGATAGCCTGGTAGAGCCTATCCCTATGGCAGGTTTTAAATTCAGAGTTTTCCGTCTCCTAGTCTACTCTGCTATTTAATCCATAGCTGGTGGGAGCAGAGAAGGAGTAATACCTGTTACAAGAATACAGTGTTGTGCAAAAAAAAAAAAAAAAAAAATGACTCAGTCAAATTTTAGGGGAATTTTTTTTTGTTTTTTCTTGATATTTTAGATAAAAAATAGAATTTAAAAAAATGTGTGTATAATTAAGGGAAATAATACATTGTCTGCAATTTTATAAAAAAAAAATCTTAACCTGAAGCATGTTATTTTTTGGTTTTAAGGTAAATATTTAATGTGCAAAAACAGTAACTCACTTTTTATACCGTATTATGTACAAAGTTAATGTAATATTTTCTAAAAAAGTAAAATTTAGTAAAATAAAAACACAAAAGAAAAATTTCATTAGTAATTTATGCTTCGACCTTTGTATTTCAGAACTTTGTTGACTCGGTTCGGCGCACACTTAATGAGATTTTTGCAGATGTCATCTCCGAGCAAACTGTTTCACTCTACAATAAAGTTTTCAATCAAAGCTTCTTTGTTTTGAATGATTTTCTTCGACGCTCCATAAATTCTCGATTGGGTTTAGGTCAAGAGACTGCAGTGGCCATAGCATAACATTGACATTTTTTTCGGAAAAGTACATTTTCATCTACTTTGATGCGTGGCAGGGAGCATTTTCTTGCATAAAAATGAGATTCGATTGATCAATTTCGAGTTTTTCGGCAGATGGCAGCAAGCAGGTGTCTAATATTTTTGAGTATTGACTGTTGTTTAGTGATTTGTCTACTGGTTTGAAAAATCCAGTTCCATTGAACGAAAAACAACCCCAAAACCATAAAATTGACAAGATGCTCCACGGTATTAACTGAAATTTTCAAAGAATTTCTTCGCTTCTCCACCTAATTTTTGTTCTTGAAAACATTTCAATTTTTGTCTCGTTGAAGAAAAGAACATTTTTCCAATCAGATTTCGTAGGACGTTTAAATTCATGAGGCCTAGGAACCAGCGAAAGCAGCTCCTCGGAGCAATTACCGTGAAAGTATTTGTAAAAAAGACAGAGCGAGGCAACATCGCGTCTGTGAGAGAGCGACTGCAGACGAGATGACAGATCAGGGCCAATTACATTGCATATCCGTCTCTAGATCTTATTAAGAACCCTGAGGCAAACAGCAGGGGCTCCAGACCATATATGGCAGCAATACACCATGTAAGTGCGAATGGTCGATTTATAGATTTGGAGGATCGATTCCGGGGAGAAAAATTTCCTGGCTCGGCACAGGGAGCCAACTTTACTTGCGGTGGATGATGCAATTGACTCGATGTATTTGTTCCATCTCAGATCAGCGGCCAGCTTACTTCGAGATCATTTTTCAAGGTATCAGCAATTTCTCTACTGGTAATTGACCGGTTTTGGTTAATTTCTCTAACGGTTTTGCGGCCAGTTCTCTCATCGATCTTGTGTTTTCTAACCCTGTTCTCTACCTTGACAAGTGTTTCAGTAGCATTGAATGTTTTCAAAACCCTCGAGACAGTTGACTGAGAAATGTTGACACTATTTGCAATTTCTCGAGTCGATTCACCAGTTTTTGATAGGGCAACTATTGCTACTTTAATTGACTGTGAGGCGTGCTTGTAGCTTTTCATAACAAATCATCAATTAATTATATATTTTTTTTATATACTTTAAAATAATTCTAGAACTTTCTAGAATTTTCAAGAATAATCTGGAATAAAATTATGGAAATAAAATTACAAGGTATCTTAAAATAATGACACATTTTTTTTAACGAGTCACTTTTTTTGCACAGTAGAAAACTTGTTAAATACACAAAAATGGTAATTTTTATGTTTTTTTTTTCCAAAAAGTAATAGTTCCGAATTATTTTTTAAAAAATTTTACTAGTAATATGTATATTTTTAATTGAAAAAAAAAAAAAAATTTTTTAATTTTTAATTAAAGTTAAAAATATTTGAAAAAATATTTCTGAATCACCTTTTTTTGGCATAGTATTGTATTTACGAGAAAGTAAACGTAACGATCTTTGCCGGGATTCATACTTGGTTCATCGATTTCTGTTCCCGAGCCATTTCAGTACACGTACATCCAGTGTAAAAAAAAAAAAAAAAAAAAAAAAAAGAAAGCAGGAATAAAATTAGCAAAAAATTAATTGACAATTTTTCATCCAATAAAATTAATTGACAATTTTTCATCCAATAAAATTAATTAATAATTTCTCATCCAATAAGAGATATTTATAGCAACGAATACGAATTTCATAAATAAAGTAACAGAAATAAATGAAAGAAAGAAAGAAATGAGTAAAAAATTTAACAAACTTTCGTTTAAACTTTCTCGACTCGTGGCAAATCTAAAAGGTTGTTTGTGTCTACAATTTTAACAGAATTCATTCCAATGGATTTATTAAATTCGTGGGTGGCATGAAGCCTTCAGTGATCTGTGATTCCATCATCTTTTCTTTCATTCAGAAAACGAAACCTGCACGTGATTTGGCGCGTCGGGACTTTTGTTGGAAACAGACGACTTTTTAAATACAACTAGAAGAACGGAAGAATAGGAGATTTTCTTGAAAATCTTTTGTAGGAAAATGATTGAAACTTGACTCGATATTTGTGTTTGATTTAATATCTACATCGTGTGACGATTGAAAACGTTTTTAAGAATAAGAACTAAAGGAAGATAATAACAGAGAGACACACCTACCTATCTATCTATCTATCTATCTATCTATCTATCTATCTATCTATCTATCTATCTATCTATGTTCACATCTATGCAATTTAATATCTATCTATCTATCTATCTATCTATCTATCTATCTATCTATCTATCTATCTATCTATGTTCACATCTATGCAATTTAATATCTAGCTATCTCTCTACCTATCTATCTATCTATCTATCTATCTATCTATCTATCTATCTATCTATCTATGTTCACATCTATGCAATTTAATATCTATCTATCTATGTATCTATCTATCTATCTATCTATCTATCTATCTATCTATGTTCATATCTATGCAATTTAATTATCTATCTATCTATCTATCTATCTATCTATCTATCTATCTATGTTCACATCTATGCAATTTAATATCTATCTATCTATCTAACTACCTATCTATCTATCTATGTTCATATCTATGCAATTTAATATCTATCTATCTATCTATCTATCTATCTATGTTAACATCTATGCAATTTAATATCTATCTATCTATCTATCTATCTATCTATCTATGTTCACATCTATGCAATTTAATATCTATCTATCTATCTATCTATGTTCACATCTATGCAATTTAATATCTATCTATCTAACTACCTATCTATCTATCTATGTTCATATCTATGCAATTTAATATCTATCTTCACATCTATGCAATTTAATATCTATCTATCTATCTATCTATCTATCTATCTATCTATCTATCTATCTATCTATCTATCTATCTATCTATCTATGTTCATATCTATGCAATTTAATATCTATCTATCTATCTATCTATCTATCTATCTGTCTATCTATCTATCTATCTATCTATGTTAACATCTATGCAATTTAATATCTATCTATCTATCTATCTATCTATCTATCTATGTTCATATCTATGCAATTTAATATCTATCTATCTATCTATCTATCTATCTATCTATCTATGTTCACATCTATGCAATTTAATATCTATCTATCTATCTATCTATCTATCTATCTATGTTCATATCTATGCAATTTAATATCTATCTATTTATCTATGTTCACATCTATGCAATTTAATATCTATCTATCTATCTATCTATCTATCTATCTATCTATCTATCTATATATCTATCTATCTATGTCATTCTTTATCTATATATCTGCAAGGTAATCCATTTTTTGTGTACGCTTGACTCAACATAAACACCGTCGATCACCTTTTATTATTGAATCGTACGTAGAATGCTAAAATAAACGTCAGCGAATCGTCATTTAAATCCAGAATAACCAGTGATGTAATGTGTAACGGTACGTAAACCTTTTTCTTATAAAAGACGCCGACAGCCTCGTTGTGGATTGACCAAAACCGTGGCTTACTACAGGCGGACAAGCGAACGAAGCTAGATAAAGCAGGTCGCAGGTGTATGTATAATAGATTTTCCTGAAGATCATTTCTAGAAAATTGATTCAAACATGTCTTTATGTTTATGTTTTATTCACTACTAGCCGCTATACCCGCTGGTCGATCAGAAAAAAGCGTTCAAATAGAATGGAGCAAAAACAGCATCATGTTTAGATGTAACAGAGTCTATCTTCGTTTAAAGTACTTTCATTAAAAACATTTTGAATTAATGCAGTTACTGATATAACAGAAGTAGTCTGTATTTATTCAATCGAAGTTAGCCGAGGACATGAAGGTGTAAAACAGGCAACATGAAGACCCACTTCAGATTACAATTATCTTGGAGTTTTTGAAATTCAATTTGTCAGTGTGCTACCAGGGATGTAAAAGAAGATACATTTATAAAGCAATTGTTAAGTTTAATGAAAATTGGTTGAACGATCAACGAAAAATAACAAAGAAACCAGTAAAAATTGCCATTTTTCGCTATTTACGCGGGTTTCCACAATATGGGTGGACTCAATTATCAATTTAAATGAATGTTAGACAATCAAATTATTGCTGGCTACAATTGAGTGAAGTTTGTATTAGATTGCTTGAAAATTAACGGAGGTTTTAGTTAAAAATTTGTGTTGAAATCGATTTGTATTGAAATCGATTTGTATTGAAATCGATTTTTCGTGGTTTTTCGCTAAAAGCAATGGCGTAGAAATAAAAAATGAGCAATCGTTGAGCCCATCATGATGTAAAAAACCTACATACCAAGTTTGAACGAAATCGGATAAAAAAAGTTGAATTTATCCATTTTTGATCGGCTTTATCGATTAGTGTTTTTTTTTTTAAATTATCGATTTTTTGCGCTAATAACCTATCATTTCTATTACAAAGAAATGTCTTTCGGAAACTGAGTAATATTTATTATTTTCTGCTTTAATCATTTCACCCCAAGCAAGGTGATAATGCCCCTAAGACGCAACGGGGGTTAAAGAGTGGAAGAGAACGAGAAGACTTTAGTGAGGAGAAGCGAAGAATAGGACAATAAAGGAACAGGTTTTAGAAGACAGAAGATGACGATTGATGTTGCATTTAATCTTTGAAGATTGTAGGTGGCAGGGAGGCAAAGAATCAGAAGGGAATTCCACCAGCGAGAAGTGAAAGAAAAGAAAATGTTAGAATAGAACTGACGGTCGTATCTAGGTAGTTCAACAGTAAAACGGTGAGACCTAATCGCCAATCTAGTAACACGCTTAAATTCATGCAGCCGAGTCACTAAGAAGAGAAGCTCATATAGCGGTAAAATTTATCTGGGTAGTGTTGTAACTTCTTTATGTACCACGCATCTTCAACACGTGGGGGATCATGTCTCTCCACAACTTCCTATCTTTTGTAGATCTTAGTAATGTTCGTCTTTTCATCATACTGCCCACTTCCTATTCTAACATCAGTGTGTCAGGTAAGTTTACTCACTGTTATTTTCCCTATATCATTGCTTTCTCTATGCCCAGTGAGTGTCAAATTGTTCAGACCCTCTTTCCTCATTATAAGATCGAGAATTTTCAACTGTTTCATTCTGATTTGAAGTATAAGTGGAATTTTTGTTTCTATTTTCCTTATATGTGATATTATCAGCATCCGTTTAAAGAACAAAATTTCTGTTGCCTCAAGTCTTTTCGTCATCTGTAAGCAGTGGTGAGCTAAAAACTTGGGGAGTTGAGTTAAAGGGAAATAACTGAGACGTCTGGAAGAGGCATGGGACGTGGATCTAGAACAATCTAACCTTTGTGGACGAAATAAACGGTTCGGTTCGAAATTTCAATCACTTGAAGAAGTCCGGAGCGTACAATGAACCGAAACACTGTGAATATGGCAATGAAGATGAGGATAACAGTCCGAATAGTGTAAATAATGCAAGTAATCATAATACCTTTTCTCAGAGATATAGACAGATATCTGTAAGGAAATTGTCCAACAGTCACTGCCCTAGAGAAGAACTGATATTATATAGCTGTTCAGCACTCTTTTCTTTGTTTCTCATTATATTTTCCTGTCTTAATATTTTGCTTAGTTTACGAAAGGCATGAAGAGATTGTCCAGTATTCCCTGCCATATATGATATTCGATATTACGCAGCAGTTCAGCACTCTTTTCTTTCTTTCTAACGATATTTTTCTATGCTTTAATACATTGCTTAGTTTGTGCAAGGCATGAGGAAATTGTCCAACATACACTGCCCTAGAGGAGGACTGATATTAGATAGCTGTCCGGCACTCTTTTCTTTGTTTCTAAAGGAATTTTCCTGTTTTAATACTTTGCTTAGCTTTTAGAAGGCGCTTTTTTTTTGTTATTCCAATGTGCCTTCGGATTTCGATGCCATATTTTCTCAGATTAGGAAGAAGGATTGTAGAATTGATTACTCACAGGGCACAAGGAAGCAAGAGAAGCAGCGGGAGACAGCAAGTAAGATACTTGACAAATTAGAAAGAAGCTTGGAGAATTTAACACTCACAGGATACATGGACGGCAAGAGAAGCAGAGGGAAACAGCAAGTAAGATACTTGACAAATTAGAAAGAAGCTTGGAGAATTTAACACTCACAGGATACATGGACGGCAAGAGAAGCAGAGGGAAACAGCAAGTAAGATACTTGACAAATTAGAAAGAAGGCTTGGAGAATTTAACTCTCATAGGGCACATGTAAAGCAAGAGAAGCAGAGGAATACTACAAGTAAGGTACTTGACGGATTAGAAAGAAGGCTTGGAGAATTTAACACTCATAGGGCACATGGAAGTCAAGAGAAGCAGAGGAAAACTACAAGTAAGATACTTGACAAATTAAAAAGAAAGCTTGGAGAATTTAATACTGACAGGGTATATATTTGCCTCCGTTTGTTAAAACACCTCCCAGACAATTAAACTTCTGTACTTGCTTGATTACGACATCTGCAATTTCTACCTCTCTTAACCCATGAAGCTCTAGAAATTTCTGTCCATTAATACCCGTCCAAGTATCTCTTCTGCCATCCATTTACACAAACTCGTCTAGTAAGTCTCCCCCGCTTGTTTCCTCTGCACCTCTTGCCTTCAGCATGTCCCGTTACAGTCCAATTTTACCTACACATTTCTCACTGCACACGTAACCCCATCCATTTTCCTTTTCATTGCTCAAATGAACCTTCTGTGGAATATATCTCTTGTCTTAACCCTTTGTGCCCTGTGTTCCTGAACAATTTTAACCCTTCTGCGTGAGCTCCTAAGTCAAAATTCACAAATAATTGGCATGATCAAAACTGATCAAAGACACTGGAAAAATCTTGCTGCTCAATGTGCTCAACAGAGCAAGATGGCCTAAAGCTGTTAATTCAGTATTCTAACCGTTTACAACGATTCGGCAGCTAACTTAACCCTTTGAGTACTGCGTTCCTGAACAATTATAACCCTTCTGCCTGAGCCCCTGAGTCAAAATTCGCAAATCATTGGTATGTAATGTTTCATGGTAAATATAAAAATAGTTACAAGAGTTTATCCACTGTTCAACCTGTGGCTAGACATTATGTCATATTTCTCTACCACCAGTTAAATGGTCTCAAAGTATTAAGCCTTCTCTTACGTTGACCGCAAATACCCTTGGGAAAGTTATGAATCCACATATTCTCTCCCTAGCTATGGGTAAACTAGTAAGACATGAATCAGTAACTCATTAGTATCCCCCCAAATTCTTATAATGTAAAAATATTTTCTGGCTTTAAATAACCTGCAATGTGTTAATAAGCCGTACAAAACGAATCTATACCTATAATTCTCAAAATGTGTGTGTGTATGTATGTGTGCCTGTGTGTGTGTGATCACATTTCGATGAAATTTTTTTGTTTGATAGATAATTCTTCAATGCCGGTTTTTAGTCCAAATTGTTGGCGACAATGGCTCTCCACTACTTCCTTTCCATTATAACTCTCAGCAACGTTTTACTATTTAGTATTTGTTCTTGGATATATATCTTTAATAAAAACTTTAATAAAAATAAATAGCTTAAATTATTACAATAATATTTATTATTACACAGTTCCCTTTTCAGGGCCACCCCCCATTCAAATTGTTAACCTCCTCATTTGGGGATATGCCTCAGTTGCACCCAAATGTTGTTACTAATATTGATTTTCGGGTGGGTGGGCTGACTTTAAACTTAAACTGCTCCAACTGAACGGCAAAAATTCCCAGTAATGAAACACCCGGGCAAAGGCGGGTTATGCTGCTAGTTAAGCAATCAAATACTGATTAATTACTCAGATTTAGATTTATTTACATTCTCTGGAACATAAATATATAAAAACTACCGTGACCATAAAGCGAGGGATCATTTTATATATTAATTACAATGCATAATAGATCCCCCACTTTATATTCACTTTATAATTTCTTGTTTGTTTATCAAATTCCGATTGTGCATGAATCCACATCTTCTCCCCGCAATTATAGGTTAATTAGCAAGACTTGTATAATCAAATCATTATCATCTAAAAAGCAAAATTACATTCTAAACATATTTTCTGGCTTTAAATAACTTGCAAAGGGTTGATAAGCCGTAAAGACAGATCAACCAATCAATCAAACCACTTCATCTTTGAGGAAATTGTCTCACATCCATTATCATACAGGAGGATTGATATTAGATAGCAGTGCAGCTCACCTTTCTTTGTTTTTAATGACTGGTTTGTTTTTAGATCGCATCTTTTCGCTATTCCAATTCGAAGGGAAACATTAACAATAAACCCATTAAGAAATTGCTCGTAAAAGCCACTTGTGGTCAGTTTTGTAAAGCAAACTTTATATACAGCAGAAAGACAAACTTTATTAAGAGCCACAAAGGAGAGGAAATTGGGGAAAGCCATACTCGCCAATGTCCTGAAGGAACACGGTCCATGGAAGAAGAACGAGCTTGTGTAAATGGTTGACAGGACAGGGATTAGGAGAGAAAACAAAAAGTCAAAAATTACTCAGGTCTATAAAGGAAGGGAACTGTGGAGAACTATGATCATCAACACCCTGAAGGGACACATCACATAGAACAAGAATAAGAAGAAAAAGAAGAGGAACGAGATTGTGTAAATGGTTGGCAGAACGGTGACTAATAGAGACAGCATAAAGACAGACATTATTAAGAGCTACAATGGACAAGAAATTGGGGAAAGAAATGATCGATCATGTCCTAAGGGCTCACGACACAAAGAAGAAGAAGAAGAAGAAGAAGAAGAAGAAGAAGAAGAAGAAGAAGAAGAAGGAGGAGGAGGAGGAGGAGGAGAAGAAGAAGAAGAAGAAGAAGAAGAAGAAGAAGAAGAAGGAGGAGGAGGAGGAGGAGGAGAAGAAGAAGAAGAAGAAGAAGAAGAAGAAGAAGAAGAAGAAGAAGAAGAAGAAGAAGAAGAAGAAGAAGAAGTTTTACACAGAGTTCCAAAGGAACGAAGTTGTGGAGAGTCATGATCGCCCACGCCATGAGGGGACACGGGCATAAAGAAGAAAACGGAGCTTGTGTAAATGGCTGTCAGAACAAAGATTAGGAGAGGTAGCAAAAAGACGAACTTTACTAAGAGTTATAAAAGAAATGAAATTGTGGAGAGTCATGACCTCCCACGCCCTGAAGAGATACGGGCACATAGTAGAAGTTGCCATTTGGGGACGAAGCGACAACTGCAATTTACTATTAAGTGAAAAGTAGGCTGAATACATCAACCAGGTCACGGGTGTAGGAGTTAGGAGAGTCAGAGTCAAAATGAAATCATTCATTTATTTGTAACAAATAGCAACACATTTATACAGGAAAGGTTATTTAGTGCGGAACATTAGTCTGAAATGTTAGAAGCTTTTCAAACGTTCATAAAGGAAAAGGAGTGGAACCGAAAATCTGATAAAACTTTCATTTCTAGGGTGCGTATTATAGAAGAAAAAAATTAAGAGTTCTTTGAATGAATGCTAATAGGAAGGGTTTTACGTATAATACAACATGTTCTGTCTTGTAGTGAGTGAAAACAAAATTTCTTGCGACCCGGCTATTCTTATGCTGCTACGAGCCGGCCATGTCCTTCCAGGACGTCGGTAATCATGGCTCTCCAAAATTTCCTGAATTTTGTCACTCTTGATAAATTTTGTCTTTTTGTTATCACTGCACTTTCTTCCTATTTTTTATGCCGTATCATTTCAGGACGTGAACGATCATGGCTCTCCACAATTTCCTGTCCTTTGTAGCTCTTAATAAATCTTGTCATTTTGGTATATCTCCTCATCCAAGTTGTGCCATCTTTTTAGTGAAACTCGCTAGATAAGTTATAAGCTGTTTTCATCTATCTTTCTTGCCTTCAATTTGTCCTATGAATATCAAATTTTCCAAGCCTTCTTTCCTCATTATGTGCTCCAGAAAAAACAGCAAGTAAGATACTTGACAAATTATAAAGAAGGCATAGAGAATTTAACACTCACAGGGCACATAGAAGGAAAGAGAATCTGAGGAAAACAACAAGATACTTGACAGATTAGAAAGAATGCTTGGAGAGTTTAATACTGACAGGGTATATGTAAAGCAAGAGAAGCAGAGGAAAACAGTAAGTAAGATACTTGACAAATTAGAAAGAAGCTTGGAGAATTTAACACTCACAGGATACATGGACGGCAAGAGAAGCAGAGGAAAACTACAAATAAGATACTTGACAGATTAGAAAGAAGGCTTGGAGAATTTAACACTCATAGGGCATATGGAAGGCAAAAGAAGCAGAGGAAAACTACAAGTAACCTAATTAAGGGTTTTGAGCGGATGAATAGAATAGAAATACGACAACAATAATGAGTAGCTATAAAGATGCAAGCATTACTGAGAGCGCAAAAAATAGGCCGCTGTGGAGAGCCATGCTTGCCTACGCGCTGCAGGAATATGGTACAAGGAAGGGACATCAACACTGAGAAGAAAGGCCTGCATTATCTTTACAGTAAGAATTTCCAGCGTTTCCATGACGCCTATCACGTACACGTGATGCGAAATTATGGGTGTGTCATATTTTCTGCACAATCTGTCCACTCGTTTTATACTCAAGACAATTAATGAACAGATAAATTACTAATGAAGTGAGTCGCTTGAAATTTGGAAGAAATAATAAGTAAATATTTTCTGAAGATAATTAAAAGCAACAAATTTCACCATCGAAATCAGAATTTTTATTAAAAGGAAAAAGAAGAAAAAGAATAAACTATAAAATAACAGAGTCATATAGGGAATAGGGAGAGATAAAAGGCGGAGAGAGAGAGAGAGAGAGAGCGAGAGAAGAAAAGAGAGAGAAATGAGAGATGAATAGAGACAGATGAGAAAAGAAGAGAGAGAAAGAGAAACGTAAATGGTTTGTTTTGTTTTGCGGCATATCAACCTCAATGGGTTATTTAATACTGACAAGATTTTTACAATAGATTCGTATGAATAGAATATGTATTCTTTGGATTAGATTGGTTTGGTTTATTTTGTTTTACGGCATATCAACCTCAATGGGTTATTTAATACCGACAAGATTTTAAAGATAGGTTTGTATGAATAGAATATGTATTCTTTGTAAGGAAACTGTATGTAGATCCGGTTTCATTGCTATATTTTCATAAAGAGGGTTGTTGTCAGGAGTCTGTTTTCATTGATATATTCTTTTCAGATACACGGTTTGTAGAGAAATTGATTTTGATATTCTCATTTGTTTTATAATTTTTGGTAGAGTCCTAATGTTTTGAGAAAAGATATTATATCATCTACTTTCACTTTCTCAAACAGCTCATACATATTGGTTATATTACAATATTTTTATTTTGGGAGAGCAAGATCTGAGCACTCAGTTAATATATGTTTAATAGCATATGCTGTTTTGCATGCTTGGCACACTGATTGATCCTCTTTGTTTTGTGCGTCCTGGGTATGACGATAAACTACGTCCAACAGCAAGGCCTCTGATCAGGAGGTTTTGAGGGGCGTGGAACCACCTCTTAATTACTGGTGTTCCCAGGTCCACCCTGACCCGAGGTGGTAGCACCTGTCAGGATCCCAGCTATGGGCAAATAGTTGACCCCAGAATGTGACTCAAAACAATATGAAAGTGTAAAAATAGATTTTAATACCAGAAATACTTTAAAAAAAATTAGTATCAGCAATAAATATTTGAAAAAATAAAGTATTACCAGAAATAAAAATCTTGTCAGCATTAAATAACCCATTGAGGTTAATTTGCCACAAACCAAACCAAACCAAACCAAACCAAACCGAACCGAACCGAACCGAACCGAGAGATACACAAAGCCCAGTGTTATGTTTATGGTTATATTGGTGGTATTCTTTTATATTCACTTTGTCACCTTGCTTAAGGAATGTTTCCTGAAGGTAAACAACTGCCGGTGACAGGTCTGTTATTAACAGAAGCAGTTCGACGGCATTGAATTATCTTATACATAACTGTTTAAACGATTTCGGTGTTTAGCTGATGTGGTTTTAATTTCTTTTTTCTAGGTTTTCATTTCGGGGGTTTTTGTCATTTAAGGGTTCTGGCTTTACACGTCCATCATTTTTAGTTCGCCAAATCAGTTTTGCGTAGGAATTTGTCCGTTGCGGTTTTCCGGATTTTGTTTGGCTGATTCTGTTCTTTTGAGAGATAAGCTTTTCAGTTTGTCTTTCTTGGGTTTTAGTGGACGGATAGGAAATTGCTGTGACCTTTTTTAGTAGAAGGTTTGGTATTTTTTGTGTTATGGGAACTTACCCATAATAATAATAATGGACTATTCCCGACATTATAAATACTGCGCCTCTCAAGAGGGAGGACAGAGAGGATTATTGTAAGAACATTGGAATAGTGATACTTGTCGAGACAACATAGTTCACTCTAACCAAATCTGATAGTCATTACTAATACTTCTGCTTCTTTGTATATATTTCTGTTTGTAATATATCTGTGTTATGCCATACCCGTGTTCGAGTTTTTTTCATCGGTTCTAACCTTGGACCCTCACCGTGGTACAAGAAACTTAGACCATAACATTTTGGTTGGAGTGGTTTGTGTTTAAGCTTTCGTTTTGCTATTTGTTTTTTCTTTATTACTTCAGTTTTTTCATTGTCCTTTTGTGGTTCACCCTGAGCCATTTCATTGGAATATAAACATTTTACCTAAGTTTAAAATTTGGGCCAGTCGTTTGGTCCAAGTGTATGAGCTTCTCAATGAGAAAAACTTTTTACCGAAATTTTACTGGAGGATGTGATCAATTACCGTCCTCGATAAGATGATAAACTACACCCAACAGCAAGGCCTCTGATCAGAAGGTTTTGAGGAGCGTGGAACCACCACTTAATTGCTGGTGTTCCCAGGTCCACCCTGACCCGGGGTGGTAGCACCTGTTAGGGTCCCAGGTATGGGCAAATAGTTAACTATTACCAGCAATACTTTTTTTTTGAAAAAAAATTATTACCAGCGATACAATTTTGAAGGAAAAGTATTACCAGAAAGAGATTTTTGGCAAAACAAAATGTTACCAGCAATAAAAATTTTTGTCGAAATTAAATAACCCATTGAGGCTGATTTGCCGAAAAACAAAATAAACCAAACCAATCTAAACCAAAGAATACATATTCTATTCATACGAATCTATCCTAAAAATGTTGTCGGCATTAAATAACCTATTGAGGTTGATATGCCGTAAAACAAAATAAACCAAACCAATCTAAACCAAAGAATACATATTCTATTCATACGAATCTATCCTAAAAATGTTGTCGGCATTAAATAACCCATTGAGGTTGATATGCCGTAAAACAAAATAAACCAAACCAATCTAAACCGAAGAATACATATTCTATTCATACGAATCTATCCTAAAAATGTTGTCGGCATTATATAACCCATTGAGGTTGATATGCCGTAAAACAAAATAAACCAAAGCAATCTAAACCGAATAATACATATTCTATTCATACGAATCTATCCTAAAAATATTATCGGCATTAAATAACCCATCGAGGTTGATATGCCGTAAAACAAAATAAACCAAACCAATCTAAACCAAAGAATACATATTCTATTCATACGAATCTATCCTAAAAATGTTGTCGGCATTATATAACCCATTGAAGTTGATATGCCGTAAAACAAAATAAACCAAACCAATCTAAACCAAAGAATACATATTCTATTCATACGAATCTATCCTAAAAATGTTGTCGGCATTATATAACCCATTGAAGTTGATATGCCGTAAAACAAAATAAACCAAACCAATCTAAACCAAAGAATACATATTCTATTCATACGAATCTATCCTAAAAATGTTGTCGGCATTATATAACCCATTGAAGTTGATATGCCGTAAAAGAAAATAAAACAAACCAATCTAAACCAAAGAATACATATTCTATTCATACGAATCTATCCTAAAAATGTTGTCGGCATTATATAATCCATTGAGGTTGATATACCGTAAAACAAAACAAACCAAACCTTCTCCTTTTCCAGAAATTGTATGTTCTTGAGTTTTCTGGATGGCTTTCCTGGCAGTTAGCACATCTTATTTCCTCGTGGTATTCTTTTTAGGATTGGTCTGAATCCCTTTGACCACATTTTCCACATGTTGGGCGACTCCTACAGCTATACAGCTATCCCTGGCTCCTAAAGCATCTTAGTGAAGCAAGAATATATAGTTCCACTGTCTCAATATTATAACGTATTTTTGAATTTTTTGCTTTGAATTTCAGGTGTGCCAAAATTAAAGATATATGTCATTTATAATTGTTTCCCCTTATTTTTAATTGAGATTCTACGGTAATCGATGACCCCGTGGCTTCCCAAGGCAGATGTTATTTACTCGGGTGTGACCAGAGACAACTGTTAACTTTTAATGTCTCCCTTAGAATGATTCAGTGGGAGGGTTTTAATTTTGATATTATGAAAAGTCTTCATTTTCATTATATTTTCTATGTGTTTTCCTATGTTCCGCCTCAACCAGCAAATTCCCATCTCTCAAATTTTTAACTGTTTTAGGATTAATCCTACTGGACAGTACCTTTTCAATCAAGGAAGGGGAAAGTTTTACCAGCGGAGTTTTTTTTTTCTAGAGACGTGAGCACAAAAAATATTGGAAATTCTGTATTAATTTCTTTTTCGGAATCACAGTTTAAAAGATATGTCTTTGGATTTTTATTTTGATTATTCGGTAATTTTTGTACATTAATATTCACTTGCCTGTACTTCTCATCCACCTCGGAGGTCAACAATGCAATGCGTCAAGGGGGAAACCCAGTCCCCTTGACAGCTCAGGACTACACAAACCAATATATTCGTGTTCAAGATAGACTCTGAGCGCCCGTTAAACCATTTGTTGCACTCCTCAAATAAGTGTACAAAGTGGCATGTACACAGCCATGTCTGAGTCTAGATTTCTTCGAACCGATTACCCATCTGCCATTCTCTTCTAACGCATCCAAATTGGATAAAGATGATACTTTATCCCAGTGTATATTTGGGGTATTGTATTTAGTTATAAAGTGATCCATAAATTGATATAGTTAAAGACGCTAGGGCTTATATATATATATATATATATATATATATATATATATATATATATATATATATATATATATATATATAAGTGAACATTGAACACTCAGAGGCGATAGGCTGTTTCATGCTAGACACAATCGTCAGGCCGCGAATGTTGGATTTCCCCTCGACTATATATATAGGTCAGTGATGCATTGTGGGTAATCTATTCTGATGGTTATTTTTTGGGAGTGGCTTGTTTGTTATTTATTTATTTGGGTTAATTTATTTTACTTGTTTTTCATTCTCATTTTGTATTATTTATTCTTTTCTGTTTTTGATGTTTTATTAACGTAGTAAAAAATTGGGAGGGGATTTGCTTAGGACGCTTATTTAATAATTTGTTTTGGTCTGCGAAGATAATTAAAGCTATTTATTCGTCCAAATGTTTAGATTGCTGCCGTAGTCTATTCTGTTATTTTGGCGGGGACAGTTTATATATATATATATATATATATATATATATATATATATATATATATATAAACTGTCCCCGACAAAATAATAATGGAAAACGGCTAATAATGCAAGACTCTTTGGTAAATCGAATCGAGTTCTCTCAGTCACTGTGTGTTTATCTAAAAATAATTACATTTAAAATCACTTTCATCCCTGCCGTGCGCCAACGGCTTAGTGGTAGAATCTCTGACTGATGCCAATTCAGTCGATTTTCGATCCTAGCTAGATTCAACCGGACGTCTAGCCACACTGATGAGCTGTGATACTGCGAAACAGTCTGTCTGTGGATATATATATATATATATATATATATATATATTTATATATATATATATATATATATAAGAGAATAGGAATACGGTAATAGTTGCCGACGCGTTTCGTCCGATGAGGACTTTCTCAAGGCAAAACGTCCACATCGAACGAAACGCGTCGGCAACTATTACAGTTTTCCTATTGTCTTTTACATTTAGAAATATTGTTTTTTTTCTACAGGTTAACTCTGAGAAATTTTTCATATATATATATATATATATATATATATATATATATATATATATATATATAGAGAGAGAGAGAGAGAGAGAGAGAAAGAGAGAGAGAGAGAGTTTATATATATATATATATATATATATATATATATATATATATATATATATATGTAGAGAAGAGACAGAGAGACAGACAGAGATTTCAATTATTATGCTGGTCAAATTTCCGTAAAATTCCAGATGGCTTTAAAAATTAGCAAAACAATAAATAACAGAGAAAAAAAAACTATTTTTATTTTTACAAAAATATTTCAGCCTTGGAATATATTTCTTTTTCAAAATTTTTCCCGAGTCATATACGATTATTTTAGTTTTCTCTAGAAGCAGAATATATATATATATATATATATATATATATATATATATATATATATATATATATATATATATATATATATATATATATATATATATATAATATTAATATGATTTCAGATGGATCTATTTTAACAGGAAATAAACTATGCGACATGTTGCGTGATGGCAATCAGTTTGTGGCGACATTCTTTAATTAGATTTTACATTTTTTTTTTATGAATTTTACTATTTTATTATTGAGTTCCACATGCATGTACGCACCCGCCACACACTCAGGCCTGTATATGCACATGTACACTATACAAATAAGTGCATACGCACAAGTATACACACACGCATACATACTCACACGAACTACATGAAAAATATCCATATAAACACAAACACATACGTACATTGAACATCCGGGTTAGTTGCCACCTCTTTCACTTAGATGGCTCTAATTTCATTATCGGAAATTAGTTCATTAAGACGTAAATATTTAATAAAAAGTTACGATGGGAAAGAGAATTTCTTTGGATGGGTCGCATAAATCTGAAAAATCAGTTAATTTTAATATATTTACATTTCTACCAGTCTTGTTAACTGGAGCAAAAAATGGGTTAATTTTAACGCCTCCCAAACTAAACCGTTCTTCATTAATCATTTGAGAGACCCTTATCTGCCTTCCATTAGCATGGCTGATGTTAACCTCCAGGAAAGCGACTCGTTGCGCCATCTCGGTCTAACATACTCAGACTATACTGAATCCATTGCTAGATCACCCTGGTGGCGGTGTCCCAATTACGACGAGGCATCGCTCACCTCCCTGGTGTTGCGGAAGGCCCTCTGGGTCGGAGGAAAGCTCTCTGCAGCGGGATTGGCAGTTACGCCAAAGTGCATGATCTCCGGTGGAGTCCTTGCAGCATATTATCTTTCACTGTAGCATCGTACGGCCGTTGTGCGAACTGATTGAAAGTTACGTAGTTCACATTCTGGGCGGAAAGATTTTTTTTTGTCCTCGAGGCTAGTATCGTTTGTAGCAATGCTGTGCCGCAGTTGAAGAGGTATGAACACTATGTATCCTTGTGTTTACTTGGCATTTTCCGGGTGCTGGTCAATATTAACAGTCATGCTTGTGTTCGGAGTCGGTTCCGGTTCGCCTTTAGCAGGAGCCGTAACTTTTGGTTGCGTGTTTCCGATGCCGCCCGTTTCTATTACCAGCCACACATTGGGATGTGTCGATAATCGTGTAGTTGGTAGGGGGAAGAGCTGATCTCTGAGATCAACATAGAATTTGCCCAAAGTGTCATCTACCTACCTACTTAACTACCAAGGCGAGCAGGCGAAAACCTGATGAAACATCTATATATAGCGTTGGAAACAGTGCTCATTTCCCGACGTGGTGTTTGCTTTTAATCTTCTTTACCTTCTGAGCGCGCAGCAGATACTTTCCCAGCTTTCGGTGTACATCAACATGTACGAAAATGGAGACACAATGAGGGGATATCATTGGCGACGGTCACGCTGTATGTTTACGAAAGAACAAAAATATAATTATACTTGTTTCTGTTTATAGATTTTCGTGTTTTGCTCTATTATGGAAATAAAAACAATCATTACAAAATATTGTTTCGAAAGAAACATTATAAGACATAAAGGATAAAACAAAAGATATAACTTATGTTAGAAAACATTCTTTCAAAGCAAACATCATAAAAGATTATAAAAAATTGTTTAAAAACAAAAATAGAACGTATGTTAGAAAGCATTCTTTCAAAACAGACAGCATAAAAGATTATAAAACATTGTTAAAAAACAAACATAGAACTTATGTTAGAAAGTATTCTTTCAAAACAGACATCATAAAAGATTATAAAACATCGTTTAAAAACAAAAATAGAACGTATGTTAAAAAGCATTCTTTCAAATCAGCCATAATAAAAGATTATAAAACATCGTTTAAAACAAAAATAGAGCTAATGTTAGAAAACATTCTTTCAAAACAAACATCATAAAAGATTATAAAACATTGTTTAAAAACAAACATAGAACTTATGTTAGAAAGTATTCTTTCAAAACAAACATCATAAAAGATTATAAAACATTGTTTAAAAACAAACAGAACATTTTAGAAAACATTCTTTCAAAACAAACATCATAAAAGATTATCAAACATTGTTTAAAAACAAACATAGAACATTTTAGAAAACATTCTTTCAAAACAAACATCATAAAAGATTATCAAACATTGTTTAAAAACAAACAGAACATTTTAGAAAACATTCTTTCAAAACAAACATCATAAAAGATTATCAAACATTTTTTAAAAACAAACAGAACTTATTTTAGAAAACATTCTTTCAAAACAAACATTATGAAATATTGTTTAAAAACAAATAGTATAATAGTGACATTTGTCTTTCATCTTCTTACCCTGTGAGCATGCAGCAAACCCTTTCTCAACTTTCGGGGCATTCAGAATCGAAATGCAACTTTGTGTAATTATTGGCCGCTCGGCAGAAAGCTTTGTGCAAGGGTTGCGTTGTGTCTTTATAGACCACCCCCCAACCCCCCAACAACATCAACAACAAAAAAAACATACAAATATCTGCTTGTCTCTATTTTTCGGGCAAAGCATGCACTGGCTTTTGATAACAGATGGTCCTCTCCTCCTTCTAAAGGCACGTGCAGCAGATTGCACAGCTTCTATGACCTATTGTGCGCTATTTCGAGACCACAAATCCGCACATGTATCCACGGCTGCCGGAGGAGGTGTATTCAAGCCTGTCCTGTTATTTAACTCCTAGCTGGAGGAGAAGAGATGGATTTATACCTTCCTAAGAGTATTCGTGCAAAAGTGGACCTAATGAACTTGGCTCACTGATTTCTCTTTCATTACAATGTCGGCACATTTTTTTCTTTTCTTCAGTGAATGAACCCTTGGTGGTGTTTTTGGGTAAAGCGCATACATTTTTAGGAGAAAACCCATCAGCTTGTAAGTGTTCCCATGTGCGATGTTTTCATCAAATTCTGGCCTTTTAGGATAAGAATTATCTTGAGCATAAAATTAACATCCTCTATCAAGTATTGCTAGAAATAGGGTTCTAGAAATGCTCAGAAAAAGTTTATACCTTTCCAGAACAAGAACGATGGACTAGAATTTGAATGTATGCAGTGAAGGGATGTACCCTGATAAGAAAAAAACACTTCAGTATGTAGAATTAAATATTAAAACCTTCAAATATATCGGTGAATGTATCATTTATACCCATCTTAATAGAGGAGATAGTTTTCCCCAACACTCAACTGCTACAAAACCAAAACATTAACCTTTTTTTTTTCCTTTTTTTTTTTCCTTTTTTTTTAAGCGTATCACCCCAAGCAAGGCTGGAGGCCACTATCACGCAAGGGGTTACAGAAGGGTTGGAGGAAGAGCAGATAGGAGTGGTAAAGGAGAGGATGTGGAGAAAGAGAAAGACAGTGGGTCGATCAGGGCAAGGGGTTTACAGAAGATTTGGAGCGAGAGCAGATAGGAATGAAAGATGAAAGGATGTGGAGAAGGGAAGTGGATAGATCAAGGCAACTGGAGATGTCGATTGACGGTACACTTAAACCGTTGGAGATTGTATTTGTCAGGGAAACAGTAATAGGAAAGGGAGTTCCATAGGCGAGATGTGCGAGACATGAAGCTATTGGTGTAGAAGAGACGTCTACATCTAACAGTTTCAACGGTGTAGGGCTGGGAACGGGATGCCAGCCTCGTAGGACGTTTAAATTCACCTAAAACACGAATTGTGTTCTTAAATATTCTGCTGTTATGATGTAAGTGAACACCCACAGTTGAAATAACTTTCTTTGTATTTATCAGAAAATAATGATCTGGACCTTTAACCCTATGTTTTGTAGTGTTGAATCCATCTTTGGAACTGAAAATTCACATTCAACCAAATAAGTTTAAATATTTCACTGCAGACAAGGGGTTCGAGATTTAAACCCTTATTTTTAATTAGAAATGTGTAAATCTTGTTTCAATCCTCGTCAAGCACAAATACGTCAATATATTTTTAGCCATCGATATAAGTATTTCTCTTGCTTTTTCTTTTTTTTTGTTTTTAAATATTTTTCATATCTTGTCTTTACCAAATCCTCTTCTATTCGACTAAATTATTTTTGTACTTTTGTCTTTTTTAAAGAAATCTTTTCTTCAAATGACCGATTGCATTTGTTTCTAGTGACAAATTCCTCTTTTCTCATTAAAATAAAATAATCTAATTAAATTTGGTCAAAATAATTTCTTCAGAGTGACACAATTTTTCAGATTTTTCCCCCACTATTCTTTATTTCGACGTTTCGTAAATCAAATAAATCCACCCAAAAAACAAAAACAAAAACAAAACACAAAAAGACCCCCCACCTCCCACAAAAAAACAAAACTGAAATTCTGTTTTTGGTCTTTCCGAAGAGATGTGATAATTTGTATTACGACCTTGGGCTGGGAATCTTTGCCTTGAAGATATCTTTGCGATAAAATCTTTTTTCATTCTCCACAGACAGCATTTATTAATTTTCAAGGATTCTTTATTCATGAAGTTTCCAACAGAGAAATCCCCATCGGATTTACATCTGAAAGTAAACATACAAAAAGGGGAAAAAAATATCTAAATGCTTCTCAAATATTGGCGATGGCTTCCCCTCCCCCACACAAAACCAAAAACAAAACAAAAATGTCATTGGCAATTTATAATGTAGCTTCGAAAATCAAATATGACTTTTTCTTACCAAACTTAATATTGCGACAACATTTTTTAAAAGTACGATCGATTCTTTTTTTTCGGTTTATCAATCCTTTGCAGGTTATTTAAAGCCAGAAAATACTTTTACATTCTAAGATTTTTTTTGATAATTATGGTTTAGTGTTGTTATATTCTGCACTAAGGGAATAAACACATAACAAAATGGATACTAGAAGGAAGGTTTATTGTACACAACAAGTACAACATGAAATACGGTACAGATTATACACACAGGTCAATCTAGTAGTGAGTGCCACTAATTGGAAGGTCGGACGTACTTGCGTCCTCTCACTCACTCTCCTCTCTTTCGTCCTCCAGTCTCTCGTAGACAGTTGACTTTATAGGTACTTACTACCTATAGTGTAATCATTCATGGGGGTGAGTGGTTATTCCTTTACATCAAGTGTCTTACTAATTAACCAAGATTCATACCTAATCAGAATTTGATAAACGATTATAATGCGGATATAAAATGGATCAATTCTCTATTACAATCAATATATAAACTGATCCCTCACATTTTTCTATAAACAGGAATCCATAAATTGTACACATGGGACTATATTAAGAAGTCATAGAGGAATTGATTGATTGATTCGTTTTTTACGGCTTATCAACAGTTTACAGGTTATTTAAAGCCAGAAAATACTTAGATCGTAATTTATTTTGACGATCATAATGGTTTAGTGATATAAATCTTATTAAATTAACCAAGAAGTTTTTATGGTTGATTGATTCGTTTTCTATGGCTTATCAACCCTTTGCAGGTTATTTAAAGCCAGCGGATATTTTTTAGATAGTAAGATTTTTAAGATGATATTTTAAGTTAAGAGTGATAAAATTCTCACTAATTAACCCATAGCTGGGGAAGGAGAGTTGGATTCATACCTAATCAGAATTTGACAAATAAGAATTTATAATGCGACCATAAAGTGGGGGATCAATTCTTTATTACAAAGTAAATATAAACTGATCCCTCACTTTGTGACCACTGTTGTTTATACATTTATATTCCAGAGAATGTAAATAAACCTAAAAGACATGTCTGTGTAGCTAATCAGTATTTCATTGATTGATTGATTCCTTTTCTACGGTTTATCAACCCTTTGCAGGTTATTTAAAGCCAGAAAATACTTTTATTCTAAGAAATGATTTAAAAAAAAATAATAATGCTTTAGTAATACAAGTCTTCCGACTTACACCAAAGCTGCGGGTAGAAGATATGGATTCATACCTTTTCCCAGAGTATTTGCACGTAAGGGATTATAACGAACCCGATTAACATTTCTTTTGATTGGAATCATCCCAAGCAAGGCAATAAAGCCACGAAGACCTAAGAAGTTAAGGCTATGAAAGAAAACAGAAGCATTAATGAGAAGAGAGAATAGCAGAAGAGAAATTAGGAAGACAGTAGATAACGACTGACATTGCATTTTAATTTTTGAAGATCTAACTTCAATGGAAAGCAAAAATCTGGAAGAAAGTTCCACAAGCGAGAAGTGCGAGAGAAGAAACTGCTGGCATAGAACTTAGTTACATCTAACCAATTCAACTGTAAATTGATAAGACCTTGTTGCTAATCTGTCATGAAAGTATTTATAGAAAAGGCTCAGGGAAGCAACTTTACGGCGATGGGAAAGTGACTGAAACCGTGACGCCCATTCCGAGGCATTATCCATTACACCACCCGCACATCCAAGATTACAGCGTCTGGTATTCCCAAGCAGTCACTCATCTCGGTACTGACCTGGCTCGACGTTGTTTAACTTCGTTGGTCGTACAGGAACCGGTTTTACAACCTGATATGGCGTAAGCCCTTTATACCACCCGCAAATCAAAACTCATAGCACCTGGTATCCCCAAACAGTAATAACCAGGCTTCGGTAATTGTATGGGAACCGGTGTTTTAACGTGATCTGGCCTTAAGCCCTTAAAGTTACAGACATTAGTAACGATCCTTAGTAAGCTATAAACAATAACGTATATGTGCGACGCCAACCGAACAATTCTATTTAAAATAACGTATGTTCAAACATCCTTGCCGGGAAGCTTCGTCAGTGACGTTTATTTCTGGTATCATTGGGAATTCGGGGTCCCTAAAAATAATAGAATCCCTCCCCCACCCGCTGACTAATCCAGCCAGGAGTAATCCCGTCGCAGTCATCTTTCTGATTTCTGAAATTAATCCACAAATCTTGGGCTGAGCCATTCATTGGTTTGATTCATTTCAACCAATGAAAAGTGGTTGCCGATAAAAACATCAATCATAACTACGGGTATTACGTTTTTCCTATTTTAATTTCCTGAGGAATCTTAAGTTAATGATTGAATAAGCTCCTTGCAAGTTCTCTGACTATAGAATGCTCAAGGAAATTCACTTATTGCATCATTAACTATTTGAGTTTAACAAATTTAACAAAATATTACAATAAAAAGCATAAGTATTGGTTAATATTTAAAGGAGTAAAAGCGTACAAATGAAAAAAATTAAAAATCACAAAGTTTTTCCATTTCATTGAAGCAGACGTTAAACACATGAATGTTATCGTCGCCTCTCTCTCTCTTTCGTTTTGTTTATTTTTGTCTTTCGTTCTTTTATTTTCTTTCTTTCTTTCTTTCTTTTTTACTTTCTTTCTTTCTTTAACCAAAAAACGCGTCTGATAAGTCTTTTCCGTCTTTCTTAGTCTATAATAATAGTCCATTATTCATGAGGTATTGGCAGGGTGCAACATACGTACACGCTAACTAAAGAACTAAGAAAGAAGCAAAATTATTATTATTAATAATAATAGTAATGAACATCATCATCATCACAACCGCAGTACGCCAACCAATTGATGCTCTCAGTTTAACTCTTACATCTTAGTGGCTTCATCGCTTTGCTCGGGGCGAAATGATTTAAATGTGTCAGCAACAGCATCCGTGAAAATTTAACGGTTTTCTCAATTGAATTTTCTGATGAATCTTAATTCTTAACTTAACAATTTAATAATCTCCTTGCGAGTTCCACGACTGCAAAATAAGCGTGCATCGTTAAATATTTGAGCTTAAAAACTTTTAACAAAATATTGCAATGGCAGACGTAAATATGAATGCAGAGCATTAATTAGAGAAATGAAAAGATTAAAAATTGACAAGGTTTTTACATTTCACTGAAGCAGCCGTTAAACACACGAGCGCCTTTCTGTGACGAAGTTTGTGACGAAAGTTACGACGATGTGTTCCGCACGTCCGTCGTTCACTGCACCTGTGGTGATATCCAATATCGGTTGTATCTAGATATACACCCGACTTCGCTATGCTCACAGATTTGTCCAGTTGGCCGTGATCGTATCCAGCAAAGCATAACGACAATTGATTAACGACTCTCTGGTTGGGAAATAGCAACAACACGAATTCTCAGCCAGCTATCTTTCCTTCGGCTGAACAGCTATATCCTTAACTGTCAATGGTCCCTTCTTACCCAGCCGCTGAGCAGCTAATCACTCACTGGTCAGCTACCTACTTCTGCTGGACCTCTTTCTCCTGGCTTCCTGCTTCTTTCTGCTTATATGGCTGGGGTCACGACCCCTATCCATCCACTTGTGTTCCGGAAGGTTTGAGACCATTCATTCGGAGTTTTGGGTGGTCAGCTTCTTCAAAAGATTCTACTTTTTATGATTATCTAAAATCATTAACAACTTTTTATGTTTCCAAATTCAAAGGCAGCTGTAGACATAAATCCTAAAAAAAAACAAAAAACACTGGTACTTAAGTTTACTTGGACTGGAGACGAAATTCCCATGAAACTCAAATAACTAAGTGGGCGAAATTTATCTACTTATCTTCTAAAGATGTGTGAGAAATCGTATTGTTACATTTCTTTCTTTTCTTTTCTTTCACTAAGATGAAACAGCCTCTCTGGCATTTACTTCCGACTTTCCTGGAAATCAAAACGGAATAGTCCATTATTTATTTGAGGCAATGGCAGGGCGAACATAATAGCTAAGTAAGGAAAGGTGGAACAAGCAGACTTATACTATATTATTGAAACTAGTTTTAATAATAATAATAATAATAATAATAATGATGATGATGATGATGTATCGAAGAGACTCTTTCTCTCACTTAATCTACATGGCGTAGCACAGACCATCTCGGGTATCGACGATTGCTAAAGAGATCTTCGGCCGCCCATAGTCCAAGATCTTCCTCTCGGTGTGTCCAAAAGAAAAGGCAAAGGAATAAATTTGTACAGCAGTAGACGAATGAGTTTTCGGAAGGTGACGCAAAGCGACATTCAGTTACCTTTGGGGCTTTGCTCCAGATTTCTGTCGTTTTTCTCCTGAAGATAACCACAAAACAGTGGGAGTTTGAATTTAGAATTATCCTTCTTTTGTCTGGATGACAACCAATGCAAGAGAGCCAGTTCTGTTCTGCTGTTTAACCCATATCTGGAGGAAGATGGACTCTTATCTCAGTGTGAAGTGAAAGAAAACAATTCTAGTATGACACTGCACGAACATCAAGTGAAGAGTTTTGTGTTGTTTTGAAGATATATTTGTCAGTTGAATTCCACCAGATATGACCGACAAGAAAAATACTGATAAGAGTGTAAAAATACAAGAAGTTCCTCTTTCAGTTTTTCACCGACCAGAAAGTTAGTTCCATATGGCCTGCACAAAAACTGGGAAAAATCCGCTGCACGTTAACAAGTGTCGGCAAAAGGCCGTAAGTAACGCCATGGTAGGAAATGAAAATTCAAATCCTGTTTCCTATATATTTTGGTGTTTACTCAGGGATCCACTGGCACGTTCTTGGGGCAGGTAGGTGACATTTGGGATAAATTCTGCTAATTCTGTCATGAGAGGCTACGGGTCAACTTTTCCCTTCAGCAAGCGCGAACTCTAATTCTTCTACCACGCCTCTGCTCACCATGCACGACTGGCAACTCTAACGGGCAAAATCGAAAATCTCTTTGACGGGCAAAAGGTATCCCTTCAACAGGCGGTTCGGAACGACTCTCGATTTTAACTGTGACTATTTGTATAAGAATGTGGACGGAAATCTTTAACATCTGGTCAAATGCCACTTGTTCCCAAAAGTTCTCATTTATCAATTATTTTATTCCCTTTTTGGTCAAGTGAACGGCTGTTTTGAAGATCCCACTTCGCTGACTTTACTGCTGGGCATAAATAGCACAAAACACTTAAGACTGAGATAAACTCTTCTATGAGGGTGTGTCTATCATAACCGATTTCTATCGTTTTACAAGAGAATAACTTTTGGGGGTGACGTTTTTTTTTTATTCTGGTTATGAGAAAATGGCAAATATTTCACGCTTATCGTCAGTCACAATAAACAATTCAATACTGGGAGAGCAAGAGTGAAAACACAACAACAACAAATAAAGCAAGAAAAAACAAAGCAAGACATGAATAAAAGATTGGTCATAGTTCTTCACAGTTTCCTATAATTTTATATTTTGTCGCACTTGTTCCTCCATCCATTTGTTGAAATTTGTCAAATCACTACTTTTCACTTTATTGTCGTCGATATTCACTGTGAAGGTTATATTCTCCAAGCTTTCTTTCCTCGTTATATTTTAAAACCGTGAACTGCTTCAATTTGATTTTTATCAACCGTTTCTTTGTTATTCCTATTTTTCTTCGAACTTCCTCATTTGTTGCATGCTCCGTTCTTGGTATTCTCGACATTCGTCTGCGGCCTCAAATCACAAAGACTTTACCATAGAGGAATTTTGTCCTTTCAAGAAAAGAAAAGACTTTCCTAGAAAGACGAATCAGACAACTAAACCAAAAGTTGTGACCCAATAGAAGACCGAAAAAAAAAACAACTCAAGATCAAAGTTGATTTTAGAAATTGTAGACTTGAATGGTTATCGACACGGAAAATATAATCGGCGGGTTCAATTTCCTACCGAATCTTTAACTTTCATTTTGTTCCTGAGAAAGGAATCGTTCACTTCTCACAGCTAAAGGGGGAAATAGCAGTGTAAACTGATTTCTCTAGCCTTAAATGGCATCCACCGTAGGCGAAGAAGAACTCTAAATTGAAAACGGTGCAGAAAGCAATGGGAACACACTCCAAGATCTTTTCCCCCAAAAAAATGTAAATTGGCACATTGAGGAAAATGAATCTGTGGAGAACCATGAGCTTCTTCGCCACAAACGAGAATGATATTAAAAAAGAGGCTTAACCAATATAAGTTTGGAAAATGAAGTAATGATAATAAATCTATGAATGACAGAACAAGATAAAAGAAAGTTTGGATCTTTGTAACGTATTTAACGTGATAGAATGAAATGAAAGAAAGTTTGAATCTTTGTAACGTATTTAACGTGATAGAATGAAATGAAAGAAAGTTTGAATCTTTGTAACGTATTTAACGTGATAGAACGAAATGAATGAAAGTTTGAATCTTTGTAACGTATTTAACGTGATAGAACAAAATGGAAGAAAGTTTTAATTCTGTAACAAATTTAACGTGGTAGAATGAAATGAAAGAAAGTTTGAATTTTTAAAAGATATTTAACGTGATAGAACGAAATGAAAGAAAGTTTTAATTTTTGTAACGTATTTAACGTGATAGAACGAAATGGAAGAAAGTTTTAATTCTGTAACCTATTTAACCTGATAGAATGAAATCAAAGAAAGTTTGAATCTTTGTAAGATATTTAACGTGATAGAACGAAATGAAAGAAAGTTTTAATCTTTGTAACGTATTTCATGTGATAGAACGAAATGAAAGAAAGTTTGAATCTTTGTAACGTATTTAACGTGATAGAATGAAATGAAAGAAAGTTTTAATCTTTGTAAGATATTTAACGTGATAGAACGAAATGAAAGAACGTTTTAATTTTTGTAACGTATTTAACGTGAAAGAACGAAATGAAAGAAAGTTTTAATCTTTGTAACGTATTTAACGTGATAGAATGAAATAAAAGAAAGTTTTAATCTTTGTAAGATATTTAACGTGATAGAATGAAATAAAAGAAAGTTTGAATCTTTGTAACGTATTTAACGTGATAGAACGAAATGAAAGAGAGTTTGAATCTTTGTAACGTATTTAAAACGATGGAACGAAATAAAAGTTTGAATCTTTGTAACGTATTTAACGTGATAGAACGAAATGAAAGAAAGTTTTAATTTTGTAACGTATTTGACGTGATAGAACGAATTGAAAAAAAGTCTGAATCTTTGTAACGTAGTTAACGTGTTAAAATGAAATAAAAGAGAGTCTGAATCTTTGTAACGTATTTAACACGATGGAACGAAATAAAAGTTTGAATCGTTGTAACGTCTTTAACGTGATAGAACGAAATAAAAGACAGTTTGGATCTTTGTAACGTATTTATTTGGTAAAAATAGACACCCCCAAATATTTTGCCGATTCTTTTGGTTGTTCGACTGTTTATCATTTACAGAAAAGTTTTAAAACCTAACCAGTCTGACCGAATTCCGTATTTAATAACCTGGAAATGTTTTTATATCCTGTAAACCAAACTCAACCAAAGCACCGTGAGAAAAGACAGCTGATGGTGTGTCATTGAGACAGTAATGTTTTGTTAACCGTCCTATGGCAATTAATTCTTGACACCCTCACGGATAAGTAGGTGACTTGTGACATCAGAGATGTGGTTATACAAAAGGATGCTGAGAGTATTACGGATGGAACATATAAGCAACGAGGAAGTTTTAGGGGGAAATAAAAAACTAAAATACATTTGTGCTTAGAATCAGAAGGGGGAGAGCAGAAATTTCTGGAATACGTAAGGAGGAAGGACGGCTTGGAGAATCTAGCTCTCATAATACATATAGAAGGCAAGAGGGAAAACAGGGAGTAACCCACACGATTGCGTAAATGAACGGGAGAATATAAACTTGAAGGGATAGTAAAAAACACTGCTTAGAGCTACAACTGATAGGACGTTGTGGAGAGTCACGATCACTCATATGAATCCAATGGAAATTAAAAGAAGAATTGACGATCTCTTTATTTTTCTAAAGGATTTTCATTAATTTTGTCGTAATACCGTCTTTGTTCAAAATAGCCGAGAATTAGGAAGGCCGGTAGTTAGAATGATTATCGGAGGCCTAGAAGACTAATGTAGAGGAAACAAAGAAGGTTTGTTAAGTGCTCCTACATAGAACAGAAAAAAAAACATGAGTAAATCAAATACTACTCAAATCCTATTCTAATGTAGCTACTTGCCATATTTATAAGTAGGTGCAGTCTATTGTCAAAGTAGTAGGGAAGAGCAGGAAGTACGCTGAGCTCTACAATAAAGTTGGAGGGCTGTTATTCGCACGAATGGCATTAGGAAAAGAAATGCATTTCTATGTTTGGTTTAAGTCTGGCAAAAGGAAAAATGATTAACGCACGATAACTATAGAAATTTATTAAGTGTAGTTTAGACGTGGTACAACGCCGAAAGTATGGAGCAGTCAGTGAGGATCGAACTCACTACCCAATCGTAAATGATCTAGCGAGACAGGCTTGAAGTATCCCACGCATAATATCTATACTGTCAGCAAATTTATCGAAGAGTCATTAGTATATCCAAAATTGATCACTTCAATGTTTTATTTCGCTCTTCTTAAAGTTACTGACAATACATACCTGTAGTAAATATCTTTTTTCTGGAAGTAGACGGTTATGGCTCTCCGTGAATTTTGTTACACTAAATAACTCTTTACCTTCCCCTTTTGTTCTTGTTATGATATCCATTTGCTCAAATTCGTTAGGCGTTTTGTCCGTTGGATTTCTTGCCTTCATTATATCCTGTCGGTGCTAAATTCTCCATGGCTTCTTTACTCGTTAAGTATCCGAGAAGTTTAAACTCTTTCTGATTGTAAATATAAGACTTGTACTTCGTCTTTCTCTTGAAACTTCCTCGTTGTTCACAGGTAATATAGTAAATACGATTCGAGTTTTAAGCGACAAAATAGACAAAAAAGAAAACAAACACAAAATGGGGATTGTTAGAAAGAAATTGAATTCTGACTGTGAATTGAATGAATAAAGGAGCTGTTAACAATGCTAATGACGTTGAGTAATAACAATATCGAGAAATGGATAATATTGTCTGATTACAAAAGAAATAGACAAATCTCAAAGATTAATTCAAATGAAATTAAGAGATTTTCTATAATTTTGAGAAGAATTAACTTTCCAGATTTTCTTTTTCTTTCCAGATAATTTAATATCTTCTTTGTGTTTCTGATTTTGATACACAATTTAGGCAAGATCAAAGGCACACAGGTATGAATTGATTGCTTCTGAAAAGTTGACCCCACTTCCCAAAATTATAGACAATATAAGAACCCGCCTTTGTCCAGTTTTTCTTCTCTTGACCAGTTAAAGGGGAGTCCTACTCTTGTCCAGTTAAAAAGGAGTCCTGCTCTTGTCCAGTTAAAGAGGAGTCCTAGTCTTGTTCAGTTAAAGAGGAGTCCTACTCTTGTCCAGTTAAAAAGGAGTCCTGCTCTTGTCCAGTTAAAGAGGAGTCCTACTCATGTCCAGTTAAGGAGGAGTCCTACTGATGTCCAGTTAAAGAGGAGTCCTACTCATGTCCAGTTAAAGAGGAGTCCTACTCATGTCCAGTTAAAGAGGAGTCCTACTCATGTCCAGTTAAAGAGGAGTCCTACTCTTGTCTAGTTAAAGTGGAGTCCTACTCTTGTCCAATTAAAGTGGAGTTCTACTCTTGTCCAGTAAAGAGGAGTCCTACTCATATCCAGTTAAAGAGGAGTCCTACACTTGTCCCGTAAAAGAGGTGTCCCACTCTTGTCACGTGTCTTGTTTGACTTGTTTGTTTAACGACTCCTTATGGGGCATTTAATATCGAAATTTCATTTTCTTGGGAGCTTTGAAGCAATAAAAAATATTATATATGTTATTCTGCTTTCACAGTTGAATACATGGTAGATGACACTCAGCTTTTGTGCATAAACATGTTTGTGTGGACATAATTACTAGTGGCGATGATATGCGCGTTTTATGTTTTAGTTTTGTTGAAATTATATTTTGGAACACAATTTGATTTAAAAAAATAAAAATTGTAGGATATGAAATGGATTAATATCAGGTAAGAGTTTTTCATGTATGGTAATCCTCCAAGGTATATGGTACTTAGAAAACCTGAATAAGTACTTATATTAATAAATAATACTTATACCAATTTGGGAAATACATTGAACTTTTGTCAGTATTCAGTCTGAAAACCAAGTTCATTTTTAAATTAGTTTCTTTCAAGTTTAGTAACATGTTTTAACGTTTGCTTAATTTATTTTTCCTATTACAGACCTGCATCTGCGTTAATCGAATTTTGGTTCCAGGAGGCATCTATTAAGCATTTGTCCAGCTGATGCAATGAACAATCAGTTAGTGGTTGGTAATGGACTTGACAAAGGAGTCAATATTGGACCCTTTATTAATTCTTAGGCTGTAAACAAGTTAGGTATATTCGTGCTATATAATTTAGGATTTTATCACAGTTCTCAGATTGTTTAATGTCATATCAACTCCTTACGTGTCATTCAATGTCGAAATTTAATTTTCCTGAGAGCTTAAAGCACATCGACAGCTGAGAGGTTACACTTTACTTTCTCTTTATACCAGAGCCATCCAAAATTCCTTTGTCCACTGTAAAACTGGCTATACATGAGCAACTTAGGTATATATATATATATATATATATATATATATATATATATATATATGTAGATAGATAGATAATATTAGTGGTCAATAGACACACACACACACACACACACACACACACACATATATAATATATATATATATATATATATATATATATATATATATATATATATATATATATATATACTTTTCCTCACCGCTGAGGAATAGCATGTATACTTATTTATACATACTTAATACCTCTGTTATATTACATCAAACACTATTTAATTAACACAACCACTTAATGTGCAATATCTTATATATATATAAATTCCCAAGAGGATAGAATCCAGGTAGAAGTCAATGTCCAGGACAGAGTAAGAATATAAAAGGCTCAAACACTAATATTCCATGGTTATAATTTATTACATTGGAATCGTAATCACGATCCAATTAATCAGACCTAAAAATTCAAAAAAAGCTTTTTTTTGAATTTGTAGAACTGATGAATTGGATCGTGATTACGATTCCAATCTAATAAATTATAACCATGAAAAATTAGTGTTTGAGCCTTTTATATTATATTATATATATAAATATATTTGGCATTCACAGACAGACTGTTTCGCTGTTTCACAGCACATCAGTGTGGCTAGACGTCCGGTTGCCTCTAGCCAGGATCGAAACCCGACTGAATTGGCGTCAGTCGGAACTTCTACCACTAAGCTGTCGGCTCACGGCAGAGTTGAAGGTGAATTTTAGCGTGTTTATTTTTAGATTTAGATAAACACACAGTGACTGACACTGACTCAATTCTGCCGAAGAGTCGTGCTATATTAGCTTTAATAGTCACTGTTTACAAATGCACCCCTCACACCCACAGAGCTCAACCGAAATTAATTTTTCAGGAGCCAATATTTTTGTCATCCACAGACAGACTGTTTCGCTGTTTCACAGCTCATCAATGTGGAGCCCCAAAATTACACGGGGACGAAAATTATTTGAAAAATAATAAGCGAGCCGTATCAAATACATGTAATGTCGGTGGTCATTTAATTGTTCCGACACCTGCATTTGGCGCACAAGAGTTTACGATGGAGCCAAGTATAAAAATTGTTACGATTGGGGTTCTGCCCCCAAACTGGGGTAAAGCACTGTGAAGGTGTGGAAATGCAATTTTATAGTGAAAATAAATCTTGCCACAATCTGGGTGACAGTAGGCTTCGGTAGCAGTTTTTGACATACGGATGTTCTGGTACACTTGCCATAGTGGTTCGGCGGATGACCCACCCTGTGTGGACAACGCTGAGGTGCGCAGCTCAGGTGTGGGAACGGCGGATTTCTCAAATGCCGCCAAGATTTGAGTTGCGATGTTAGCTCGGACAGACAATCCCGTGAAAACTTTGAAACCAATAATATGGCTAATCTTCTTGAGAGCTAGCCTACTGCTGCCTACCCCAGTCACTGTAAAACCTGCAGTACTATAATCAAAGCGTCGGTTACACAAGCAAGCATATATATATATATATATATATATATATATATATATATATATATATATATATATATATATATATATCTGAGATGAGGGAATATGATTACTTGCATTATTTACATTATTTGGACTGTTATCCTCACCTTCATTGCCATATTCATAACGTTTCGGTCGTTGTACGCTCCGGCCTTCTTCAGGCGATTGGGATTTCGAACCGAACCCCGGTGGACGAAATAAAGGGTTCGGTTCGAAATTCCAATCCCCTGAAGAAGGCCGGGGCGTGACTGAAATTTCGAAATCGTACTCTTTATTTCGCCCACCGGGGTAGATTGTTCTAGTTCCACGTGCCATACCACTTCCGGATGTCTCAGCTAATTTTCTTTAACTCAAATCTCCAAGTTTGGCTCACCACTGCTGCGGCCTGGGAATTGAACTGAGGCATGGCACGTGGAACTAGAACAACCTACCCCGGTGGACGAAATAAAGGGTTCGATTCGAAATTCCAATCACCTGAAGAATGTTGAAGCGTACAACGGCCGAAATGTAGTGACTATAGCAATGAAAATGAGGATAACAGTCCGAATAATGTAAATAATGTAAGTAATCATAATACCTCATCTCAGAGATATAGACAGATATTCTCAACCGTTATATAATATCTTTCCTCCTATATGAAGGTGAATGCTGGCAGATGAAGAAAGGATCTTGAGGCAACAAAAATCTGCTTAAACAGAAGGATGATGAGAATGTCAAGGACTGAATATGTGAGTAACGAGGAAGTTTTAAGAATAATTCAAACAAAAAGAACGCTTATAATTAGACTCCGAAAGAGACAGTGGAAATGTTCTATTTCCATAGACCAAACCAACGTCTTTATCCACCGAAGATTCCAAAGAAGGCCGGAGCGTACAACCGCCGAAACGTCGTCACTATGGCAATGAAGACGAGGATACCAGCCCGAATAATGTAAATAATATAAGTAATCATAATACCTCATTTCAGAGATATAGACAGATAATCGTTTCTATTTAGCAATTTACTGATCAAACGAGCGTAAAATTTATCAAGTTGTAACATTCAGTATCTCCTAAACAAGGCTCGAACCATTTCATAATCACATAGCAGATACCGAGTCTTCTCCAGCCATCATAAACGGTTCTGCTCTCAATGAGGTTCCTTGAATTGAATGTCTTCGAGCGAATGAAACTTGTAGGTTTTAGCGAGGACCAATCCTACTTCGAACCTTCTAGACTCGCGCTACAGAATTGCAAAAAAAGAAGCGTAACAAATAACAAAGACCGCATCATTTGAGGACTTTCAACAACAACATCAACAATTAAATGGATAGAACATCTAACTTGAAGAGAAAATAATTATATAAGATGCAGACATCCCACACTGCTTCAAGCAAAAGCTTTTGGAAGGAAACCGCCATCAATAGAGAGAATAATTTTCTCGGACTAACTGGCGCTGCACAATCAAAAAAGAAATAACAAATTGCAGACACAACATTACTTGAGGACTTTTAATAATTTAAATGGATAACACATCTAACTTGAAGAAAAAATAAGACGTTGAAGTTCCACAAATGCTTCAAACAAATGGTTAATAAAGAAATCCCCATCTATAATGTAAAGATTGATAACAACTACGGGACTTGATAACATTTTTTCTTCTTGGAAAACCGTTTTAATAGAAAAAAATGTATGCATTTCAACCGAAGGTAGCACTGGCTACTTTGTTAATGAATGCCGAATGTTTCCTTATAAGGAAACATCTAATATTATCATTGCCATTTATAAGAAATTGATGGCTTCGCAAATTGAAAATTCTTATTGAGGAGAATTTATTATCTGAAACTCTAGCTGGATGAAAAATATTAAAAGCAATTTATTTAGATGGAAGAAAATTTCTGTTTTATTTGAAGATAAAAAAGAAACAAATGTGTCTTTGGTCTTAACTAATATTTTATCAATAAAACGCTTTGCTTCGTTATCGATAACATAATCTCATCAATTTGACGTAAATTTCTTTACGTTTCGTTGCAAAGAAATACGAATTCAGGAATTAATAAACTGTTTTTCCTCTAAAAATATTACAAAGATCTGAAAAGATAATAGCCAGATGGAGCAACGCCGGGAGAGTAAGGCGGATGAAGCAAACCTTCCATATTAAATGACATCATTTTTGTCCTGATTAACTTGGCAGTATGTCGATATTATAGCTGCGTTTCATATTTCTAAACAAAAACGAATGCGTAATCTAATGGAAAATAGTTCTGAATTTCACATTTCTAAATAAAATAATTGAATATTTACGCGAATGATACAGAAATATTTTGTATGCAAATGTAAAAGCTATTGGGTTGGAAAGAAACTCCTGACGCATTTGAAGATGGAAAAGAAACAAATCCTTCCTTAATTTATATTTAATCTTTAATTTATATATTTTGATCAAGGTAGTATTTCTCTCACCATCGATAATATAATCCCATCTGCTGGGCACCTCGAGGCGGTGTAATGGTTCACAAGCTTGTCTCGCTAGAACAATAACGACTGAGTAGTGAGTTCGATCCTCACTGGGTGCCCCCTATTTTCAGCCTTGTGCCACTTCTAAGCTACGTTTGGAAAATCACTATAATCCCATCTATTTATCAAATAGTTATTTTACGTAAAGCATTGAAAGAGTTACGTTAGAGTGATCACAATTACGTTAAAATGATCAGAATTATGTTAGAGTGATCAAAATTACGTTAAAATGATCAGAATTATGTTAGAGTGAACAAAATTAAATTATAGTGATAATTTTTTTAATCAATATAACTTTTCACCTCATTATCGATAACAATCCCATAATTTCAGCGTAAAATGATTTACATTTCATTCGAAGAAACTGTCAATATCAATGAATTGAAATTAATAAACTGTTTTCTCTAAACAAATATTACAATGATCTGAAAAGATGATTGTCAGATGGAGCAAGGTCGGGAGATTAAGGAGGATGAAGCAAATCTTCCATATTTCGTGCCATAATATTTTCATGAATAACTTAACAGTATGTCGATCTTATAACTGATTTTCCTATTTCTAAACAAACGAAAAAGAAATCAAAATTTATTGTTGAGTTTCATATTTCTAAATAAAACAACTGAATATTTACACGGATGATACAGAAATATTTTGTATGTAATATGCATGCAAATGTAACAACTATTGGATTGGGAAGAAAGTCCTGTTGCATTTGAAGATGGAAAAGAAACAAATCCTTCCTTAATTTATATATTTAATCTTTTATTTATATATTCTAATTAAGATGGAATTTCCCCTCATCATCGATAATATAATCCCACCTGCTGGGCACCTCAAGGCGGTGTAATAGTTACCAACCTTGTCTCGCTAGAAAAATTACGACTGAGTAGTGAGTTCGATCCTCACTGGGTGCCTCCTTCCTTCAGCCTTGTGCCACATCTAAGCTACGCTTGGAAAATCACTATAATCCCATCTATTTGGTAGATGGTTATTTTACCTAAAGCATTGAAAGAGTTACGTTAGAGTGATCAAAATTGCGACCTGACTTATATTTCAACCTAATCTTATCGCACGCGAATGGTAGCAAGTTTTACTAATTTAATAACTAAATTTGATAACTCTAGACTCCTCTCCGGTGATCAATAATTAGTTAGCTATTCTCGCAAAATACAAATAACAAGAATGTTTCCCAGGTGACGTTTCACTTTTCGGGCTATGTATAGCGTTAATGTGTATTAAGGGAATATTCGATGTCGAAAAGGTTAACTCTTTTCGTCACTGAATAAACTTAAATTCCGTTAGTTGTTATTGCTGTTGTTGTTTTGTTCTTTTATGCGCCGTGTCCCCTCAGGACTTGGGCGATCATATCTCTTCGCTACTTTTTGTCATTTGTCAACCATATCAATGTTTGTCATACTTTATTTCCCACCCCTTTACACAGGTCTGTTAGGAACGTTACACGTTGTTTCCCATTATCGTTCTTGACGTTAATATGTACTTATATTTTAATCCTTTCATCCCAATCAAGACAATAAAGCCACTAAGACTCAAGGGGTTATTGAGTGTGAGGGAATATGAGAAAAATAAAAGAAAGAAGGTGACGACTGAAATTACGTTAAAGTGATCAGAATTACGTTAAAGTGATCAGAATTACATTAAAGAGATCAGAATTATGTTAAAGTGATCAGAATTCCGTTAAAGTGATCAGGATTACGTTAAAGTGATCAGAATTAAGTTAAAGTGATCAGGATTACGTTAAAGTGATCAAAATTACGTTAGATTGATCAATAAAGCGATATGATTTACATTCCAACCTAATCTTATCGCACGCGAATATTAGTAAGTTTGACTAATTTGATAACTAAGGTTAATAAGTATAGACTCCTCACCGGAGGTCAATCATTAGTCGTCCATGTGGTAAATATTTATTTCATCTAAAGTATTAACAAAGTTACGTTAGAGCGATTAAAATTACGTTAAAGTAATCAGAATTATCTTAGAGTGGTCAAAATTACGTTAAAGTGATCAGAATTATGCTAGAGTGATCAGAATTATGTTAAAGTGATCAGAATTATGTTAGAGTGATCAAAATTACGTTAAAGTGATCAGAATTATGCTAGAGTGATCAGAGTTACGTTAAAGTGATCAGATTTATGTTAGAGTGATCAAAATTACGTTAAAGTGATCAGAATTATGCTAGAGTGATCAAAATTACGTTAAAGTGATCAGAATTATGCTAGAGTGATCAGAGTTACGTTAAAGTGATCAGATTTATGTTAGAGTGATCAAAATTACGTTAAAGTGATCAGAATTATGTTAGAGTGATCAAAATTACGTTAAAGTGATCAGAATTATGCTAGAGGGATCAGAGTTACGTTAAAGTGATCAGATTTATGTTAGAGTGATCACACTTACGTTAAAGTGATCAGAATTATGTTAGAGTGATCAAAATTACGTTAAAGTGATCAGAATTATGCTAGAGTGATCAAAATTACGTTAAAGTGATCAGATTTATGCTAGAGTGATCAGAGTTACGTTAAAGTGATCAGATTTATGTTAGAGTGATCAGAATTACGTTAAAATGATCAGAATTATGCTAGAGTGATCAAAATTAAACAACAGTGATAACAAATTCGACATGACTTGCTTTCTGACCTATTCTTATCGCACGCGAATTGTCGTGAGTTCTACTAATTTGTTTTTAATAATTTCTTGTAAAACACAGATAGTTAGACTGACTCCCAGATTACGTTTCACTTTTATCTCGTCTATTTTGCAAATTGTTGATCCGCGGGCGTAATATCCTTCAGGTTTTGATAGAAAGAAACATTCAATAACACTTTCCCTCTCTGAAAAAAAAAGGTAGATAAAGAAATGTCAGGAGGCAAAATTTCCATATTTCGTGCAGTAATATTTTCCTGTGTGACTCGGCAGTATGTAGTCACGATTAACCAATCATGATTTCTTTTCTACAATCCTTCCAGTTGACGACAGTAATTCTCCATATAAACTCTTTGGTTTTGATTTAGTACTTCATGATAATTGGCACCCAATCATTTTTTTCGGGTGTAGTCTTGATTTGGGGATGGATTTTCCTTTTTTCATTTGGTACTAAACATTGTAGTTTTCGTTGGATATGATTACAGAGAACCAACTTTTCATCAATGGTGATGATTCTATCCAGGAAAGATTATATAGCTTTTTTACTCATTAATTCCGAACGGAAGTCAACTCTTAGATTACGCTGGGAAGTAGTCGGACAATGTGAGAAAAAGGTCTAAACTTGTCGAACAAGTTTAGACCTTTTTCTGAGACTATGAATATGGTTTTTGAATCGAAATGCGACTGGTTGGTTTTTGGTTTGTTTTACGGCATATTAATCTCAATGTGTTATTTAATGCCGACAAGATTTTTATTGCTGGTAATATTTTTTTTTCAAAACGCATTGCTGGTAATTGTTTTTTCAAAAATGTATTGCTGATAAAAATGTGTTACTGATAATTTTTCTTTCAAAAATTCATTGCTGGTAATAAAAACTATTTTTACACGTTTTGACCCCAGTTTGGAGGTTAACTATTTGCCCATAGCCGGGACCCTAGCAGGTGCTACTACCCCCGGTCAGGGTGGATCTGGGAACACTACCAATGAAGAGGTGGTTCTCAAAGCCGCCTGATCAGAGGCTTTGCTGTCGGATGTAGTTTATCGTCTTACCCAGGACGGGAAATGTGATTGAGATCGAACCGTTTTTACAAATTCTCCTGCAGTTTGCATAGAATTTTAATCTACTACTGTTTGCAGAAACGCAATATTGCTAGGAATTGGTTGTCCAGATCGAGGTCTATCTTCGAAGGAAACATTTACCGATCAAAACTGGTCAAGCAATCGTTGGTACGTCTGGACACTTAAAACTTCATTTCCATCGACAGAACGAATATTTCTAGCAGCTTCCGTTGCTAAAGAGCCCTTTCTTGAATTCATACAACAACGTCTGATATAGATTTGATCTAAGCTCGTTTTAAAAGGGTAAAACCGATACAACATTTACGTACTTCGTAAAGTATCTTCCCTGTGCCTATTCTATAAATATCTTCATGGTAATTGTTCTAATGAGCTTTTCTCTTTCGTACCTAGACTTTACGAGTTTAATCCTGGGTATGATGATAAACTACACCCGGCAGCAAGGCCGCTGATCGGGAGGCTTGAGGTTTTCAGGAGCGTGGAACCACCTTTTAGCTGCTGTTGTTCCCAGGTCCACCCTGACCCGGGGTGATAGTACCTGTTCGTCCTAGCTATGGGCAAACAGTGACCCCCCCAAAACAAAAACAAAACACTGCCGTAAGCTATAACTAGCTAGAAGTATTTATTACTATTTCTCTAGTAACTTAGTCGTCAAGATCAGGATTAGAAATTTACTTGAGTCAGGTTGTGACACAAGGTCAGTTTTTAACGTGGGGACCCGAGTGTTTTCACTCGGGCCGCTGGTCTTAGCTGGTCATAGCTTGTCCAAGCTGGTCATAGCTGGTCTAAGCTAGTCAGAGCTGGTCTTGGCTTGTCATAGCTGGTCCAAGCTGGTCGTAGCCGTGATACCACCAGCTCAGGGACGGATCCCTAGACCAGGTAAGTAGATATTTACTTGACCCCCCCACTGAGTCAGGTTGTGACACAAGGTCAGTTTTTAACGTGGGCTCCCGAGTGTTTTCACTCGGGCCGTTGGTCCAAGCTGGTCTTAGCTTGTTCAAGCTAGTCAGAGCTGGTCTTGGCTTGTCATAGCTGGTTCAAGCTAGTCGTAGCCGTGATACCACTAGCGCTGGGACGGATCCCCACACCAGGTAAGTGTATTTACTGACCCCCCCTCCCCCCACTGAGTCAGATTGTGACACAATGTCAGTTTTTAACGTGGGGGCCCGAGTGTTTTCACTCGGGCTGCTGGTCTGAGCTGGTCTAAGCTAGTCATAGCTAGTCTTGGCTTGTCATAGCTGGTCCAGGCCAGAGCTACTCCAAGCTAATCGTAGCCGTGATACTACCAGCGCAGGGACGGATCCCTACACCAGGTAAGTATCAAGATCAGGATTAGTTTTAGCCACCAGCAGTAATCAAATGCTATTTATTTGGTAGGGATTTGCATATGAATACAGCATTCTTTCCAACATTTTTTTTTGACGATGTAAATTTGGAATATTTTTTTTTCGGTAAAAATGGAATGCAGTTAAAAAAAAATTAATTAATCAGGTTTTTTTTAGTATATCGTGTCGTTTAGGTTCTTTGAGTATACGCTTAGAGCGCCTTAGAACAGTGCTACTCAAAGTGGTGGTCCGCAGACCGGTGTCGATACGCGAACCATCATCTACCGGTACGCGGCCAGTGTCCAGGCTATGGTCAGGTATCATTTATAAAGATTAAGGTTATATATTTTTTGTTTTTGTGCCAACAAACTACTACGATGTAAATGGCATAGCGTGCCATTACTGTGAAGTTTTGAATTGGCGGGACCAGGGAATGTAGCTCGTCCGAGCACTTTCCGTGGAAGTAGCGATGGAGTAGCGAGAGACTCTAGATACAAATTACATTCTTTAATTTTTTGTATTATATAAAGGAAAATTCAGATTCTTGAAATATTTTTTATCTATCTATCTATCTATCTATATATCTATCTATCTATCTATCTAGACCTCATCATGTCTATGCATCTATCTATCTATCTATCTAGACCTCATCATATCTATCTATCTATCTATCTATCTCGACCTCATCATGTCTATGCATCTATCTATCTATCTATCTAGACCTCATCATATCTATCTATCTATCTATCTATCTATCTATCTATCTCGACCTCATAATATCTATCTATCTATCTATCTATCTATCTATCTATCTATCTATCTATCTCAACCTCATCATGTCTATGCATCTATCTATCTATCTATCTATCTATCTATCTATCTATCTATCTATCTATCTATCTATCTCGACCTCATCATATCTATCTATCTATCTATCTATCTATCTATCTATCTATCTATCTATCTATCTATCTATCTATCTATCTATCTATCTGTCTGTCTGCCTGTGCTTGTGTGGATAAATGTTTCAAATGTGCTACATTTATAGCAGCAAGTTCTTCAATATCAGAGAGAGGCCATTTCTAGATATATGAAATCACACTCTAAGGCAGTGCTGCTCAAAGTGGTGGTCCGCGGACAGGTGCCGGTACGCGAACCATCAGCTACCGGTACGCGGACAGTGTCCAGCCATGCTCATGATTCATTTGTAAAGATTAAGGTTATATAATTTTTTGTTTTTGTCTTAATAACCTGCTTATTTTTTTTAATTACTTTTTGTATGTTTTGATATTGAATTCTTTCTTTGCAAAATAAATAGATAAAAATAATCAACTTTTATTATATTCATTATATATATATATATATATATATATATCGTATAATTTAATATTACCAGGAAATATTACAGGTACGTGAGACATTTAGGGAAAAAAATGCCTGTCCTCCATACCAGATAGTTTGAAACGTACTGCCTTAGAGGATATTTTCGCGGGGGAAATTTCCGCAGTGTGTGGTCTAAGGGAAATGCGGGGTCCTGGTTCAGCTCCTTTAGTTGAATTACTGGAGACTGGTTCTGGTACAGTATCTTCTGATGTTGGTATGTTATTTCCATCCTAATCCTGTATAGGGATATTTGCGACTATTGTATCTGTTTCAGGTTTGGAGATTGTCGTTCCTTTCCCTGCAGGATCACAGGGATGTAGAGAAAGTACTTTCTGTTACATTAGGTACCCCAACAAGAGCGTCATCGAGATTCACCTGAACCCGTTCAACTTATCGTAAAGTACGTTCATACTTGTTGTTCTGGACGCCGTTTCTCGTGAGTCCTTTCCCAGGAATCGTCAACCACGAAAGAACACATCTTCCGGAGATAGATTTTGTCGCATGAGAAAATATCTGGCTTTAGACAGTAAGGAACGAATCGAATGGAGAACGAATCGAGTGGAGAACGTCAGATAAAATGGTTTCCCATTGATGCTCTTGATTTTAAGTTAATCGTCCTCCACAGAATTCCGTTCAGTCTATCCACTTGTCCGTTTCCCCGTGGATATGCTTAGAGCGCCATGGAGGATTTTGGAGGGACATTTTTGAAGTGTTTGAGCGAGGGAAGTTATGGGTTCCTGGTTAAGCCCTTTTAGTTGAATTACTGGACACTAGTTGTGGTACAGTATCTTCTAATTTGGGTATGTTATTTCCATCCGTATTTCGTACAGTACTATTTGAGACTATTGTAACTGCTTCAGCAGGAGTGAGGTGCCATAGAGAAACAGTATTTTCTTCCCCACTTGGCAGCTTAACAAAGAGCGTAACTGGGATTCGCCTGGATCCGTTCAATTTCTCGTACAGCAGGTTCGTACTTGTTCTGAATGTCGTTTCTCGTGAGCACGTTCCCACGAATCGTCAACCACAAAGGAAAAAAATATCTTCCAAAGGTAGATTTTATCGGATAATAAAATATCCGTTCATGAGGTGGACAGTTCATGGCTTTACACAGTAAGGAACGAATCGAGTGGAGAGCGTCAGATAAAACGGTTTCCCGTTGATGCATAGGTAAAGACTCAGTTGATCGTCCTTCACAGAGTTCCGTTCAGTCTCTCTAATTGGCCATTTACCCGTGGATTGTACGCAATAGAACTACTAGTAGCTGTTCTTTTCAACCCCTCCTCCATTAAATCTAGGACCTTCATCAGAGTGTATACAACTTGGCATAACTAATATGCAAAATAATTTGCTTAAGCAAGTCGATACAGTTGTAGGGAGCGTGTCTCTACACGCAAAAGCGAAAGGGAAATGACTATATTCCTCAATGATAGTCAATAAATATTTGTTTATTGAGCGACTTTGATTAATTTGCTTCCTCATCTCACAAATCTTGTTTTTTTTTTGACGGCATATTACATTTTTCAGTCATTCTCTTTATTTCCTCTGTTGAGTACGATAAATTCCTCGATCTGACAAAGTGCATCATTCTTGATACTCCACGATGACATAGATTATAATGTCATTCTTTAAGATCTATATTTACAACAAAAGCGTAATGTACTCTCGTTAACGCATCTGGACATGCGCTTTTGATGCTTGGTCGATATCAGATACCATATTTGGAAGTGGAAAGTTCAGTTCGTCAGCGATGAATTTTTATCGGTTTTAATCTTCGAAGCTTTATGCTTATCGAAAATGTAGGATAGAGATTTTTGGTCCGTGACAAGAATAAAATATTTACCTTTAGGTAATGACTCCATTCAATGATTGTTTCGATGGTCCCGTTAGCTTCTTTCTCTACCGGGGAGTGGTTTCGTACTGATGAGTTTAGAGTTCTGGACCAGAATGCAAAAGTCCTGCCTCCTTCATTTAGCGTCGCAGCTAAGCCCCACGGAGCTTGAACCAGTTTCGATTTCAAGAAGTTTTTCGTCGTCAAGAGTGTGTACTACAGTTCTTTCTAATTCCGTTTTCAAATATTCAAAGGAATCTTTGCAGGTAAGGGAAATAGAGTGTTGTTATTTAACGCATGAATTTTTAGAGAAGAGTGGTCCCTGGAAATCAATATTCAATCTTTCGAAAGATTTAGTGGCTTTCATTAATTTTCCTACTCCTCTCACAAATCTTGGCTTTTCTACGGCACACATATTTCATTCTCTTTACTTCTTCTGTTGAGTAGGGGAAATTTCTTAATCTGACAAAGTTCATCATTCTTGATACTCCAGGATGACATAGATTATAATGTCATTCTTTAAGATCTATATTTACAACAGAAGCGCAATGTACTCTCGTTAACGCATCTAAGGATGCGTTTTTGATACCGGGTCGATATCTGATACCATATTTGGAAGTGGAAAGTTCAATTCGCCAGCGATGAATTTTTATCGGTTTTAGTCTTCGAGGCTTTATGCTTATCGAAAATGTTGGATAGAGATTTTTAGTTCGTGACAAGAATAAAATATTTACCTTTTAGGTAATGACTCCATTTCCTGATTGATTCGATGATCGCGTTAGCTTCTTTCTCTACTGGGGAGCGGTTTCGTTCCGTGGGGTTTAGAGTTCTGGACCAGAATGCAACAGGCCTGCCTCCTTGATTTAGCATCGCAGCTAAGCTCATGTAGCTAGCATCATTTTCAATTTCAAGGGTTTTTTTCTCGTCTAGAGTGTGTACCACTGCTCTTTCTAATCCCCTTTTCAAGTATTCAAATGAATCTTTTATTTTAGCAGGTAAGAGGAATATAGTACTATTTATTGCGTGAATTTTTAGCGAATAGTTTGGAATCCAACGATTGTAGTAAGCAAACATTCCGACGATTATCTTCTGAGCTTTGATATTGCCTGAAGGGGGGGTGTTGTGAATATGGATTATCTCCCCTTTGATAATCCAAGCTATAAAAGCTGTACATTTCCGCTTGTCAAGTAGACGAGTAGTAAGATTCTTAATTGAATAAATTGTAATGAAAACAGGACAAAAGATTCTGTCTAGTAATCTTTTGTTCAATTAAGAATCTTACTACTCGTCTACTTGACAAGCGGAAATGTACAGCTTTTATAGCGTGGATTATCAAAGGGGAGATAATCCATATTCACAACAGGGTGAGTTCTTGCAAAGGTCTCATCCTTTCGAGGTCTAGTCTAACTGTCCCTTTACTTACTTTCATAGCCCAGAAGTTTTATTTTTGTTACTCTGCAGACATTTATTCTTATTTAAGGTGAAACCGTACTTTTCAATCAGTTCTTTGAATCTTGCTAAGTTAGAGTCACCTTCTTTTTCATTAATACCACAAGTGGTCACGTTGTCCATAAACGCGAATGTTCGCTTTAGGCCTTCTTTTCGATTATTTCCCAAATGGAATCCTTTTAAAATTATACAATTTACCACTGGCTTCAAAACGCGTGTAAGGACGATCTGCTTTACGTAGGGGAACTTGAGGATACGTACGTTTTTTTAGGTCTAGTTTAGAGTACAAGCTATACTTAGCTATTTCCGAAACCATCGTTGTAGTCTTAGGGCATAGGCATCTTTTAAGGTAAAACTGTTTATCGTTTTTGAATAATCCCTACTAACCCTTTTTTCTCGTCCGTAGTTACCACTACTTGCGCTCCCCGCTCAGTGATATCTGAACCCAAAAGAATTTTTATTTCCTTCCTTATAAATGACCCTTCTTCTCTAGAGTAACGTCGGGATTTCACAGATATAGGTCTATAGTCAGGCGACAGACTTTCAAACAGAGAAGGAGGTGAAATCCTCGTTAGCTCGTCCACACAGTTTTAGAGGTGGTCTGTGACCCTCATATAAAATTTCTATTTTGTTTTTGTGCAGGCTTTAAAAGTGTTGTCTAAGGATTACATCAGCACATAATTTACGCATTAAGAATAAATTAATTTTTTTTGTAAGTTTCTGTACCCACAGTAAGATCAGCCTTATATTTTTCTACACTTTTTTAATAACAATTCAGACGAAGTCATACTGGCTGGAGAGTTAGTAGGTCGAACGTCCAAACCCACAGACAGAACGATCTTGGTGCCGATAAAATTATGACTGCTTCCCGAATCTATTAGAGCGGTAATTTTTTTTTTTGTTCACAAAACATTTTATTGTGTATTTCGAAACTCCCTGTAACCCTATAGTTACCTTGGCTATGATGGTTCACGCAGCAGAAAGCTAATCAAACAATAGACTTTAGCGAAATGACCTTCCTTCTTGCAATTGTAGCAACTCACTCCACGAGCCGATCACTTACTTCTAGAGTGCCTAGTACATCTGCAGAAAAAAAACACACCTTTCTTTTAAAAGGGATTTGCTAGCATCGGATGTCCGAGAGTTCACCTCCTTTTGTTTTTCCTCTTGATGAGTAGTTAAGGCGTTTTGCACGGGTTTCCGATACCGACACCCCGGTTGATAACTTGTTCGGGTATCAGCATAATAGGATTCCGAATTTATTGTATTCCTTTCCAAACTTTGCGCTTGATGTGCAGCTTCTGTAAGGGTGAGCGTTTTGTTTTCAAGAAGTCTCTGTCGAATAAGAGGTGCGAATAATCCATAAATAAAGTCATCTCTAATGGATTCCTCTTTGTAAACTTGAGCGGCTAGCATCTTTGAATTTACAGTCCTTCGCCAGAACATGAAAGGCTTGAAGATATTGATCCAAGGTTTCTCCAGCCTGTTGAGTTCTGGTTGCAAGTACATGCCTGGGATATATCTCACTTTTTCTTGGACGAAAGCTCTCTTTAGAATGTTAATAGCTTCATCAAAGTTTGTATTTGTAGTTCTGTTGTGAGACCGATACTTCCCTACATCATGGACTCTCCCAGTACTATATTATTATGTGAATGGTAGTATCATGGGAGTGCCACCAGTAATGGTGCTCTGCTGTCGAACTCTCTGTTTGGCAGAGAGGAACTCGGACGAGGCTTTGCCGCAGGGCAAAGTATCGTCCGGGGAGGTAGACAGTCCCTAAACTCGTGTATACGGGTTGTAAATGGGCATATTTCTGGCCGAGTCTACGGTTCGGTAAGCCCACGTTAAACCGGCCTTGTGCCACATTCGGCTCGTGTGGGGGGTTGTCAAATATCGTAGCACCAGTAATGCTCAGCCGCGTACGATACCAATATCGGAAACCACTGGATAGTAAGCTCTGCTTACTCATACACTATTCTTTGTAACTTTTCTGTTTAATATATCTTTCTTACCTCTAACCCGTGTTCCGTGTTTTCCTTCCATGGCCCCTAATTCGGGTCCACATCAAGTTCGTATACATCAGACGACACGTAGTTTCTAAGAATATCCAATTCCTCACCCTCAGTATGCTTAGGCGCCGGGCAAAAAAACAGCCCCCACCCGAGGAAGAGGTACAGCCATAGGGGAGAGGCCCCCTAGAGCTTGGGGATACCAACAAAAACAAGGTCAGAATTAGCTTGCTATTTATTTAGTGGAGATATAAAAGTATATGAAAGTATAAAAAATATTTTCATAGCAAATGACCAGCAATACATTTTATAGTAGAACTAGCAGCATGGCCCGGCGTTGCCGGTGCTTGATTCAAAAATCGTACGACTCATACAGCAATCGCTATCACTTGACTTAAAATATTTTTGCCCTTCCTTGCCTTTAAAGGAGTGCCCTTTGCCGTGCTGATGTTGTTACATGCCTTACTTCTTGCCTATCTCACACTGCGAATATTTTCTAAGCTCTATACTAAACATTAAATCTGTTACGAAAAAAGAACTAAACTAATTAACACAAAACGATCAGCTTTAAAAAAGGACTCGTAACTGGAAAAACCGAATGAAAAAAGAATGTTAACAAAAAATACTTTTTCACACCCAACCCATTTCTGCGGAATCAGAATTAACGTTGAGTTTAAGCAAGCGAATGAGTCAATTGGAGTAAAGTGCCATGCAGATTTAAATTTTTCCCACTTGCGACGAATGCAGCTATCGATTTTTTTTTGCATGCTAGCATGCTAGTTAACATTCATGTCAGTCAGCTGTTGGCTCTCACGCTGGCCAATAGAATCTCCCTGCCTATTCGTGGCAGCCAGCTATAGGCTCTCACTCTGGCCAGTAGAAAATGGCTGCAAACTACATGAAGACTGCTGTAGAAGCATGAACAAATCAATTATTTCCACTATTGATGAGAGTTGGGAAATGCAAAGTCGGTCTTGGACTTTCCACTAACTTGGAGCCTGTGCATGTAAATGTTGGTGCAAATTCGTCGAAAATTGCGGCTGTGTATTCGTTACACACACACACGCACACACACACATCCTGCCTTTTATAGATAGAGATGAATAGCAATGCATTTTATTGTAGAATCACCAGCAATACATTTTATTGTAGATAACCAGCAATACATTTTATTGTAGAATAACTAGCAATACATTTGATACAAGAATGACGAGCAATACATTTTATTGTAGAATGTTTAGCATATATTTTATAGTAGAATGACCAGCAATACATTTTATACAAGAATAACTAGGAATACATTTTATAGTAGAATGACCAGCAATACCTTGTATTGTAGAATGACCAGCAATACATTTTATAGTAGAATGACCAGCAATACCTTGTATTGTAGAATGACCAGCAATACATTTTATAGTAGAATGACCAGCAATACCTTGTATTGTAGAATGACCAGCAATACATTTTATACAAGAATGACCAGCAATACATTTTATAGTAGAATGACCAGCAATTCATTTTATACAAGAATGACTAGCAATACATTGTGGAATGAGCAGCAATACATTTTTATTGTAGTATTACCAGCAATACATTATAAGGTAGAATGATCAGCAATAGCTTGTATTATATAATGATCAACAATACATTTTATAGTATAATGACTAACAATACATTTTATACAAGAATGACCAGCAATACATTTTATGCAAGAATAACTAGCAATATATTTTATAGTAGAATGACTAGCAGTTCATTTTATTGTCGAATGACCAGCAATACATTTTATAGTGGAATGACCAGCAATACATTTTATTGTAGAAATACCACCAATATGTTTTATAGTAGAATGACCAACAATAAATTTTATAGTAGAATGACCAGCAAGACATTTTATTGTAGAATGACCAGCAAGACATTTTATTGTAGAATGACCAGGAATACACTTTATAGCAGAATGACCAGCAATACATTTTATAATAAAATGACCAGAAATACATTGTATTGTAGAATGGGTAGCAATACATTTTATAGTAGAATCACCAGCAATACATTGTATTGTAGAATCACCGTCAGTATGTTTTATAATGGAATAACCAGCAATACATTTTATACAAGAATAACTAGGAATACATTTTAGAGTAGAATGACTAGCAATACATTTTATAGTATAATTACCAGCAATACATTGTATTGTAGAATGACTTGCAATACATTTCTTAGTAGAATCACCAGCAATACATTTTATTGTAGAATGTCCTGCAATACCTTGTATTGTAGAATGACTATCAATACATTTCGTAGTAGAATGGCCAGCAATACATTTTATAGTAGAATTAATAGCAATACATTTTATAGCAGAATGACCAACAATACATTTTATCAGTATTGTGATCAATATATTTAGATTTCGACATTCAATAACCCATAGTCTGGTATGCCGTTAATCAAAATGAATCAACATGAAAGAACTCGCTGATGACATTAATCCATATAATATCCTACAATTTCTTAAAACAAACAGATTGTATTCCAAAATATAATTTACACAAAACACACATATTATGTCCCCAGAAACATGTATATGAATAAAAGCTGAGTATCATCTACCATCTACTCAATTGTGAAAGCAGAATAACATATTTTTATTACTTCAACACTCCCAAGAAAATTAAATTTCGGTATTAAATGACCCATAAGGAGTTGATATGCCGTTAAACAAACAAAACAAACTTTACGAATTTAAGAGTCCTACTAGATTGTCGACAAGGTCTCATCATTTTATGGTTAAAAAAAAGAAAGAGATATAACCGTAAATTCTATACAAACAGTTTCTTCCCTCTCACTTCTCACTTGTGAAAATCTCTTCCGGCTTTTTTTCCAGTCAAGTTTGGTCTTCAAAAAATGACAATCTTTACATTCTGTCTTTTAATTCTTGTTCTCTGTCTTTAATAATGTTTTCCTTTTCTCATATTATCCCACACTCAGAATCTTAGCGCCTTTATTGTCTTGCTTGTGGTGAAACGATAAAAAAAAACGTTGTTTTGAAAGGCCTTTCAAAGTGATCATGCAACGGGACTTTCTTTCTAACCTGATATTTAATATAATAAATATTTTTGATTCTGAAGTAGATATCCAGAGGCTGTCAATCTGTATTCATCTAAAGAAGAGATCTTTTCAAGGTCCTGATTGGTAATGGTCATAATATTTGTGAAAACATCTTTGACTTGAAATTGGCCGATAAGTGAGTTCATGCGTAACGCTAAATATTGCTAAATGCTGGCTTTCCTACCGAGCAGCCTTGACTGCTTCAAGCGTTTTATAATCCAGTTATTAATGAATTATTCCCCCAAAGGTATTCTGATTGATTGAAGAGATAAAACATTCCATTTTTGAATGAGATGAATTAATTCGTAGTTTCACCCACGCAGCAAGAAAGATTCTGAATGTATCAATGACGTTTATCTTGAATTCGATGGAGAAATTTGCCTTAGAGGAAAATCCGTCCAGAACGCTGCTTAACAGGATACAAAAATCGATCCTCTTCGGGGACTGATTGATGTGTGAGTAATGTAATATTAAAAAAAAAGAGAAATTGGCGAGTTCGAATTCAGTCAGAGTTCGTTGCGTTCACTTTCGCAACGTTTGGAAAGGTATGGATCGCCTCCAGCTATGGGTTGAAAAACAGAGCATACTACTTTCTCTAGCCTTAGTTTAGGAGAAGGAAAACTTTGAATTCTGTCATATAGGAATAAAGTGGGTATGAACACGGATCGCCAGAGAGTAAGCATAGTCAACCTCATCTTGAAATAATTAGATCACGTGACGGTTAAAGGAAAAAAATATATATATGTGTGTGTATATATATATATATATATATATATATATATATATATATATATATGCACATACATATTGTCATACAGAAATAAAGTCTCGCTGACGACATTTGGGTTTGAGCACGGATCACCAGAGAGCAAGCACAGTCGACCTCATCTTGAAATAATTAGATCACGTGACGGCTAAAGGAATATATATATATATATAATATATATATATACACCCAAGTATAGGATTGGTGTATACGAAATAAATTCCAATAACCAACATTTACTATTCTTAAAAGAGTGCTCAATACAGAGTAGAGCAGATATAGTTATTTATTTAAAAATTATAACATAAATATGTTATAAAATCACTACAAAAAAAGCCATTTTGTTTCAACACCTCTGGTGTCTTATCAAGTGATGATGTTGAATGTAGAATAACGGGTTTTAAAAGTTTCAAGGACACATGGTACAGTGGATAAAGGCGTTGGTTAGATCCAGTGGCAGACCCAAAGAGTGCGAGTTCAATACCCGGTTCAGGCAGTGGAGAACTTTCAGAGGGAAAATTACCAGGAATTAACTGATAACTGACATCCATCAAACATGGCTCATGGAACTAGAACAGTCTACCCCAGTGATCGAAATAAAGGGTTTGGTTCGAAATTCCAACCACCTGAAGAAGGCCGGAGGGTACAACGGCCGAAACGTTGTGACAAATATGGCGACAAAAATGAGGACAATAGTCCGACTAATGTAAATACTGTACATAATACCTCATCTCAGAAATATAGACAGACTCCATATTTTATTTATTTTTATTTATTTGACTTTTTTTTGCACTTAGTTTATTTTTATTTTTTATACTTTACATTTTTATTTATTTTATTTTTTCATTTTCTTTATTTTATACTTCCTATTTTATTTTTGTAGTTTATTTTATTCATACTTTATTTATACTTTTATTGTACTTATTTTATTTATATTTTTATATTATTTTCGTACATTATTTTATTTATACTTTTATTTATACTTTTATTGTACTTATTTTATTTATATTTTTATATTATTTTTTGTACATTATTTTATTTATACTTTTATTTATACTTTTATTGTACTTATTTTATTTATATTTTTATATTATTTTTTGTAGTTTATTTTATTTATACTTTTATTTATACTTTTATTGTACTTATTTTATTTATATTTTTAAATTATTTTTTCTACTTTATTTCATTTATACTTTTATTTATACTTTTATTGTATTTATTTTATTTATATTTTTATATTATTTTTTAAAATTTTATTTATACTTTTTATACTTACTTTATTCATAGTTTTATATTTTTTTACTTATTTTATTTTTATTTTTATTATATTTTTTAATTATTTCATTTATAATATGCTATTTTTTGACATTATTTTATTTATTTTATGTTTTACTTATTTTAGCTTATTATTTACATTTTTATTTTGTTTTGCACATGTTTTAATTAATTTAATTTATTTTAATTTTAACATTTCATATTATTTTTTATTATTTTATTCTTTTTACTTATATTTTGTACTTTTTTATTTATTTGTTCTCCAATAATTCTATTATTTGACTACAAGAAAATTAAAATGAAACAAATTTTAATTAATTCAAGTGATTTCATTATCATGTGTTTTATAATCTGTATACGTTTTTCTTAAATTCTTATTCCTTGAACAGCAATTTTGCAGCAACATCTTGTTAATTAGCAATTGATCTTTAGATCCGTAAGAACCATTTTTTCATACATTTTTGCTGTTCAGAGATAATGTCATTGACTTCAAGAAAATTATTATTTCATTTAAAATCGACGTGAATATGTTTTTTATTATTACTATAAACGCCATATTTAGTGGATACACGTCTTTGTGCAGATATCATATTCGGGTTGATAAGATCACAGAGCCCATACGCTTACATCCGATTTCGGGAGAGAGAGAGAGAGAGAGAGAGAGAGAGAGAGAGAGAAAAGAGAGAGAGACATAGATATAGATATATAGATAAATAGCGATATAGAGATATAGTTATAGAGATATAGATAGAGAAATAGATACATAGATAGAGATATAGATCTAGAGATATAGATAGAGATATAGATCTAGAGATATAGATAGAGATATAGATAGATATAGGTATAGATATAGAGATATAGGTATAGATATAGAGATATAGATATAGAGATGTAGATAGATATAGAGATATAGATAGATATATAGATAGATTATAGATCTAGAGATATAGATAGATTATAGAGATATAGATCTAGAGATATAGATAGATTATAGAGTGTTGTGGTGGGATCCACCTAATCTGCATAGGTGACTACCAACTATATAAATAGTGGTTGGTACCGGAAGACGGGGGAGGAATCACGAGATCCAACTAGAGACTCTGATCGACTGCGACTAGTCAACACATTCTCCAGGAACGTCTTCCCAGAAATATACAGAAATACTATATGTACTTATTGTGTACACTTTCTTGTTATAATACATTCTTGTTCTAAGTACATTTTGTGTTGCATTATTATTCCATGCAATAGGCGAGATTCAACATTGAGTCAAGACTCAACATAGAGATCTAGATCTAGAGATATAGATAGATGATAGAGATATAGATATAGAGATATAGATAGATTATAGAGATATAGATCTAGAGATATAGATAGAGTATAGAGATATAGATATAGAGATATAGATAGATTATAGAGATATAGATCTAGAGATATAGATAGAGTATAGAGATATAGATCTAGAGATATAGATAGATTATAGAGATATAGATAGATCTAGAGATATAGATAGATCTAGAGATAAATTTTGGAATTCTGGGAACGAGGTTATCTGTCCGGTTGCACTTGTTACATTTTTGGAAAAATGTTGTTTTTATTTTTAATTTATTTTATTCGATGTTGTTTCATTTATGTTCATTCATCCCAATATTCTTAATGTTCTGTTCAATACTTCAGCGTTCTTAATCCATTCCGTGCGACTCTTAGAATTCTTCAGATTTCTCCATACTTTAATGTCACAATTCTTTCTCTTTATTCGATTGCGTTTCATCTAGCTGCTTCGTTGACATCTCCATTTCCCTATAGAAAATGTTTTATTGGTTTTGAAAGTGCTGTTTTATTTACAAAATTTCTTTTTTTTTTCGTATCTCCATTTTTTTGTATTTTTATTTGAGTCCCTTGTTCTGTCATCTATTTTACAGTTGCTCTGCCCCTTTTCTCTTTTTATAAAGGGTGTTCCAGTAACTTGGACCGATTTTAAATGTGAATTAAGTTTAAGCGTCTAATGATTTTTTCTTATGTATATATATAAATCTTTATATATATATATATATATATATATATATATATATATATATATATATATATATATATATAAATCTTTTATGTATATATATATATATATATATATATATATATATATATATATATATTCTTGACACAGAAAGCCTCCCATCAATACTTGAAAGAACAGTAACAGATAACGCGAGTTGAGAAGCCTATTTTCCTGAAAAGTTGTCTTAATAGAAAGATATAAATTTCAAACAACAGTAGCCCCGACTGTTCACTCAATAAATAGAGAATGTTTCTTTTATGGGAACTTACCCATAATAATAATGGACTATTCCGGACATCATATATACTGCGCCTCAAGAGCGAGCAGAGCTCAGTCCTTTTTGGACGTCTCAGCTATTCGGTCGAACTCTCTGCCTCTGAGGCAGAGGGGAACTCTCTGCCTTTGGGCAGAGAGGAACTCGGACGAGGCTCCGCCGAAGGGCGGAGCCTCGTTCGAGGTGGTTGACCAACCCGATCCCGTTTATACGGGATCTACGGGCTATTTTTGGCCGAGCCTACGGGCTCGGGTACCCCACTTTAAACCCGGCCTTGTGCCACATCTGTCCCTCGTGGGGAGGACACTAAATATTTCAGTCCTTTTTGGACGTCTCAGCTATTCGGTCGAACTCTCTGCCTCTGAGGCAGAGGGGAACTCTCTGCCTTTGGGCAGAGAGGAACTCGGACGAGGCTCCGCCGAAGGGCAGAGCCTCGTTCGGGGAGGTTGACCGGCCCGATCCCGTTTATACGGGATCTATGGGCTATTTTTTGGCCGAGCCTACGGGCTCGGGTACCCCACTTTAAACCCGGCCTTGTGCCACATCTGTCCCTCGTGGGGAGGACACTAAATACTTCAGTCCTTTTTGGACGTCTCAGCTATTCGGTCGAACTCTCTGCCTCTGAGGCAGAGGGGAACTCTCTGCCTTTGGGCAGAGAGGAACTCGGACGAGGCTCCGCCGAAGGGCGGAGCCTCGTTCGAGGTGGTTGACCAACCCGATCCCGTTTATACGGGATCTACGGGCTATTTTTGGCCGAGCCTACGGGCTCGGGTACCCCACTTTAAACCCGGCCTTGTGCCACATCTGTCCCTCGTGGGGAGGACACTAAATATTTCAGTCCTTTTTGGACGTCTCAGCTATTCGGTCGAACTCTCTGCCTCTGAGGCAGAGGGGAACTCTCTGTCTTTGGGCAGAGAGGAACTCGGACGAGGCTCCGCCGAAGGGCAGAGCCTCGTTCGAGGTGGTTGACCACCCCGATTCCGTTTATACGGGATCTACGGGCTATTTTTTGGCCGAGCCTACGGGCTCGGGTACCCCACTTTAAACCCGGCCTTGTGCCACATCTGTCCCTCGTGGGGAGGACACTAAATACTTCAGTCCTTTTTGGACGTCTCAGCTATTCGGTCGAACTCTCTGCCTCTGAGGCAGAGGGGAACTCTCTGCCTTTGGGCAGAGAGGAACTCGGACGAGGCTCCGCCGAAGGGCAGAGCCTCGTTCGAGGTGGTTGACCACCCCGATTCCGTTTATACGGGATCTACGGGCTATTTTTTGGCCGAGCCTACGGGCTCGGGTACCCCACTTTAAACCCGGCCTTGTGCCACATCTGTCCCTCGTGGGGAGGACACTAAATACTTCAGTCCTTTTTGGACGTCTCAGCTATTCGGTCGAACTCTCTGCCTCTGAGGCAGAGGGGAACTCTCTGCCTTTGGGCAGAGAGGAACTCGGACGAGGCTCCGCCGAAGGGCAGAGCCTCGTTCGGGGAGGTTGACCGCCCCGATCCCGTTTATACGGGATCTATGGGCTATTTTTTGGCCGAGCCTACGGGCTCGGGTACCCCACTTTAAACCCGGCCTTGTGCCACATCTGTCCCTCGTGGGGAGGACACTAAATACTTCAGTCCTTTTTGGACGTCTCAGCTATTCGGTCGAACTCTCTGCCTCTGAGGCAGAGGGGAACTCTCTGTCTTTGGGCAGAGAGGAACTCGGACGAGGCTCCGCCGAAGGGCAGAGCCTCGTTCGAGGTGGTTGACCACCCCGATCCCGTTTATACGGGATCTACGGGCTATTTTTGGCCGAGCCTACGGGCTCGGGTACCCCACTTTAAACCCGGCCTTGTGCCACATCTGTCCCTCGTGGGGAGGACACTAAATACTTCAGTCCTTTTTGGACGACTCGGCTAGACGGTCGAACTCTCTGCCTCTGAGGCAGAGGGGAACTCTCTGCCTTTGGGCAGAGAGGAACTCGGACGAGGCTCCGCCGAAGGGCAGAGCCTCGTTCGGGGAGGTTGACCGGCCCGATCCCGTTTATACGGGATCTACGGGCTATTTTTTGGCCGAGCCTACGGGCTCGGGTACCCCACTTTAAACCCGGCCTTGTGCCACATCTGTCCCTCGTGGGGAGGACACTAAATACTTCAGTCCTTTTTGGACGTCTCAGCTATTCGGTCGAACTCTCTGCCTCTGAGGCAGAGGGGAACTCTCTGCCTTTGGGCAGAGAGGAACTCGGACGAGGCTCCGCCGAAGGGCGGAGCCTCGTTCGAGGTGGTTGACCAACCCGATCCCGTTTATACGGGATCTACGGGCTATTTTTGGCCGAGCCTACGGGCTCGGGTACCCCACTTTAAACCCGGCCTTGTGCCACATCTGTCCCTCGTGGGGAGGACACTAAATATTTCAGTCCTTTTTGGACGTCTCAGCTATTCGGTCGAACTCTCTGCCTCTGAGGCAGAGGGGAACTCTCTGCCTTTGGGCAGAGAGGAACTCGGACGAGGCTCCGCCGAAGGGCAGAGCCTCGTTCGGGGAGGTTGACCGGCCCGATCCCGTTTATACGGGATCTATGGGCTATTTTTTGGCCGAGCCTACGGGCTCGGGTACCCCACTTTAAACCCGGCCTTGTGCCACATCTGTCCCTCGTGGGGAGGACACTAAATACTTCAGTCCTTTTTGGACGTCTCAGCTATTCGGTCGAACTCTCTGCCTCTGAGGCAGAGGGGAACTCTCTGCCTTTGGGCAGAGAGGAACTCGGACGAGGCTCCGCCGAAGGGCGGAGCCTCGTTCGAGGTGGTTGACCAACCCGATCCCGTTTATACGGGATCTACGGGCTATTTTTGGCCGAGCCTACGGGCTCGGGTACCCCACTTTAAACCCGGCCTTGTGCCACATCTGTCCCTCGTGGGGAGGACACTAAATATTTCAGTCCTTTTTGGACGTCTCAGCTATTCGGTCGAACTCTCTGCCTCTGAGGCAGAGGGGAACTCTCTGTCTTTGGGCAGAGAGGAACTCGGACGAGGCTCCGCCGAAGGGCAGAGCCTCGTTCGAGGTGGTTGACCACCCCGATTCCGTTTATACGGGATCTACGGGCTATTTTTTGGCCGAGCCTACGGGCTCGGGTACCCCACTTTAAACCCGGCCTTGTGCCACATCTGTCCCTCGTGGGGAGGACACTAAATACTTCAGTCCTTTTTGGACGTCTCAGCTATTCGGTCGAACTCTCTGCCTCTGAGGCAGAGGGGAACTCTCTGCCTTTGGGCAGAGAGGAACTCGGACGAGGCTCCGCCGAAGGGCAGAGCCTCGTTCGAGGTGGTTGACCACCCCGATTCCGTTTATACGGGATCTACGGGCTATTTTTTGGCCGAGCCTACGGGCTCGGGTACCCCACTTTAAACCCGGCCTTGTGCCACATCTGTCCCTCGTGGGGAGGACACTAAATACTTCAGTCCTTTTTGGACGTCTCAGCTATTCGGTCGAACTCTCTGCCTCTGAGGCAGAGGGGAACTCTCTGCCTTTGGGCAGAGAGGAACTCGGACGAGGCTCCGCCGAAGGGCAGAGCCTCGTTCGGGGAGGTTGACCGCCCCGATCCCGTTTATACGGGATCTATGGGCTATTTTTTGGCCGAGCCTACGGGCTCGGGTACCCCACTTTAAACCCGGCCTTGTGCCACATCTGTCCCTCGTGGGGAGGACACTAAATACTTCAGTCCTTTTTGGACGTCTCAGCTATTCGGTCGAACTCTCTGCCTCTGAGGCAGAGGGGAACTCTCTGTCTTTGGGCAGAGAGGAACTCGGACGAGGCTCCGCCGAAGGGCAGAGCCTCGTTCGAGGTGGTTGACCACCCCGATCCCGTTTATACGGGATCTACGGGCTATTTTTGGCCGAGCCTACGGGCTCGGGTACCCCACTTTAAACCCGGCCTTGTGCCACATCTGTCCCTCGTGGGGAGGACACTAAATACTTCAGTCCTTTTTGGACGACTCGGCTAGACGGTCGAACTCTCTGCCTCTGAGGCAGAGGGGAACTCTCTGCCTTTGGGCAGAGAGGAACTCGGACGAGGCTCCGCCGAAGGGCAGAGCCTCGTTCGGGGAGGTTGACCGGCCCGATCCCGTTTATACGGGATCTATGGGCTATTTTTTGGCCGAGCCTACGGGCTCGGGTACCCCACTTTAAACCCGGCCTTGTGCCACATCTGTCCCTCGTGGGGAGGACACTAAATACTTCAGTCCTTTTTGGACGTCTCAGCTATTCGGTCGAACTCTCTGCCTCTGAGGCAGAGGGGAACTCTCTGCCTTTGGGCAGAGAGGAACTCGGACGAGGCTCCGCCGAAGGGCGGAGCCTCGTTCGAGGTGGTTGACCAACCCGATCCCGTTTATACGGGATCTACGGGCTATTTTTGGCCGAGCCTACGGGCTCGGGTACCCCACTTTAAACCCGGCCTTGTGCCACATCTGTCCCTCGTGGGGAGGACACTAAATATTTCAGTCCTTTTTGGACGTCTCAGCTATTCGGTCGAACTCTCTGCCTCTGAGGCAGAGGGGAACTCTCTGTCTTTGGGCAGAGAGGAACTCGGACGAGGCTCCGCCGAAGGGCAGAGCCTCGTTCGAGGTGGTTGACCACCCCGATTCCGTTTATACGGGATCTACGGGCTATTTTTTGGCCGAGCCTACGGGCTCGGGTACCCCACTTTAAACCCGGCCTTGTGCCACATCTGTCCCTCGTGGGGAGGACACTAAATACTTCAGTCCTTTTTGGACGTCTCAGCTATTCGGTCGAACTCTCTGCCTCTGAGGCAGAGGGGAACTCTCTGCCTTTGGGCAGAGAGGAACTCGGACGAGGCTCCGCCGAAGGGCAGAGCCTCGTTCGAGGTGGTTGACCACCCCGATTCCGTTTATACGGGATCTACGGGCTATTTTTTGGCCGAGCCTACGGGCTCGGGTACCCCACTTTAAACCCGGCCTTGTGCCACATCTGTCCCTCGTGGGGAGGACACTAAATACTTCAGTCCTTTTTGGACGTCTCAGCTATTCGGTCGAACTCTCTGCCTCTGAGGCAGAGGGGAACTCTCTGCCTTTGGGCAGAGAGGAACTCGGACGAGGCTCCGCCGAAGGGCAGAGCCTCGTTCGGGGAGGTTGACCGCCCCGATCCCGTTTATACGGGATCTATGGGCTATTTTTTGGCCGAGCCTACGGGCTCGGGTACCCCACTTTAAACCCGGCCTTGTGCCACATCTGTCCCTCGTGGGGAGGACACTAAATACTTCAGTCCTTTTTGGACGTCTCAGCTATTCGGTCGAACTCTCTGCCTCTGAGGCAGAGGGGAACTCTCTGTCTTTGGGCAGAGAGGAACTCGGACGAGGCTCCGCCGAAGGGCAGAGCCTCGTTCGAGGTGGTTGACCACCCCGATCCCGTTTATACGGGATCTACGGGCTATTTTTGGCCGAGCCTACGGGCTCGGGTACCCCACTTTAAACCCGGCCTTGTGCCACATCTGTCCCTCGTGGGGAGGACACTAAATACTTCAGTCCTTTTTGGACGACTCGGCTAGACGGTCGAACTCTCTGCCTCTGAGGCAGAGGGGAACTCTCTGCCTTTGGGCAGAGAGGAACTCGGACGAGGCTCCGCCGAAGGGCAGAGCCTCGTTCGGGGAGGTTGACCGGCCCGATCCCGTTTATACGGGATCTATGGGCTATTTTTTGGCCGAGCCTACGGGCTCGGGTACCCCACTTTAAACCCGGCCTTGTGCCACATCTGTCCCTCGTGGGGAGGACACTAAATACTTCAGAGTCAGTCCTTTTTGGAGTCAGAGTCGCGTCAGACGATTACTGTAAGACATTGGAATAGTGATACTTCTCGAGACAACATAGTTCACTCTAACCAAATCTGATAGTCATTACTAATACTTCTACTTCTTTGTATATATTTCTGTTTGTAATATATCTGTTATTCCATACCTGTGTTCGAGTTATTCTTCATTGGTTCTACCTTGGACCATCCCTGTGGTACAAGGAACTTGGACCATAACAGTTTCCATACAAGAAAATGACTAATATAGGGTGTTCCAATAAAATCAGTCCAAGTTATTGAAACACCCTTTATTTGCAAAATGTTAGTAATAGTCAACTGGACTAGTCTCATTAACCTTTAGAACTCTATAGGTAACTAAAGGGTGTTCCAGTAACTTGGACCGATTTTAAATGTGAATTAAGTTTAAGTGTCTAATGAATTTTTTCTTTTTTTTCAGATTTAACAAATTAAGTTTTTGGCAATTTCAACCATGGAAAGATTAACAATTAAACAACGTGGTAAACTTTCAAGAGTGAAATTGAAAAAATTGTTCGTGAATTCAAACAAACTGGGTCGGTGGCAGATGTGAAAACGTCATTGCCTGCTCGTTTATGCCGTTCAGCTGAAAACATTGCTGCAATGCACGAGAATGTGGCCGAAAATCCAGACACCTTTATTCGTCATCGCGCGCAGGAATTGAACCTCTCCACAACAACGTTCCATCGTTTCCAATTGCACTCTCGATTGGTCGATTATGTTGAGCAAAAAAATCGCGAAGTGTGTGAAATGCATTTCTGTTTGAACGTCCGTTTTGGTAATAAGTTTCGATAACTTTAACACGTTGTTTGATTATTTAATCTTTTCAAGGTTGAAGTTGCCAAAGACAAAGTTGTTAAATCTGAAAGAAAAAGAAAAAAAAATCATTAGACGCTTAAACTTAATTCACATTTAAAATCGGTCCAAGGTATTGGAACACCTTTATTATGTCCGACTTTCATTGCATTCTCCCCCTTCACCCCCCAAAAAAAAGACATTACAAATGTCTATTTTGATCATGCTCCAGGTATTTGAACAGTCAAAATGTAGTTTAGCAGATCTCGTCTAAATGATCAGCCACTCACGGGGCGACCTTATGACCTCTATGAACCCGTTCACCATCGCTTGTCACGTGATACATTGCGGTTGAAACCCAGGTAGTCAATAAGGTAAACATTTTATTCATTTTATGGTATTAACCTTCTCTATACGTCCCATTCTGAACGGCGTATTGACCACTTTTTTAAATATCCGTGTCTGGCTTGGAATTTTTCCTGCCTACTACATATTTAGTATACAATGTCATATATATATATATATATATATATATATATATATATATATATATATATATATGGTTAAGATGAGAATGAATAGAGTACTGTTCGAACGTTCGTAGCATTTAATTTAAAAGAGGTCTCAATACAAACCAGACCAATATTATTTATTTTAAGATATTAAATTGAAAACATATGAAAATCGCTACAAAATTGCAGTCGTGTTTCGATGTGTATCAAACGCATCTTATCAGGCGATTGTAAATTACAATACGTTTAAAATCATTTCCATCCATCCCGCACGCCAATGGCTTAGGGGTAGATTTTCCGACTAATACGAAATTGGTTGTGTTTCAATCCCGATTTGATGCAATCGGATGTCTAGCTATACTGATGAGCAGCGAAGCAGTCCGTCTGTGGCTGACTTTCTCTCTCTTTATATATATATATATATTGTATAATACGGTAAACTGGAAGAATATAAAGAAACTACACAATATAAAAATATACAAAACGAACAATATATAATATAGGTATCAGATCATTGCAAAACTTTTGAAGTGTTGTTTCATTTATAAAATTTCTTCCTTTTTTTATCGTATCTCATTTTTTTGTATTTTATTTGGATCCCTTCTTCTGGCTCCTCTTTTACACTTGCTCTGTCATTTTTTATTTATATTATGTCTCACTTTCATTTGTAATAACATCATGCTTTTTACTTATATTCCCTTTGATATTTTATCTAATATTCAGAAATGCTTTGTTTGGGTCATTATAATTGGTAGATGCAATTTATCATATATTTTAAACACAGCAAAATATAATTAAAATGGCGGCTACTTAAACTTACCGCTACATTCATTAAAAAAATATTCAGAAATTTACCCGCAGAACTTGAATGTTTTGTTTTTTATACGCTTCTTTTCACAACATTGACTTATATAAGAAAGTTCGTGACCGATCTTCATTGTTAATATAAAATGACCAAAACCTTGGCACTGATTTCTGTTGCGTTCTAGATTGAAATCAGGCATCGTTCAATTGCGAGTCAGACTTTTTTGAATGTTGACGTTTTGTCCACAAATGACTGCCTTAAAGATGGAAGATGAAAAGGTGCACTTTCGCCATATTAGGCTTTATGAATTTCAGTAAAGAAGGAAGTGTCGAACTGCAATAAAAAACATTCCAAAAGTTTATTTGGTTCATGCCCCAACTCTTCGGAACTGGAGCATATTAATATTAATAATAATATATTAATATAATATTAATATATTAATATAATATTAATATAATATTAATATATTAATATAATATTAATATATAATATTAATATAATATATTAATATTATATTAATATAATATTAATATATAATATTAATATATTAATATAATATTAATATATAATATTAATATAATATATTAATATTATATTAATATAATATTAATGTATTATACTAATATAATATATTAATATTATATTAATATAATATTAATATATTATATTAATATATTAATATATATTAATATTATATTAATATAATATTAATATGTTATATTAATATATTAATATATTAATATAATATTAATATATTATATTAATATAATATTAATATATTAATATAATATATTAATATAATATATTAATATTATATTAATATATTATATTTATATATTAATATAATATATTAATATTATATTAATATATTAATATGTTATATTAATATCATATTAATATATTATATTAATATATTAATATTATATTAATATAATATATTAATAATATATTAATATAATATTAATATATTATATTAATATAATATTAATATATTAATATAACATTAATATATTATATTGATATAATATTAATATATTAATATAACATTAATATATTATATTAATATAATATCGATATTAAAAATGATATTAGTATTAAAAATAAAGCATTGATAATATGATAAATTTACTTAACTGTAAAAATCAATTTTTGCTGTTGTTTCCTTGACCTCGAAGTTTCTTGGAATTGTCCATTCTTCGAAAGGAACTGTTGTTTAAGTTTATTTAAAAAAAAATGGAAATAAAATCATACAAATAACAGTCCCCTTGTAAATAGTAACTTAATAGGGGGTCAGTGAATGATTTGTTTTAGCATTTATCTTTGTTCAGTAAAAATAAGGTGCCAGAATGTTATAGCCAGTATGATCCAAGAGGTGATCCTTAAATTTGATGTTACTTAAATCGAGGGACATTAAATAAAGATTTTACTAGTATTGAAGAGGCCAGTGCAAGTAATGGTCATGCTGTTATTAGTGAAAAATTAAGCTTCTCTCTTTACTATCAGATCATTGCAAAAGTTTGTGCCTGAATTTCATTGTTAATATAAAATGACCATAACTTGATATTGGTGTTTGTTTTGGTGTCGATTTCTGTTGCGTTCTAAATTGAAATCGTGCATCGTTCAATTGCGAGTCAGACTTTGTTGAATGTCGATTTTTTGTCCGCAATTGACTGCCATAAAGATGGAGGATGAAAAGTTGCGCCTTAAATATACTGGTACACAGGGAATAATCTCCCGGGAACTAATTTCTCTACATTAGCGTTTATTAGATGATCCTCAAGTGGTAACATTCAACATCATAGCAAAATATTGACTTTTCATCAGTTTAAAATGGGGGTCCTGTTCATAATATCAACACAGTATTAATCGGCGACTGACCTTTACAGAGTTATCTGTACTTAGTTTTTATTTGCCAATGTGCCTTGAAAATATGCAGGTTACGGCTACATTATACTGAAACACCGGTTCTCATATGATCAACGAAGTTAAGCAACGTCTAGCGTGGTCAGTACTTAAATAGGTGACCGCTTTGGGGTACCAGGTGCTGTAAGATTAGATGTGCAGGTGGTGTAATGGATAATGGCTCGGAATCGTTAATCGGAGAGCCGAGTTCAAGTTCCCGTTGGATTCCTTATATTCGATTAGACTAAAAAACCCTTGAAAAAGTTATAAATCCACCACTTCTTCCCTCAGCTATGGGTTAAATAGTAAGACTTGCATCACTGACCCGTTAGTATTTAAAAAAAATTCTTCGGATGTAAAAGCATTTTCTAGCTTTAAATAACCGGCAAATGCCTGAGAAGAAAATGTGCCTACGTCATTGATATTGCATATTTTTTATAATTGTGTCAATTTATTTAAATTATTTTTCTTTAATTAAAAATGTGTAAAAAAATAAAGATAATGTCTATTTCGCCAAACAAGTGGTTGTTTAAAATATTTTAAAAAAAATAAAGCATAGAAAAAAGGTATATATCCGTTAGTTCTTCATTTAAAGAAATCTTTTTGTAAATTAAAAAAATTGTCTGTTTTCGTGCATATATATCAATGACGTAAACACAATTTCAAAGTGGATATTTGCAAACAGAGTTCTGATAACTCTGTAATAAGTCAGGGATTGATCCCTTTCCAATGCATTTTCATAATAAAATCCTTTCCCAATGCATTTTCATATTAAAATCCCTTTCCAATGCATTTTCATAATAAAATCACATACCAATGCATTTTCATAGTAAAATCACATTCCAATGCATTTTCATAGTAAAATCCCTTTCCAATGCATTTTCATAATAAAATCCCTTTCCAATGCATTTTCATAATAAAATCCCTTTCCAATGCATTTTCATAGTAAAATCACTTTCCAATGCATTTTAAGAGTAAAATCCCTTTCCAATGCATTTTCATATTAAAATCCCTTTCCAATGCATTTTCATAATAAAATCCCTTTCCAATGCATTTTCATAATAAAATCCCTTTCCAATGCATTTTCATAGTAAAATCACTTTCCAATGCATTTTCATAATAAAATCATTTTCCAATGCATTTTCATAGTAAAATCACTTTCCAATGCATTTTAAGAGTAAAATCCCGTTGCAATGCATTTTCATAGTAAAATCACTTTCCAATGCATTTTCATAGTAAAATCCCTTTCCAATGCATTTTCATAATAAAATCCCTTTCCAATGCATTTTCATAGTAAAATCCCTTTGCAATGCATTTTCATAATAAAATCCCTTTCCTATGCATTTTCATAGTAAAACCCATTTCCAATGCATTTTCATAATAAAATCCTTTTCCAATGCATTTTCATAGTAAAATCCCTTTCTAATGCATTTTCATAGTAAAATCCCTTTCTTATGCATTTCATTGTAAAATCACTTTCCAATGCTTTTTCATAGTAAAATCACTTTCCAATGCATTTTCATAGTAAAATCCCTTTCCTATGCATTTTCATAGTAAAATCCATTTCTAATGCATTTTCATAGTAAAATCACTTTCCAATGCATTTTCATAATAAAATCCCTTTCTAATGCATTTTCATACTAAAATCCTTTTCAAATGCATTTTCATAGTAAAATCCCTTTCCAATGCATTTTCATAGTAAAATCCCTTTCCAATACATTTTCATAATAAAGTCCCTTTCCAATTCATTTTCATAGTAAAATCCCTTTCCCATGCATTTTCATAATAAAATCCCTTTCCAATGCATTTTCATAATAAAATCCCTTTCCAATGCATTTTCATAGTAAAATCCCTTTCCAATGCATTTTCATAGTAAAATCCCTTTCCAATGCATTTTCATAGTAAAATCCAATTCCAATGCATTTTAACAGTAAAATCCCTTTCCAATACATTTTCATAATAAAATCCCTTTCCAATGCATTTTCATAGTAACATCCCTTTCCAATGCATTTTCATAGTAAAATCACTTTCCAATGCATTTTCATAGTAAAATCCCTTTCCAATGCATTTTCATAGTAAAATCCCTTTCCAATGCATTTTCATAGTAAAATCTCTTTCTAATGCATTTTCATAGTAAAATCCCTTTCCAATGCATTTTCATAGTAAAATCACTTTCCAATGCATTTTAAGAGTAAAATCCCTTTCCAATGCATTTTCATAATAAAATCCCTTTCCAATGCATTTTCATAGTAAAATCCCTTTCCAATGCATTTTCATAGTAAAATCCCTTTCCAATGCATTTTCATATTAAAATCCCTTTCTAATGCATTTTCATAATAAAATCACTTTTCAATGTATTTTCATAATAAAATCCCTTTCTAATGCATTTTCATAATAAAATCCCTTTCCAATGCATTTTCATAGTAAAATCCCTTTCTAATGCATTTTCATAGTAAAATCCCTTTCCAATGCATTTTCATAGTAAAATCCCTTTTAAATGCATTTTCATAATAAAATCCCATTCCAATGCATTTTCATAATAAAATCCCTTTCCAATGTATTTTCATAGTAAAATCACTTTCCAATGCTTTTTAAGAGTAAAATCCCTTTCCAATGCATTTTCATATTAAAATCCCTTTCCAATGCATTTTCATAATAAAATCCCTTTCTAATGCATTTTCATAATAAAATCCCTTTCTAATGCATTTTCATAGTAAAATCCCTTTCCAATGCATTTTCATAATAAAATCCCTTTGCAATGTATTTTCATACTAAAATCCCATTCAAATGCATTTTCATAGTAAAATCACTTTTCAATGCATTTTCATAATAAAATCTATTTTCAATGCATTTTCATAACAAAATCCCTTTTCAATACATTTTCATAGTAAAACCCCTTTCCAATGCATTTTTATAATAAAATCACTTTTCCAATGCATTTTCATAGTAAAATCCCTTTCTAATGCATTTTCATAATAAAATCCCTTTCCAATGCATTTTCATAGTAAAATCCCTTTCTAATGCATTTTCATAGTAAAATCCCTTTCGTATGCATTTCATAGTAAAATCACTTTCCAATGCTTTTTCATAGTAAAATAACTTTCTCATGTATTTTCATAGTAAAATCTCTTTCCAATGCATTTTCATAGTAAAATCTCTTTCCTATGCATTTCCATAGTAAAATCCCTTTCTTATGCATTTTCATAGTAAAATCACTTTCCAATGCATTTTCATAATAAAATCTTTTTCTAATGCATTTTCATACTAAAATCCCATTCAAATGCATTTTCATAGTAAAATCACTTTCCAATGCATTTTCATAATAAAATCCCTTTCCAATGCATTTTCATAGTAAAATCCCTTTCCCATGCATTTTCATAATAAAAACCCTTTCTAATGCATTTTCATACTAAAATCCCATTCAAATGCATTTTCATAGTAAAATCCCTTTCTAATGCATTTTCATAGTAAAATCACTTTCCAATGCATTTTCATAATAAAATCCCTTTCTAATGCATTTTCATACTAAAATCCCTTTCAAATGCATTTTCATAGTAAAATCCCTTTCCAATACATTTTCATAATAAAATCCCTTTCCAATGCATTTTCATAGTAAAATCCCTTTCCAATACATTTTCATAATAAAGTCCCTTTCCAATTCATTTTCATAGTAAAATCCCTTTCCCATGCATTTTCATAATAAAATCCCTTTCCAATGCATTTTCATAATAAAATCCCTTTCCAATGCATTTTCATAGTAAAATCCCTTTCCAATGCATTTTCATAGTAAAATCCCTTTCCAATGCATTTTCATAGTAAAATCCAATTCCAATGCATTTTAAGAGTAAAATCCCTTTCCAATACATTTTCATAATAAAATCCCTTTCCAATGCATTTTCATAGTAACATCCCTTTCCAATGCATTTTCATAGTAAAATCACTTTCCAATGCATTTTCATAGTAAAATCCCTTTCCAATGCATTTTCATAGTAAAATCCCTTTCCAATGCATTTTCATAGTAAAATCTCTTTCTAATGCATTTTCATAGTAAAATCCCTTTCCAATGCATTTTCATAGTAAAATCACTTTCCAATGCATTTTAAGAGTAAAATCCCATTCCAATGCATTTTCATAATAAAATCCCTTTCCAATGCATTTTCATAGTAAAATCCCTTTCCAATGCATTTTAAGAGTAAAATCCCTTTCCAATACATTTTCATAATAAAGTCCCTTTCCAATTCATTTTCATAGTAAAATCCCTTTCCCATGCATTTTCATAATAAAATCCCTTTCCAATGCATTTTCATAATAAAATCCCTTTCCAATGCATTTTCATAGTAAAATCCCTTTCCAATGCATTTTCATAGTAAAATCCCTTTCCAATGCATTTTCATAGTAAAATCCAATTCCAATGCATTTTAAGAGTAAAATCCCTTTCCAATACATTTTCATAATAAAATCCCTTTCCAATGCATTTTCATAGTAACATCCCTTTCCAATGCATTTTCATAGTAAAATCACTTTCCAATGCATTTTCATAGTAAAATCCCTTTCCAATGCATTTTCATAGTAAAATCCCTTTCCAATGCATTTTCATAGTAAAATCTCTTTCTAATGCATTTTCATAGTAAAATCCCTTTCCAATGCATTTTCATAGTAAAATCACTTTCCAATGCATTTTAAGAGTAAAATCCCTTTCCAATGCATTTTCATAATAAAATCCCTTTCCAATGCATTTTCATAGTAAAATCCCTTTCCAATGCATTTTAAGAGTAAAATCCCTTTCCAATACATTTTCATAATAAAGTCCCTTTCCAATTCATTTTCATAGTAAAATCCCTTTCCCATGCATTTTCATAATAAAATCCCTTTCCAATGCATTTTCATAATAAAATCCCTTTCCAATGCATTTTCATAGTAAAATCCCTTTCCAATGCATTTTCATAGTAAAATCCCTTTCCAATGCATTTTCATAGTAAAATCCAATTCCAATGCATTTTAAGAGTAAAATCCCTTTCCAATACATTTTCATAATAAAATCCCTTTCCAATGCATTTTCATAGTAACATCCCTTTCCAATGCATTTTCATAGTAAAATCCCTTTCCAATGCATTTTCATAGTAAAATCCCTTTCCAATGCATTTTCATAGTAAAATCTCTTTCTAATGCATTTTCATAGTAAAATCCCTTTCCAATGCATTTTCATAGTAAAATCACTTTCCAATGCATTTTAAGAGTAAAATCCCTTTCCAATGCATTTTCATAATAAAATCCCTTTCCAATGCATTTTCATAGTAAAATCCCTTTCCAATGCATTTTAAGAGTAAAATCCCTTTCCAATACATTTTCATAATAAAGTCCCTTTCCAATTCATTTTCATAGTAAAATCCCTTTCCCATGCATTTTCATAATAAAATCCCTTTCCAATGCATTTTCATAATAAAATCCCTTTCCAATGCATTTTCATAGTAAAATCCCTTTCCAATGCATTTTCATAGTAAAATCCCTTTCCAATGCATTTTCATAGTAAAATCCAATTCCAATGCATTTTAAGAGTAAAATCCCTTTCCAATACATTTTCATAATAAAATCCCTTTCCAATGCATTTTCATAGTAACATCCCTTTCCAATGCATTTTCATAGTAAAATCACTTTCCAATGCATTTTCATAGTAAAATCCCTTTCCAATGCATTTTCATAGTAAAATCCCTTTCCAATGCATTTTCATAGTAAAATCTCTTTCTAATGCATTTTCATAGTAAAATCCCTTTCCAATGCATTTTCATAGTAAAATCACTTTCCAATGCATTTTAAGAGTAAAATCCCTTTCCAATGCATTTTCATAATAAAATCCCTTTCCAATGCATTTTCATAGTAAAATCCCTTTCCAATGCATTTTCATAGTAAAATCCCTTTCCAATGCATTTTCATATTAAAATCCCTTTCTAATGCATTTTCATAATAAAATCACTTTTCAATGTATTTTCATAATAAAATCCCTTTCTAATGCATTTTCATAATAAAATCCCTTTCCAATGCATTTTCATAGTAAAATCCCTTTCTAATGCATTTTCATAGTAAAATCCCTTTCCAATGCATTTTCATAGTAAAATCCCTTTTAAATGCATTTTCATAATAAAATCCCATTCCAATGCATTTTCATAATAAAATCCCTTTCCAATGTATTTTCATAGTAAAATCACTTTCCAATGCTTTTTAAGAGTAAAATCCCTTTCCAATGCATTTTCATATTAAAATCCCTTTCCAATGCATTTTCATAATAAAATCCCTTTCTAATGCATTTTCATAGTAAAATCCCTTTCCAATGCATTTTCATAATAAAATCCCTTTGCAATGTATTTTCATACTAAAATCCCATTCAAATGCATTTTCATAGTAAAATCACTTTTCAATGCATTTTCATAATAAAATCTATTTTCAATGCATTTTCATAACAAAATCCCTTTTCAATACATTTTCATAGTAAAACCCCTTTCCAATGCATTTTTATAATAAAATCACTTTTCCAATGCATTTTCATAGTAAAATCCCTTTCTAATGCATTTTCATAATAAAATCCCTTTCCAATGCATTTTCATAGTAAAATCCCTTTCTAATGCATTTTCATAGTAAAATCCCTTTCGTATGCATTTCATAGTAAAATCACTTTCCAATGCTTTTTCATAGTAAAATAACTTTCTCATGTATTTTCATAGTAAAATCTCTTTCCAATGCATTTTCATAGTAAAATCTCTTTCCTATGCATTTCCATAGTAAAATCCCTTTCTTATGCATTTTCATAGTAAAATCACTTTCCAATGCATTTTCATAATAAAATCTTTTTCTAATGCATTTTCATACTAAAATCCCATTCAAATGCATTTTCATAGTAAAATCACTTTCCAATGCATTTTCATAATAAAATCCCTTTCCAATGCATTTTCATAGTAAAATCCCTTTCCCATGCATTTTCATAATAAAAACCCTTTCTAATGCATTTTCATACTAAAATCCCATTCAAATGCATTTTCATAGTAAAATCCCTTTCTAATGCATTTTCATAGTAAAATCACTTTCCAATGCATTTTCATAATAAAATCCCTTTCTAATGCATTTTCATACTAAAATCCCTTTCAAATGCATTTTCATAGTAAAATCCCTTTCCAATACATTTTCATAATAAAATCCCTTTCCAATGCATTTTCATAGTAAAATCCCTTTCCCATGCATTTTCATAATAAAATCCCTTTCCAATGCATTTTCATAATAAAATCCCTTTCCAATGCATTTTCATAGTAAAATCCCTTTCCAATGCATTTTCATATTAAAATCCCTTTCCAATGCATTTTCATAGTAAAATCCCTTTCCTATGCATCTTCATAGTAAAATCCCTTTCTTATGCATTTTCATAGTAAAATCACTTTCCAATGCATTTTCATAATAAAATCCCTTTCTAATGCATTTTCATACTAAAATCCCATTCAAATGCATTTTCATAGTAAAATCACTTTCCAATGCATTTTCATAATAAAATCCCTTTCCAATGCATTTTCATACTAAAATCCCATTCAAATGCATTTTCATAGTAAAATCACTTTCCAATGCATTTTCATAATAAAATCCCTTTCTAATGCATTTTCATACTAAAATCCCATTCAAATGCATTTTCATAGTAAAATCCCTTTCCCATGCATTTTCATAATAAAATCCCTTTCCAATGCATTTTCATAATAAAATCCCTTTCCAATGCATTTTCATAGTAAAATCCCTTTCCAATGCATTTTCATATTAAAATCCCTTTCCAATGCATTTTCATAATAAAATCCCTTTCCAATACATTTTCATAGTGAAATCACTTTCCAATGCATTTTCATAATAAAATCATTTTCCAATGTATTTTCATAGTAAAATCACTTTCCAATGCATTTTAAGAGTAAAATCCCTTTCCAATGCATTTTCATAATAAAATCACTTTTCAATGCATTTTCATAATAAAATCCCTTTCCAATGCATTTTCATAGTAAAATCCCATTCCAATGCATTTTCATACTAAAACCACTTTCCAATGCATTTTCATAGAAAAATTCCATTCCAATTCATTTTCATAATAAAACCCCTTTCCAATGCATTTTCATAGTAAAATCACTTTTCAATGTATTTTCATAATAAAATCCCTTTCTAATGCATTTTCATAATAAAATCCCTTTCCAATGCATTTTCATAGTAAAATCCCTTTCTAATGCATTTTCATAGTAAAATCCCTTTCCAATGCATTTTCATAGTAAAATCCCTTTTAAATGCATTTTCATAATAAAATCCCTTTCCAATGCATTTTCATAATAAAATCCCTTTCCAATGCATTTTCATAATAAAATCCCTTTCTAATGCATTTTCATAATAAAATCCCTTTCTAATGCATTTTCATAGTAAAATCCCTTTCCAATGCATTTTCATAATAAAATCCCTTTGCAATGTATTTTCATACTAAAATCCCATTCAAATGCATTTTCATAGTAAAATCACTTTTCAATACATTTTCATAATAAAATCCCTTTCCAATGCATTTTCATAGTAAAATCCCTTTCCCATGCATTTTCATAATAAAATCCCTTTCCAATGCATTTTCATAATAAAATCCCTTTCCAATGCATTTTCATAGTAAAATCCCTTTCCAATGCATTTTCATATTAAAATCCCTTTCCAATGCATTTTCATAGTAAAATCCCTTTCCTATGCATCTTCATAGTAAAATCCCTTTCTTATGCATTTTCATAGTAAAATCACTTTCCAATGCATTTTCATAATAAAATCCCTTTCTAAAGCATTTTCATACTAAAATCCCATTCAAATGCATTTTCATAGTAAAATCACTTTCCAATGCATTTTCATAATAAAATCCCTTTCCAATGCATTTTCATACTAAAATCCCATTCAAATGCATTTTCATAGTAAAATCACTTTCCAATGCATTTTCATAATAAAATCCCTTTCTAATGCATTTTCATACTAAAATCCCATTCAAATGCATTTTCATAGTAAAATCCCTTTCCCATGCATTTTCATAATAAAATCCCTTTCCAATGCATTTTCATAATAAAATCCCTTTCCAATGCATTTTCATAGTAAAATCCCTTTCCAATGCATTTTCATATTAAAATCCCTTTCCAATGCATTTTCATAATAAAATCCCTTCCCAATACATTTTCATAGTGAAATCACTTTCCAATGCATTTTCATAATAAAATCATTTTCCAATGTATTTTCATAGTAAAATCACTTTCCAATGCATTTTAAGAGTAAAATCCCTTTCCAATGCATTTTCATAATAAAATCACTTTTCAATGCATTTTCATAATAAAATCCCTTTCCAATGCATTTTCATAGTAAAATCCCATTCCAATGCATTTTCATACTAAAACCACTTTCCAATGCATTTTCATAGAAAAATTCCATTCCAATTCATTTTCATAATAAAACCCCTTTCCAATGCATTTTCATAGTAAAATCACTTTTCAATGTATTTTCATAATAAAATCCCTTTCTAATGCATTTTCATAATAAAATCCCTTTCCAATGCATTTTCATAGTAAAATCCCTTTCTAATGCATTTTCATAGTAAAATCCCTTTCCAATGCATTTTCATAGTAAAATCCCTTTTAAATGCATTTTCATAATAAAATCCCTTTCCAATGCATTTTCATAATAAAATCCCTTTCCAATGCATTTTCATAATAAAATCCCTTTCTAATGCATTTTCATAATAAAATCCCTTTCTAATGCATTTTCATAGTAAAATCCCTTTCCAATGCATTTTCATAATAAAATCCCTTTGCAATGTATTTTCATACTAAAATCCCATTCAAATGCATTTTCATAGTAAAATCACTTTTCAATGCATTTTCATAATAAAATCTATTTTCAATGCATTTTCATAACAAAATCCCTTTTCAATACATTTTCATAGTAAAACCCCTTTCCAATGCATTTTTATAATAAAATCACTTTTCCAATGCATTTTCATAGTAAAATCCCTTTCTAATGCATTTTCATAATAAAATCCCTTTCCAATGCATTTTCATAGTAAAATCCCTTTCTAATGCATTTTCATAGTAAAATCCCTTTCGTATGCATTTCATAGTAAAATCACTTTCCAATGCTTTTTCATAGTAAAATAACTTTCTCATGTATTTTCATAGTAAAATCTCTTTCCAATGCATTTTCATAGTAAAATCTCTTTCCTATGCATTTCCATAGTAAAATCCCTTTCTTATGCATTTTCATAGTAAAATCACTTTCCAATGCATTTTCATAATAAAATCTTTTTCTAATGCATTTTCATACTAAAATCCCATTCAAATGCATTTTCATAGTAAAATCACTTTCCAATGCATTTTCATAATAAAAACCCTTTCTAATGCATTTTCATACTAAAATCCCATTCAAATGCATTTTCATAGTAAAATCCCTTTCTAATGCATTTTCATAGTAAAATCACTTTCCAATGCATTTTCATAATAAAATCCCTTTCTAATACATTTTCATACTAAAATCCCTTTCAAATGCATTTTCATAGTAAAATCCCTTTCCAATACATTTTCATAATAAAATCCCTTTCCAATGCATTTTCATAGTAAAATCCCTTTCCCATGCATTTTCATAATAAAATCCCTTTCCAATGCATTTTCATAATAAAATCCCTTTCCAATGCATTTTCATAGTAAAATCCCTTTCCAATGCATTTTCATATTAAAATCCCTTTCCAATGCATTTTCATAGTAAAATCCCTTTCCTATGCATCTTCATAGTAAAATCCCTTTCTTATGCATTTTCATAGTAAAATCACTTTCCAATGCATTTTCATAATAAAATCCCTTTCTAATGCATTTTCATACTAAAATCCCATTCAAATGCATTTTCATAGTAAAATCACTTTCCAATGCATTTTCATAATAAAATCCCTTTCCAATGCATTTTCATACTAAAATCCCATTCAAATGCATTTTCATAGTAAAATCACTTTCCAATGCATTTTCATAATAAAATCCCTTTCTAATGCATTTTCATACTAAAATCCCATTCAAATGCATTTTCATAGTAAAATCCCTTTCCCATGCATTTTCATAATAAAATCCCTTTCCAATGCATTTTCATAATAAAATCCCTTTCCAATGCATTTTCATAGTAAAATCCCTTTCCAATGCATTTTCATAATAAAATCCCTTTCCAATACATTTTCATAGTGAAATCACTTTCCAATGCATTTTCATAATAAAATCATTTTCCAATGTATTTTCATAGTAAAATCACTTTCCAATGCATTTTAAGAGTAAAATCCCTTTCCAATGCATTTTCATAATAAAATCACTTTTCAATGCATTTTCATAATAAAATCCCTTTCCAATGCATTTTCATAGTAAAATCCCATTCCAATGCATTTTCATACTAAAACCACTTTCCAATGCATTTTCATAGAAAAATTCCATTCCAATGCATTTTCATAATAAAACCCCTTTCCAATGCATTTTCATAGTAAAATCACTTTTCAATGTATTTTCATAATAAAATCCCTTTCTAATGCATTTTCATAATAAAATCCCTTTCCAATGCATTTTCATAGTAAAATCCCTTTCTAATGCATTTTCATAGTAAAATCCCTTTCCAATGCATTTTCATAGTAAAATCCCTTTTAAATGCATTTTCATAATAAAATCCCTTTCCAATGCATTTTCATAATAAAATCCCTTTCCAATGCATTTTCATAATAAAATCCCTTTCCAATGCTTTTTAAGAGTAAAATCCCTTTCCAATGCATTTTCATATTAAAATCCCTTTCCAATGCATTTTCATAATAAAATCCCTTTCCTATGCATTTTCATAGTAAAATCCCTTTCCAATGCATTTTCATAATAAAATCCCTTTCCAATGCATTTTCATAGTAAAATCCCTTTCTAATGCATTTTCATAGTAAAATCCCTTTCGTATGCATTTCATAGTAAAATCACTTTCCAATGCTTTTTCATAGTAAAATCACTTTCTCATGTATTTTCATAGTAAAATCCCTTTCCAATGCATTTTCATAGTAAAATCCCTTTCCTATGCATTTTCATAGTAAAATCACTTTCTCATGTATTTTCATAGTAAAATCCCTTTCCAATGCATTTTCATAGTAAAATCCCTTTCCTATGCATTTTCATAGTAAAATCCCTTTCTTATGCATTTTCATAGTAAAATCACTTTCCAATGCATTTTCATAATAAAATCTTTTTCTAATGCATTTTCATACTAAAATCCCATTCAAATGCATTTTCATAGTAAAATCACTTTCCAATGCATTTTCATAATAAAATCCCTTTCTAATGCATTTTCATACTAAAATCCCATTCAATTGCATTTTCATAGTAAAATCACTTTTCAATGCATTTTCATAATAAGATCTATTTTCAATGCATTTTCATAACAAAATCCCTTTTCAATACATTTTCATAGTAAAATGCCTTTCCAATGCATTTTTATAATAAAATCCCTTTCCTATGCATTTTCATAGTAAAACCCCTTTCCAATGCATTTTCAAAATAAAATTACTTTTCAATGTATTTTCATAATAAAATCCTTTTCCAATGCATTTTCATAGTAAAATCCCTTTCTAATGCATTTTCATAATAAAATCACTTTTCAATGTATTTTCATAGTAAAATCCCTTTCCAATGCATTTTCATAATAAAATCACTTTTCAATGTATTTTCATAGTAAAATCCCTTTCCAATGCATTTTCATAGTAAAACCCCTTTCCAATGCATTTTCATAATAAAATCACTTTTCAATGTATTTTCATAATAAAATCCTTTTCCAATGCATTTTCATAGTAAAATCCCTTTCTAATGCATTTTCATAGTAAAATCCCTTTCTTATGCATTTCATAGTAAAATCACTTTCCAATGCTTTTTCATAGTAAAATCACTTTCTCATGTATTTTCATAGTAAAATCCCTTTCCAATGCATTTTCATAGTAAAATCCCTTCCCTATGCATCTTCATAGTAAAATCCCTTTCTTATGCATTTTCATAGTAAAATCACTTTCCAATGCATTTTCATAATAAAATCCCTTTCTAATGCATTTTCATACTAAAATCCCATTCAAATGCATTTTCATAGTAAAATCACTTTCCAATGCATTTTCATAATAAAATCCCTTTCCAATGCATTTTCATACTAAAATCCCATTCAAATGCATTTTCATAGTAAAATCACTTTCCAATGCATTTTCATAATAAAATCCCTTTCTAATGCATTTTCATACTAAAATCCCATTCAAATGCATTTTCATAGCAAAATCACTTTCCAATGCATTTTCATAATCAGATCTCTTTTCAATACATTTTCATAATAAAATCTATTTTCAATGCATTTTCATAACAAAATCCCTTTTCAATACATTTTCATAATAAAATTCCTTTCCTATGCATTTTCATAGTAAAATCACTTTCTAACGCATTTTCATAGTAAGATCACTTTCCAATGCATTTTCATAGTAAAACCCCTTCCCAATGCATTTTCATATTAAAATCCCTTTCTAATGCATTTTCATAGTAAAATCTTCCAGGTACTTTTGTTTGGGTAATGTTTCCTGAAGCTACACTAGTTTTAAGTACGGCTTTTAATAGTCTCTGGTTACCACATACAAAATGCAATATTAAATAAGGCAGCAACAATTTACATGTCACAAAATCATGCCACAAACCTATTATATTGAACAGCATTGCACCAATTGTCGACTTCTTCGCATTTCATGACTTGGCAATTCATCTATGCCTTGCTTTAAGCCACAGGTCTATTCACAGATTCTGAAGAGTGTATGAATAAACAGCGACATAAATATCACATTCTTTTTTCTATTCATCAAATATTGAAAGTTGTCTTTTTTTTTCAACTTTCCTAATTCGTTTTATTTGATTAAATATTGACTTATCTGGAAAAAAAATTCCTAACTTATCGGATCAAATAAAATTAATGAAATTGCGCGAATATTTCAATCTTTGTCGTTTTGGCTTGATTCCAAATCGATTATTTCGTTAATCTGATGATTACATTTGCAAACAAAAAAGAAAAAAAAAAGAATTTTTTATTATTATTGCTGTCAACTGAATATTTTGATCGCCTCCCAAGGAAAATCAAAAAAACAAAAAATAAATGCAATCTTTACACGAAGAGGAAATCCTCTTTACAGTTTCGAACTCGGTTCGTCGTAATGTTCGACGTAGTTGAAGGCCAGAGTCACCTTAACCTAATCAAACCACTCCTTAATCTGAACAGCGGAGATGATTTATATTTGAAAACGAAGGAATGAAGTTATTAATTAACCCTTCATTTTCATGCATTGCATTATTTATTTATATGTTTATTTCCTTTGAGATACTCTTCCATTCGCGTCACTCAAAAAGAAATAGAAGTACACTGTGTGTAACATCATTTTCGATTTGGAAATCAAAGATATGAAACGTAGATGATTCGTTATAAAAAAACAGTCTTACATTAATAACACTTAATGACAGATTATAAATTATAGACTTGCGTTGCATTAAAATAAATATACGGCGAACTATTCTTCCAGAAACTAAACAAGTAAATTGACTCTACTTTTAACCAGTCCTATATCTACACTTTTGACCCTAGTGTAAACCGAACCTATCTAAACCTTTTCGAATTATTTCTACACTTTTGGCCCTAGTGTAAACCGAAGCTATTTCCACCTTTTGACTCTAGTGTAAACTGAACCTATTTCTACCTTTCGACTCTATTGTAATACGAACCTATTTCTACCTTTTGACTCTAGTGTAAACCGAACCTATTTCTACCTTTTGATTCTAGTGTAAACCGAACCTATTTCCACCTTTTGATTCTAGTGTAAACCGAACCTATTTCTACCTTTCGACTCTAGTGTAAACCGAACCTATTTCTACCTTTTGATTCTAGTGTAAACCGAACCTATTTCCACCTTTTGATTCTAGTGTAAACCGAACCTATTTCTACCTTTCGACTCTAGTGTAATACGAACCTATTTCTACCTTTTGACTCTAGTGTAAGCCGAACCTATTTCTACCTTTTGACTCTAGTGTAATACGAACCTATTTCTACCTTTCGACTCTAGTGTAATACGAACCTATTTCTACCTTTTGACTCTAGTGTAAGCCGAACCTATTTCTACCTTTTGACTCTCGTGTAAACCGAACCTATTTCTACCTTTTGACTCTCGTGTAAACCGAATCTATTTCTACCTTTTGACTCGAGTGTAAACCTAATCTATTTCTACCTTTTGACTCTAGTGTACCAAATCTATTTCTATCTTTTGACTCTAGTGTACCAAATCTATTTCTATCTTTTGATTCTAGTGTACACGGAATCTATTTCTACCTTTTGACTCTAGTGCAAATCGGACCAATTTCTACCTTTCTGATTCCAGTGTAATCCGGATCTATTTCACTGTTTTTGATTCTAGTGTTAGCAGGACTTATTCCTACTTTTTGATTCTCCATCGAGCTCTATAGTTTGACGATTGGAAATCGCAAACGAAGTGCTTTATCAAAAAGCATTAACCGCCTTGAATACTTTCAAAACGTACAAACAGCAAAAATTGATAGAACAGGTATCTAAAAACGAAAGTAATGATAACATCATACTGTTAATTTTCTACACTACCAATAACAGTAAGATAGTAAGGAAACTCCCATCAATATTAAAATAGCTCTAATATTTAGTGAACTTGTGAATTTGAATTAAAAAAATCTTTTAACACATTAACAGCCAAATGTAGTTTTTATTATCATACCGACTACGAGTTATCTCGTGTCGACTACGAGTTATCTCGTGTCGACTACGAGGTATCCCGTGTTTGGCATTTTCTGATACATTTTCATCTACATGTGCCAGTTTTAAGTTTATTTGTGATGATACTTTTAATGGGAAAACAATGTTAAGTTTTCATTTGAAGCTATAAATCAAACTATCAAATTTCTGTTGCCTAAGTTGGCTATTCTAAAGTTGGTCTTTGAAGTCAGATTTCGTAATTGGCCACTGGCAGTCAACGTGTTAATAGAATTGTAATGGTATTATTAGCCGGTTCCTTATAAGAAAACGTTTGACATTCATAGATCAGTACTGCTTTTGATTGAAATTTATAAAATCTTTCTCGTAAAACACTTTTTTTTTTTTAGGAAAACTGGTTTCTCAAGTCCAGTATCTTCTTTTATTCTTTCCAGTAAAGATGGCGGTTTCCTTCCTAACTTTTTGTTTGTAGTGGTGCGGAATGTTAACATATTGATTATGTGATTATTTTCTCATTGCTTTAAATGTGGTATACATTTTAGTCATTGTTGCTGTTGGTAGACACCAAGTGGTGTAGTTTCTATTATTTGGTACAGTTCTTTGTGATTATGCCGTGCCAGTGCACAATGTTCAAGGAAAGAGTATCTTGGCCAAGACCTTCACACTTTCCTTTACTCAAAGCCTTTTTTACTATTGGTCATAGAAAGCGGTTGTATACAGCTGATAGTTTAGATATTTCTGAACGCGTTTGTCGCCATGCATGCCATTATTATGAAAGTGACTCGTCTATTTATGAACATGACCCGAGTTTTCAGGTTTATGTTTTGGTTTCCTAGCAATTTACGGTGGTTGGAGAAACTACCTCTGGCACAACCAGTTCAATTATTTCTTCTCCTACACTTAATTTGTTATAGCTGATCCATACGTCAAGATATCTGAAGTATTTGTTATTTACTAGTACCACATCTGTATTTTTTGATGGATTCAACGTAGGGGCCATCACTACCTCTATTCCAATTCCAGATCATAGTTTCTGTCTTGGGAAGATTTATCTTGAGTCCTATTTCATAGAACACTTGATAGAGGATGTTTAACATTTTGCTAATGAATTCCGGGTAGGTGCCATCACTATTTCCATTCCAATTCCAGATCATAGTCTCTGTTTTGGAAAGGTTTATCTTGAGACCCATTCCTTGGAACACTTGATAGAATATTTTGATTTTTGCTCAAGATCATTCTTATCCAAACTATGAACACCTATGTCATCAGTAAAATGGACTCGAGAGGGGAAGCAGGATCGTTGTCTTCTATTGATTGACTCGTTTGGGATGCAGTATGGAATGCTTAAATGATCAGTGCCCATCTTATCGCATCTGTAAATGCGAAAGGTATAGTCTAAAAAGAAAACGGGGGCTTTCATTTTCTCCTTGTGTAACTCCTGGTGAGGTCCGAAATGTCTCAGTATTAGGATCCTCGCCAGATATGTAAGATCGATCCAGTTCCTCTATTAGATCGACACATTCAGTTTAATTCGGAGTTTGGAAGGCGATTTCTAATGGATGAGAAGAGGAAGTCTCTATTGATATGGTTATATGTTACTGCGAGGTTGACAAAGCAGGTATACAGTTTCCTATTAGAAAGGCAAGTAATTTCTTTGAGTTATTTCATGACGCATATGCTACCATTGTATTGTTGGGTTATTTTGCGTACGTATATACTAGTGAGCAAACCAAAATGAGCTGACTCATTTTATAGCACACCCATAGAAGGTTAACCAATCAGAAGACTTGAAATATTCGATCCGATGTGTATAAAGGTGGCCATTTTGTTTTTTTTCTTGTCGGAATATCCACTGCTAACCTGTCAGATGAGGAGACCTGCAGTACTACGTTTTCCTACTCTCTCCGAATATCCACTGCCAACCTCTGATATGGAAGACCTTAAGAATTCCTGAATAGCTGCTACGAGACATTGGTGCTGTTACAGTGAACAAATTACTTCCTACGCCGGATTGCTACATTCAAACTACATTAAACATGTATTACATGTATCCCTTTCCAGAACGAAAACCAAACTGGGTCGTGAGGAGTTGACTTTCATAAAACAATGTGAGCCTCGTTAATATAATGTCCATTAATAATTTCACCATGATGGACCCAGTTGAGTTACCTCTGTATGTGTGAGGGTTTTGAGGGTAACAATTGTGTTTTAATAATGCTTGTTTTGTTTGTTTTTGTTTTGTTTTGTTTTATGGCATATCAACTTCAATGCCGACAAAATTTTTATTGCTGGTAATGTTTTTCTTCAAAGATCTATTTCTGGGAATATTTTTCCTTCAAGAAATCTATAGCTGGTAATATTTTTTTTTCAAAAAATGTATAGCTGTTTGTATTACTGATAATAATTTTTCCTTCAAAAATTATTGCTGGTAATAATTTTGTTTTTCAAAGCATTACAAAGTATTTCTAGTATTAAAACCTATTTTTACACAAGTTTGGGTGTTAACTATTTGCCCATAGATGGGACCCTACCAGGTGCTACCACTCCGGGTCAGGGTGGACCTGGGAACACCAGCAATAAAAGGTGGTTCCATACTCCCCAAAACCTCCTGATTAGAGGCCTTGCTGTTTGACATAGTGTTGTAAGACCAAACTTCCCTACATCATTAGACTCTCCCAGTACTATATTATTATGTGAATGATAGTATCATGGGAGTAGTAGCACCAGTAATGCGCAGCCGCGTACGATACCAATATCGGACACCACTGGATAGTAAGCTCTGCTTACACTATTCTTTGTAACTTTTCTGTTTAATATATCTTTCTTATCTCTAACCCGTGTTCCGTGTTTTCCTTCCGTGGCCCCTACTTCGGGTCCACATTACATAGTTTATCGTCTTAACCAGGACGCGGATGTTGTTTTATCGTCATACCCAGGACGAGTTTATACAATGCAGTAATACGTAAGAGACCCCACTTTTGTGGGTGCATTTCTGATTTCAGACTTTTTCCATAAAACAATTTCTTATTGAATTCAGGGAGAAACTAAGCTATTTTGAAAAATTCAGGTTCAATGTCGATTGATGCTTCATTATTCCTTACTGTTTTAAATATTTTCTTAATTTCCTTATCACAAGGTTCATTATTGTTTATATTTGGGGACGAACTTTGTAATGGTTGGATCTTAAGTGTTTTTTGAGATCAAGACATTTTTGATTTTATAATATCGTGGTTTTTCGTTTTTTTTCCATGTTTCAAGTGTTTACGATGTTTGGCGTCATTAATTTTTTTCCAATTTTGCGCAGATGCTTTTATTTCTGTTGTTAATTGTTTGGTATTTTCCCTACTATTTTTACGTCTTATAAATTTCACCCCAGAGTAACACTAATTGTTCGGTCAATAAATGTTGATTGTTTTCTGTATATAAATGGCTAATTGTATCAATACCATTAACATTTGACCCATATTCATAGTTGATACTTGGCTGAGCCAAATAAATACATTGTGTCGAGCGGAGAATATCTGAAAATAACTTCTGATTTAAAAAAAAAAAGTATTTTATCTAAATTGGTCCAATTATTTAATTCCATTAAGTTTGTTCTTGACATTTAAGATACTTAATTTTTTCATTTGGGTTCGCGCCATCTGCCATTCCCACATGATCACTGCTTGTAATCTTTAAGACCAGCGTTGGCCATAATCAGCTATTTTAAAATGCAAAAACTTTTCTAGTGACTGATTGGTCAATTTCATTAAGAAGCAAAACATTTCCAGTCACTGATTGGTCAAGTTCATTAAAACGTAAACAACTTTCTAGTCACTGATTGGTCAAGTTTATTAAAAAAAAGTTTCTGGTCACAGATTGGTGAATTTCATAAAGAAGTAAAACGTTTCTAGTCACGGATTGGTCAATTCCATTGCGTGAAAATACACATTCGATGAAAAAGACAGAAAGGAAATGGTATTTTTTGATTTGAGATACAAATGAATAAAAAAACCTTCCCAACGTTTTCTAATTGCTTTTAGATGTTAGAAACAACACACACACACACACACGCGCACACACACATACGCACACACGCATACATACGCACACAGTGTTCGCAGGAAATATAAGAGGTGGGTGGTTCACATGGAATTTTTTTCTTTTATTTGCTGTGTGCCTTCAAGATGTGGGCGATCATAGCTCTTCACACTTTCCCTATCCATTGTAGCTATTAGAAATGTTTGTCTTTTTACTATCCCTCGCAATCTATGTTCCTTCTTGCCTTGAAAATGTACTGTGAGTGTCAAATTCTCCAAGCCTTCTTTCTCCACTGTTTCTTTTTGATTCTAAGTATAAGTGTCCGTTTTGTTTCAGTTCTCCTCAACACTTTGTCGCTGCTCACATGCTACATCCATGCTATTCTCAACAGCCTTCTGTAGAACTACATTTTCATTACCTGGAGACGCATCTTTATCTCCAATGAAATTGTCCCGAATTCATTACCAGGATCTCAGAATTCTTTTCCGTATTTCTTACGAATTTCTTTTCTTTTTTAATAATTCTTCTTTGTTCAAACCTGCCTGTTCAGCCGCTATAGCCCATAGGAATCCCTTTTTTCCGACTATAGCAACGTAATAGCTCTGATCACAACAGAAGCCTCTTTCTGACTGCTAGTAATAATTGCAAACGTTCGCTGATAAAGTGAGGTACTCTATAGCTTCTCACAATTTTGGTTCGCGCGACTACTGGCGACTTTGTAAGAGTGTATTGAATAAGCGTAAATCTTCAATCCATCCTCTATTCAATCAATTTAAAGTGTTATCATAGCCTGCTGATAAATGGGAATGCTTTGCTCGTAAATTCTTTTCCAATTCTACCCTAGAGTTATTGGGATTACGTTTACCTAGTTTTCTACAATTCTGAGTTTATACAGTGTGATATGCCTACAAATCCATCCATAGATCACCTTAGAAATGTTTTAATTGATCCCCGTAAAACATGTGATGACAATGATATCCCTGCAATCGTCCTTAAGAAATGTGTGGCCGAATTATCCTCTGATCGCACCAAGTTCTACAACAGATGTTTTGCTCTTTCTTTACAGTTTGTTGGAAATCCTCTTCTGTAGTTCCAATTTAGAAAAACGCTGATGATTCGATCTATCGAAATTTTAGACTATTATCTTAAGTTTTGGTAAAATACTGGAGGATGGAATCAATTCCCGTCCTAGATAAGAAGATAAATTACACCCAACAGTATCTGGTCAGGAGGTTTTGAGGACTGCGGAACCACCACCTAATTGCTGGTGTACCCAGATCCACCCTGAACCGGGGTTGTAGCACCTGTTAGGGTCCCAGCTAAGGGCAAATAGTTGACTCTCAAACTAGGATCAAAACATTAAATTTAAAAATAGGTTTTAATACAAGCAATACATTTTTGAAAAAATATTACCAGCAATAAAAATCTTGTCGGCATTGAATAACCCATTGAAGTTGATATGCCGTAAACCAAACCAACCAAACCATAAAGTATATCCGCGTCCAGTGTAAGACGATAAACTACGTCGAACAGCAAGGACTCTGATCAGGAGGTTTTTGAGGAGCGTGGAACCACCTCTTAATTGCTGGTGTTCCCAGGTCCACGCTGACCCGGGGTGGTAGCACCTGTTAGGGTCCCAACTGTGAGCAAATAGTTAACTCAGAAACTATGAAAGTGTAAAAATATGTTTTAATACCATAAATACTTTGTAAAACAAATTATTACCAGCTATAAGTTCTTTGAAGAAAAAAAATTATTTTTGATATATTTAAAAAAAAAATATTACCAGATATACATGTGTGTCTTTCACAAAGTAGTAATTCTTGTGGGGAAAAGTTGAGTGGAACTTTCTTCATAAATTTAGATTATCTAGGAAATGCGAGTGAATTGATTCTGTTGCAGTAGTACGGTATGTCTTAGCTGTAAAGGTCCAAACTAGTGGACCGTCCAGGGTATGACGAGAAACTACGTTCGCGTCCTGACTAAGAAGATAAACTAGATCCGCGTCCTGGGTAAGACGATAAACTACGTCCGACAGCAACGACACTGATCAGTAGGTTTTGAGTAGGATGGAACCACCTCTTAATTGCTGGTGTTCTTTGTTCTACGCTGACCCGGAGTGGTAGCACCTGTTAGGGTCCCAACTATGAGCAAATAGTTAACCCTCAAACTGGGGTCAAAGCACTATGAAAAAAAAAAAGGTTTTGATACCAGCAATAAGTTTTTGAAGAAAAAAATTATTACCAGCAATACATTTTTGAGGGAAAAATATCAGCAATTCATTTTTATTCTGGTAATAATTATTTACAAAAAAGTATGCATTTTTGGAAAAAATATTACCAGCAATACTTTTTTGTAAATAATTATTACCAGCAGTAAATTTTTGAAGAAAAAAATATTACTAGAAATACATTTATGAAGGAAAAATTATTACCAGAAATGCATTTTTGGAAAAAATATTACCAGCAATAAAAATTTTGTCGGCATAAAATAACCAATTAACGTCGATATGCCATAAAACAAATCAAACCAAACCAAACCAAGTAATCAATTCGCTATTGATTAAGGAACTCACCTCACAAAGCCTTCTTTCATACAAACATTATGGCGTTTGCTTCTCTAGGCCAACAGTTGATGTGTTGCTGAAATAGTCTGTCATGCTTTAGATAAGAATAGAGAAGCTGGGACTGCTGCATATCTCGAAGGCGTTTGACAGGGTTCGACATGTTGGTCTTCTTCCCAAGTTGAAGAATTGGTGTGTTTCTGACTGATTTTTTGATTTGATTCAATCTTTCTTATCGAAGCTGGAATGAAGGTGATCTTAAACGGCAACTCTTCTAGATCTTTTTGCATTAATGCGAGTGTCCCTCATAGCTCTATCCTTGAACCTACTACTATTTTCCTCAACGTTCTTCTCGATGTCATTAGTTCCAGGCTCGGTAACTATGCCGGTGACAAAACTATTTCTTTCTTTTAAATTGTCATTTTGATAGATTCGACAAAATCAAATTGGCAACTGATCTCGAAAATGATGACCTTGAAACTGTTGTTAACTGGGGCAAGAAATGGCTCTTTAGTTTGAATGCATCTAAAACTGCTCATTTTTTAAATTCATCTTAGAGAATAAGCATGATTGATGTTAACCTCCAGGAGATAAACTCATTGCGCTCTCTCGGTCTAAAGTTTCCCACTGATATGAATTGGAACGTTAATACTGACTCAATTGCTAGGTCTGCAGTCTGGAAAGTTGGTTCACTGTGTCATGCGTGACAGTTTTTCTTACAAATTTATAAGTCTGTCCATTGACTATAGCTGCCACATATGGTCTGGTGCTTCTTCTATATATCTAGACATTCTTGACAGATTCCAATAAAGAATCTGCAACGTTATAGATCCTGACATTGTATCTCGGCCTCGATCATTTTCGCACCGCTGTAACTTAGCTCTCCTGTGACTTTTCTACAAAGATTTAACTGGCAATTGTTTTGATGAGTCTTCCTCTTTGATACCTCAACTTTACGGATTTGAGCGAAGTACTAGAATGGCTGTTAGGTCCCATAATTACACTGCTTAAATTGCTTGATGTAACCGTAAGTTCTATTTTAATAGTTTATTCTACTTCATTTTTCATCTTTTGAACTCTTCCAGCTTCTTGATTTCCTGTCAACTACAATCTTCGAAGATTTAAAGACAACGTCAGTTGTCATTTACTGGCTGAATCTTTTTTTAAAATTATTTTCCTCTCTGTTTGTTTCACTCTCAGTAACCCCTTGTTGCATGGTGCGAAATGATTAAAAACAGCTTTGTTCAACCCCTGAAAGGCTTCTTTTACTATTCCACTGCAACTTCACATTTTCCGTCGTCTGCTATAACACTTCCTGGATAGTTAACTTTATGTACTTGCTTGATTCTGGTAACGACTATACACGCCGTCTTTTTACAATCGATAGTTAGCCCTTTCTTCTTGCTTTCCTTCATTCTCTTTTCTAAGAGTTATTACAGTTTAGTTCAGTGTCTGTCATCAACACATCGCCATCTGCGTATCAATGTTGACCCACATTTCTATTGCCGCCATTGCCTGCTACATCTTTGATTAAAATGGTCCAGCTGTCACAGACCTATATGATGATTGATATGTTATAATTCTTCAGCGCTTTTCTTTTGTTTCCCACGAAATATTCCTGCTTTGTAATAATGTGTCTAGGTTTTGTAAAGCATCTCTTGATATTCCAATACGCCTTCGGATTTCGGTGCCACAGTTTACGTCATCTGATATGACCAGGTAGTTAAATTTAGGTACTGCCATGATAGTGATTTTCCAAACGTTGCTTAGATGTGGCACAGGGCCAAAAGTATGGGGCACCCAATGATTTTCTAGGCGTAGCTTAGACGTGGCACAAGGCCGAAAGTATGGAGCACCCAGTGAGGATCGAACTCACTATTCAGTCGTAACTGTATTTTAGCGAGAAAAACTTGCTAACACTTACACCACGAGGAGGTGCCTAAGTAGTGATTTTCCAAGCGTAGCTTAGATGTGGCACAAGGTCGAAAGTATGGGGCACTCAGTGAGGATCGAACTCACTACTCAGTCATAACTGTTCTAGCGAGACAAGCTTGCTAACCATGACACCGCCTTGAGGTGCCCAGTTACTGCCCGGATATTGACATCTCAAATTTGTAACTTGCATCTTAGACTATTCCTTTGATAATCAATCACTAGGTCTGCAGACAGGACAAATGGTTGACTATGTTGTGTTTTTATTGCAAATTTATAAGTGTATTGGGTAAATTTTATGACAAAGTGAAAAATTTTTTTACTTGTAACGTGTTTCGTCCTTCTGAACTTCGTCGGACTAAACTTGTTATGTTGATGAATTCCCGAAGGACAGAACAAGGCGTCACAAGTAAACTTTTTCAACTTTGTCATACAATTTTCCCAATACTGTTCTTGATCTATAAAAATATATATCGTTATCTAAAGTCCGTGTATTAAATATAGCTGCCGCATATGGCCAGGTGCTTCTGCTATATAGCAAGTGATTCTTGACAGAATCCAAAGAAGAATCTGCGATAGGCTGTTCCTCTTGCTAATGACAAAACATTCCATCTTCTGATAATTGGTGGTTAGTCCTTTCATCTTGCTTTCGCTTACTATCTTGTCAAAAAGTTTCTTTCTTTTTTCACCATTATAATTTTATCCGATTATACATTGCTTAGCTTTTGGAAGGTACATTCGCTATTCCAATGCTCCGTCGTATTTCGTTTTATAACATCATTTTAATCTGTGAGGAAAATTTCCAGCATTCCATGCTATACAGGAGGATTGATATTAAATCGTAGTTCACGTCTCTCTTCCTAGATGAACTGCTATGTAATATCAGTTCTCTGAACTTTCAAACTTGGTTTAAACTAAAAATATCAGTCCTCTTATGTTTAAACCTAGCTTAATATAAAAAGCAATTGGAGATTGTCCTGCATTTCTTACTATACAGAAGGATTAATATTACATAGCAGCCCAGCTCTCCCTTCTTAGATGAACTGCTGTCATACCAGTCTTATGTTTAGTCTAAAAACATTTATTGCAATAGCAGAGGATTGATATTACATAGCAGTTCAGCAAAGAAAGCATGCTAAACTGCTGTGTAATATCAATTCTCATCTATGGCCGTGAATGTTGGACACTTGCCCCCACAAATGGCCTACGGCAAATGACGCTGAAAACATTGGTTCCAGTTCAATTACCGAAGTTAAACAGCCTCAAACTGGTGAATATTTACCTGGGGACAGCTTGAGTTCACCGGGTATTGTAAGCCAACTCCTACAATCCAATATAGGTTTCGGCTTTAAATAACCCAAAAAGGGTTGATAAACTGTAAAAAACAAAATCAGTCCTCACAGATGAAGATGAAGTTATAAAACGAAATAGGAAGGCGCATTGGAATAGTGGAAAATGACTTCCAAAATTTAAACTAAATAAGGGCGGACACAATCGTACTGGTGGGCATTGTCTTAACAACCTCAGATATGGAATTGACAGGTTTGGGTGAAAAGTCGCTCGGATTTTGCGAAGTTCAATAATAAGCCAAGCCTGTGTCATCAAAATGAATTCGACTGATAATCAATAAAATGTGGCTTTGTTTCAGATTTTGTTTAATTAAAAAAACTGTTTGGAGATTGTCCAACATTCACTGCCATATAGGAGAACTGATATTAAATAGCAGTTCCCAATCTTTCCTTGTTGAACAACAAGTGTTCCTATATTACAGTGAATACTGGACAATCTCTAAAACAGTTTTCTTTTGTTTAGATTAAATCAGATTTGAAACAAAACCGTATTTTATTTCCTATCAGTTGAACTCCTTTTGACGAGACCATTTCTTTTACCATTGAACTAGACCGAATCCATCTGACTTTTCTCGACGTGTAACTTCTTCCAAAACATGAAGCTGAACAGGAAGCCATTGTTGACCTTGAAAAAATTCCACCTCTTCCTTTTCTCTTTCCCTCTGCTTCACTTTTGTTTTCTCTTCGCTTCACTTCTTTTTCTCTTCTCCTTCAGTCTTCCTCCCACGTCTCTTTTGTCACTTCTGGATGACTGTTGCCAATGCACAGAATGAACGTATTTGCAACCAACGTTTCGGATACGATTACAACAACAACAGTAATAATAATAATAATAATAATAATAATAATAATAATATATTTTTTAATGATGGATACGAACGAAAAATTATGTGAAAGTGTTATTACAGGCACCGCCCTCGATAATTAAAGACTCAATTATGAAATCATTGTTCTTTAACAAACGAATTTATATGTAATATTTTTTTTCTGATTTTAACAGGGACTGAAGAACACTTGGAAACTTAAAAACCGAAAAAGAAGAAATCTTTAAAAAATTGAAACACAACACAATAGCGTCTGTTCAATCATTCTTTCTTTTTCTTTCTTTCATTTTTTAATATTCTTTCTCTTTCTTTCTTTCTTTTGTTCTTTCTTTCTTTCGTTCTTTCTTTCGTTCTTTCTTTCTTTCTTTCTCGTTCTTCTTTCTTTTTCTTTCTTTCCTTCTTTCTTTCTTTCTTTCTTTTTCTTTTTTCTTTGTTTATCGTTCTTTGTTTATCGTTCTTTCTTTCTTTCTTTTTCTTTTTTCTTTTTCTTTTTTTTGTTTATTGTTCTTTCTTTATCGTTCTTTCTTTTTTTCTTTCTCGTTCTTCTTTCTTTCTTTTTTCTTTCGTTCTTCTTTCTTTTTCTTTCTTTCTTGCTTTCTTTCCTTTCTTTTTTTCTTTCTTTCTCTCGTTCTTCTTTCTTTTTTTCTTTCTTTCTTATTCTCTAGGGCAGTGATTCTCAACCGCCGTGCCTCAGCACACTAGTGTGCCTCGTGATCCCCTTAAGTGTACCACAAAATATTGTCACGGCATGCTTATATATCTGTATGTGGAAGTAATAAGAGCGCAGGGTTAGTATTTGAATAAATATAAATTTATTCAAATATTGAAAAGTTTAATAAAGTATTAAACATTTTTTCAAAAAAATTCTTTCCACTAAACTTCGATGATGTTATTTTAAATACTTTATTTCAACATTCATTTTTTTTAAAAGGTATTTATATTTTTTAATTTATTTTAAAAAATTTTTCCTTATTTGAATAAATGAATATTAATCTTTTTTTTATATAATTGTATTCAACATTATTTATTTAATTTAAATTTTTTTTGTTTTACAAAGTTATATTATGAAGTAATATTGTCATTGATGCATTTTGGATTTCAAGACAAAAGGAATATATCGCATTAGCCAAAACATGTTATCAGTTTAAATGCAATTTTCTACTTCTTATTTATGCGAATTTGGCTTCTCAACCTTAAATAACATCAAAAATAAGAAGCGAAAAAAGACTACGCTCAACTGAAGAAGAAATGACGGTCAGCTTATCGGATATTCGAACAAACATTAAAGAAATCACGAAGAAACACCAGACACTTATTTTATACTAAATAAACTGCACAAATATTTGAATAGAAACATTGGAATAAGATAGGTTCATATTTGTGTGTGCATTTTGTTTTAAATCTATGCTTTTATTTCATAACATTTAAATGTATAACCTTTAGAAATTTTGATAAGTGTTCCGTGATATTTTCATTTGCTCCTAGGTGTGCCTTTGCTTGAAAAGGTTGAGAAACACGGCTGTAAGAAGTGATGATTAGAATTCTTTTACCTCAAGTTTCTTCTACATCTGTAAGGAGATTGTCCAGCATTTTACGACGCTAGAGGAGAAACAATAAATACATAAGATTTTTGTACTCTTTTCTTTGTTTCTAACAACATTTTCTTCTTTCTTAATACTTTGCTTAGCTTATGGAAGGAATCTTTCACTATTTCAATGCACTTTTCAGTGACACATTTCAGACATTTAAATTTTCTACATTTTTTTGTCTTTTTTTTAATCATTTCACCCCCAGCAAGGTGGTTATGCCATTAAGATGCAGAGGGTTAGTGAAAGTGAGAGAGAAGACTGAGAATACGGAGGATTGAAGAAACGCAAAAAAAATTCTTTCCACTATTCTTCGATTATGTTATTTTAAATACTTTATTTTAATATTCATTTAATAGTTGGATAGAAACATTGAAATAAGATAAGTTCATATTTGTGTGTGCATTTTGTTTTAAATCTATGCTTTTATTTCATAATATTTAAATGTATAAACTTTAGAAATTTCGTTAAGTGTTCCGTGATATTTTCATTTGCTCCTAGGTGTGTTTTTGCTTGAAAAGTTTGAGAAACACGGCTGTAAATGGTTAAGCCATAGAGAACGAATCTATCTTAATAAAATTTTCTTTTTTCACATATTGTCTAACACTCAGTAACCCTTGCGTCTTACTGGCTTTATTGCCTTGCTTTGGGAAAAATGATTAAAAAATATATCTGTTAAAATGAGATATCAGTGCTATTTTCATTTTTGCATAATTTAGATGACAATTAATCCATCGCACCCCGTATGTGTGTGTGTTGAAGTAGTAATGGAACAGCATTAGTATTTGAATGAATCAATAAGTATTAAACTTTATTTTCAAATAATTCTTTCCATTATTCTTTGATTATGTTATTTTAAATACTTTATTTTAATATTCATTTAATAGTTGGATAGAAACATTGAAATAAGATAAGTTCATATTTGTGTGTGCATTTTGTTTTAAATCTATGCTTTTATTTCATAACATTTAAATGTATAACTTTTAAAAATGTCGTTAAGTGTTTCGTGATATTTTCATTTGCTCCTAGGTGTGCCTTTGCTTGAAAAGGTTGAGAAACACTGAACCAAACCAAAGATATTATGTCTGTCTAAACTGATTAACGCGTTTATGTGTGGTTAATAAGTGGTAACGTTTTTTTGCTGTCTTTTCCTAATGTAGCAATCATTATTCCTTGTGTAAAATATTTGTTGAAATTTGTATCATTTTGTTTGTGGTTCTAAATTATCGTATCTATTATGGTTTCAGCCTTTCGTTCAATATATATCTCTATCTATAAAAGGCAGGATGCATTTGTGTGTGTGTGTGTGTGTGTGTGTGTGTGTGTGTGTGTGTGTGTAACGAATGCAGGGCCGCAATTTTCGAGGGATTTGCACCAAAATTTACATGCACATGCTCTAAGTTATCGGAAGGCCAAGACCGACTTTGCATTTCCCAACTCCCATCGATAGTGGAAATAATTGATTTTTTCATGCTTCTATGGCAGTTTTCATGTAGTTTGCGGCCATTTTTTACTGGTCAGAGTGAGAGCCTATAGCTGGCTGCCACAAATAGGCAGGAAGATTCTATTGGCCAGCGTGAGAGCCAACAGTTGACTGACACGAATGTTAATTAACATGCAAAAAAAAAAACGATAGTTGCATTCGTCACAAGTGGGAAAAATTTAAATCTGCATGGCACTTTACTCAAATTGGCTCATTCGCTTGCTTAAACTCAACGTTGATTCTGATTCCGCAGAACTGGGTTGGGTGTGAAAAAGTATTTGCTGTTAACATTCTTTTTTCATTCGGTTTTTCCAGTTACGAGTCCTTTTTTAAAGCTGATCGTTTTGTGTTCATTTTGTTTAGTTCTTTTTTCGTAACAGATTTAATGTTTAGTATAGCGCGTAGAAAAAATTCGCAGTGTGAGATAGGCAAGAAGTAAGGCATGTCGCAAGATCAGCACGGCAAAGGGCACTCCTTTAAAGGCAAGGAAGGGCAAAAATATGTTAAGCCAAGTGATAGCGATTGCTGTATGAGTCGTGCGATTTTTGAATCAAGCCCGGGCAACGCCGGGCCATGCTGCTAGTATACATATATGTATAACCTTTACAAATTTCGTTAAGTGTTCTGTGATATTTTCATTTGCTCTTAGGTGTGCCGTTGCTTAAAAAGGCTGAGAAACACCGATTAGAGTATAACGTTTAATATGTGGGTCTCAACCATCCAATGATAGGGAGTTCCATGCACATTTGGAGCTCTAGAAATGTCATACTTACGTCATACTTAAAATAGCTTTCTGTAGTTCTTTTTTATCTGCTGGCAATTCATATAAATATATATACGGGTGTTACAGCAAAATTGTCCAAATCGTGTAACAGCAAAATTGTCCAATTGTTAGATTAAGCTTTGAACCGTTGTATCATAGAAATGATTAAAAATATCTTACTGCAATTATCCGAGAGTTTTATATCACTATTGGACTCTACTCTGAGCAATAAGAATGTATGACTCTCCAAGATTAACAGAAGAATCGTGATGAAATCGATCATAAACGATAATGGCATGTTCTTACTTAGTTAATCATAGCTAAGGATCGGAAGCTCATGAAGGATTGAAATTAAGTTCAAATATATATATATATATATATATATATATATATATATATACGTATGTGTGTGTTATTATTATTGCAGGATCATTTTACAACTTATTCAAGATGATCTTCACCCTCTCTAACCTTTTAACTTTCTCTCCTGGAGTAACAAGGTGCCTCACAGATTCCATGTACGATTTCATTTTCAAGTCTTTTTTCACTGCTCTTTTGACTGTCATAGCTGAAACTCCTTTCTCACGTGCCAAACGTCTTATGGATTGAGTTGGATCGTTTTTAATTGATCTCTTTGTAAAACATGATCACCGTAGTCTGAATGTAGAAATCCAACGTAGTAAGTAATTTGTCCAATGAAACAGCACCAATGTCTAGTAGCATCTGTTCAGTAATTCTTAAGGTCTTCCATATCAGAGGTTGGCAGTGGATATTCGGAGAGAGTAAGAAAGCGTAGTTCTGCAGGTCTTTCATCTGACAGGTTAGCAGTGGATATAATCATTGAGATTACGCTGACGCAGGAAAATGTTTAGGCCATCCCTAACACACTGATATGCAGAAAGCGAAAGATGCTTGTGGTCGTTGAAGGACGGAAACTCTTCTGTTGGTCATGTGTGGAGCTAGTGGGGGCGGTTATTGGGAATAAGTGGTGGGAGAGACTTAAGGATAGGATTAGGTCCTTCACCACTGATTTCAGAAAACGGCTCGCTCTAGATAGAGCTGAAAAGGTGAAGACACTTAAGGCTAGTTTGTCCCAGGCAGAGGCTGGGGGGATCCCCTAGAGATAGCCGTAGCTAGGGAGGCCCTGGAACGTTCGAGTAGCGAGCGCTACATGGGCCAGTTAATTAGACATAAGCTAAGCAAGATGTCTTCCGAAGCTGTGAATATGGGCGCAGATCTGCGCAGTGAAGAAGTCCGTCGAGGTGGCGATCGTTACATTCGGCAAGTCAAGACTCCGGAGGGACGTACTCGTCGGGCCACTGACGATATGTGCGTGGCGTTTCGGCGGAATTTCGAGAGCAGCTGGTCTCCGTGAGGAAGAGTTTCGTAGCTATTTGGTTGACTTTCTTCGGCTTTCGCCGACTGAAGCGTCTAGCTGCGAGGGAGAGATCACGGAGAGCGAAGTCTACGTGGATTTGAAGAAGGTCGGCAGAGGCATGTCGCCCGGTCTGGATGGTTTGCCCTATGAATTGTACTTGAGGCTGTCGCACATCTTTGTTCCGATTTTGACTGCAGTGTTCAACAACTGGTTTCGGTTGGGGTTCATCCTCAACCGGATTTCCAGGGGTGTAATCACTCTGTTGAAAAAGGGCAAGGGTGTTGGGAGGAAACTAAATGATTATAGGTCCATAACTCTGCTAAACACAGAGTTAAAAAATATGTCCAAGATCCTGCAGGAGCGTTTGCAGTCAGTTGCCGAGTCTCTGTTGGGTCCTGAGCCTACTTGTTCTGCCGCGCTAATCAATTTGGATCAGTCCAAGGCATTTGATAGGGTTGACCATCGCTACCTGGTTACTGTCCTGCAAGCCCCTGGATTCGCACCCGACTTCTGCCGCTGGATTAGCCTCATGTATCGCTCCCCCAGTGTTGTGGTACCGGTGAACGGAAAGCTGTCGGTCGCTTTTGTGCTGTTTAGGTCGATTCGAAAGGGTTGTCTTCTGTCGCCTCTCCTTTATGCTTTGGCGTTGGAGCCTCTCCTTCGCCGGCTGAAGGACGAGACGTGCAATCCGGCCCTATGCGGGATCGCCGTTCCTGGAGGGTCTCGAGCCAGGGTTTCTGCGTACGCCTAGGACGTATCTGCTTTCGTGTCGTCCCGCAGCGACATTGAGTCTGTATAGAAGGCGCTTGATCGGTACGAGAAGGTGACAGGGGCCAAGATAAACTGCGTCCTGAAGTACGAGCAAAGGTCGATTTTTCCGGTCAGATTTGAAATCGACGGAGGTTGTCCATGAAGGGCAGGGCGGATGTGTGTGCTACATACATCTTCCCTCTTGTTATTTATCGATTGTCCGTACTTCCTCTGTGAGGACAACAGGAAGCCGCTCGAGCGATCGCTATCCTCCATTTTATGGAGGGTACGCGTGAATCAGGTCGACAGACGAGTCTGCACTAAACTACGTGTCATGGGGGGCTGGGAATGCCACACTTGAAGAGCCACATTCTTGCCTCTCAGTTGGCTTTCCTACGCCGCGCATTGACAGGAGGAGATCCGATTTTGGCGGGGATTGTTAGGGACGCGTTCCCTTGCCATACTATCAGTCCCCCCATCTCGCGGGTTGAGCGCCGTCGTAAACCCCGGGATCAGTCGGGTTTCCTTTGCGAGTGTCGGTCGGCCTTGCTGGCTGTTTCTCGGTCCAGTGAACTTTCACGGCCTAGGAAGGTCTTCTATCGGGAATTAGTGGAGGGGCCCGCGAAAGATCCCCTACGTGATACGCTCGGCTCGTCGGAGGAGGAGTTTCGCTCCTACTGGTCTTGGGCGCCAGCGGCGGCTTACCTCAGTAACCCTGAGTTTTCGCTTACCTGACGATTAGCTCGGAATTGGCTGCCTCTCAATGACAAGGCTTTCATATGGGGCTTGGCGGATTTGGAAAACTGTGAACGGTGTGGCCTTGGTTTAGAAGAAACGGCTTCGCACGCCTTCTACCATTGCCCACGGGGCCGCCTCTTATGGGACCATGTCGGCGAGCTGACGGCTCGTCTCGCTCCCGAAGAACTTATGTCCATTGATCGCGCATACGCGTGTGACAATGTGCCGCCCCCGTATTCCGTGGTGAAACGAATGGTGTTTCTGACGCTGCTAGCCACGGCTCGATTTGGATGACGCGAATGGAGGAAGTCTTGCGTGGCAATCATCTTTCTCATCAGGATCTAATCCGATTCTTTGAGCATCAGCTCAATATGAAGATTAGAACCGATAGAAAACGATTGCATTCGACAGTCTTCAGCGAAAGCTGAGTAAAAGAGGCGAGCTTGCTTCGTTTGAACGGGGCTAGCCTTGATTTTCTCTGCTAGGTCAACCTAGGTCACATCGGGGTGGTTTCCTGTGGAACCCTCCCCTTGGTTAGGTTAGATAAGCTTCAGTGTACCTAGTTAATGTTAGTAAGTGTTGTTCCTGGCCTGTTCCCGGCTATCTTTTTTGTTATGATCCAAGTCGAGATTCCCAACCTCCCCAGTTTGTTTTGGCCCCCTTTTATCTCGACTGGGTCAGCCTTTTATTTCCCCATGTCCGTGTTATTTTATCTCTATTCCACTCCCTTAGCGAGAGTGCTTCTTGATTTTGTCCTATGGGCAGAATACAGCGGCCTCTCTGTTTTGAGGTTTGGACGGGCCCTACTAGCATCAGTTATATTTAGTTGATTTTGTGTCGTTTTTAGTTGATTATTGGGTTCATCTTCCCATCTCATCTTTCATTATTAGAATGTTATGTATTATTTATTGTCATCAAATTTTTATGGATTGGGGCGCGTTTTGTAGGTTCCCATTGTGAGGATGCGGTATTATGGTGTATGGAGGATTGAATGGTGACAGATGACTTCTTGTGGTGAATGTAGAAATTGTAATGTATGAATGGGTCTTGAATCAGATTAGCTAGGTATAAGATAGTTAGTATAGACCAGCCTTTAACCCTCGTCTTTTTCGGCCTTTTGCCACAATTTTTGTACTTTACAGAAATAAATCTCCTAGTTACATTGTATCCAAAAAACTGTAACACTCTTAAACTCTAAGTTGATATGATGATCCCTCTTGTTATTGTGACCTCCTGATCCCCCCCCCAAAAGAAGATATTTACCGTTCTCTTGGTGATTCCTGAAAGGACTTTTAAGATGGAAGCTAGAGTATGAACGTTGATACCATTACTGAAGGGCTGAATGATTTTTTTTTCGTCACACCATTGCTCAGTTGGGTAGACAGACAAAACAATTTTAACCTGTTCTCTTTCTAGTTGAATAACTCAAAGGGTTTTTCAGTGATTCTTAAGAGAAATGGTGTCAAAATGGCTAAACGTTTTATCTGAAAACCTGAAAATAACTCAATTAATTTTGTGTTTTCTTTTTAGATATTAAAAATTTAGTGGGGTGGGAATGTATGCTGTTCCACCCGGTATGTTATCGGTAATTTGTACAGGGTTAGGATTATTGTTAGAGTTCTATAAATTTGTCAAACATGATTAGCTTTTCGGTACTTTTGAATCTGTTGAACCCTTATATTATATGTAAGGCACCCTTGTCTATAATTCTGCTTGGTAAGGTTTAAGGGTAGTGTTATTCATAAGGGTAGAGTTATTTTTAACTCAAAACCTCACCGAAGTTAGGATGTAAATGCAAGCTGTTTTCTTTGTATCCGTCTGGTATTAAAATTTTCTTTCATCTTAACTTTAAAATATACTTTCACCGTTAAATGGTTTTCCATATTTACCAATTGTAACTTTTAAAATTGTGAATAACATCACGATTGACCTACTAATAACGAATATGATTGGCTGAAACGAAAGAATACAATCGCAAACCAAAATTTCAGATTCAAATCAATAGATCTTTTTTAAATAATAGATCCTTATATTCAATGTAATAAAACACAAACAAATAATTGCTTGTTTCCTATTTCTAAGAAACATTTTTTTTTTAATTTTATAAACCGACGTAGATTAGTGACCAGACGAACCGCAAATATTCTGAATGCTCTCAAAGATAAACATACTGTAGGCATCAAAAGACGATCATAATTACCTACTTTTCGCTAAGTCCATTTCTATGGAAAGTGTCCAACTAAATAGGTAATGGTCTTTTACTTCTCTAATCCTTAAGCAGCACAACACAAAGGAAAAGAGATATTTGTCTTTAGTGGAACGAAATGGGAAAGGTTTGCTGAGAACATTAAACACGAACTCCGATACAGACCTCCAGTGATGAATGCCAATGTAATGAAAAGAAAGATGGACACCGTGGCAGTGAAACTGGACGGAATGTATGTGTGCGTGTGTGCGTGGATGGGTATGTGTGTGTCTGTGTGTGTGCGTGCGGTGGGTGCACCGCTGCTTGGACGTTATTTCCGTTTTTATTTCGGCGAGAACAATGGGAACAATGTAGGCAGCAGTAGGAGAGGCGGCGGGTAATTGGTCTGAAAGAGACGTTGTCGATGGCGCGAGATATCTTCTTTTTTTTTTCTTTTTTATAGATTCCCATTAAAATCAGACGAGATAGATAGATAGACAGACAGATAGATAGATAGATAGATAGAGAGAAATGAGAGATAGAGAATGATAAAGATAGATAGATAGATAGATAGATAGAGAGAGCGAGAGAGAGAGGGGAGGTTAAAGACTAAGAGAGGCAGACTGAGAGGGCTAAAGTGAGAGACATATGAACATACTGAGAGGGTGGAAGAGAGAAGGCCAAATATACATTTGTTGACATACGCAATTAAAAACACACACATACACGCGTGTGCGCGCATATATATATATATATATATATATATATATATATATATATATATATATATATATATATATATATATATATATGTATATATAAATAAAAAGGAAAGAACAGTAAGATATAAGATCCGGTGTTCTTATAGATATTTTTATTTTTACAAAATAGTGATCTATGTAAATTTAAATTTACAGAGCATTAATATTATAAATTAATAGATTTAAAATATGGTTTTACCGCTACACAGTGATAACCATGTTTCAGAAATGGAAGCTAAAGCTTTAGCTTCCATTTCTGAAACATGGTTATCACTGTGTAGCGGTAAAACCATATTTTAAATCTATTAATTTATAATATATATATATATATATATATATATATATATATATATATATATATATATATATATATATTGATAATATTAGTGGTCTCAATATATATATATATATATATATATATATATATATATATATATATATATATATATACACATCAGACATCAGACATCTCTATCCCAATATTTCTGGCATTTAAAAGAAACGAATAAAATACCAAAAGTAAAATGGAAAATAATAAATAGAACAAAAACTTGTAAGACCTGGGATGACCCATGCCCTTTATGCCTACATGAAAAACTACACATCATTAAGTTTCTAAATAGTGAAAACTTATTAAACCATAGGCAGGAGTTAACGGTTTTTTGCCGACATCAACAAATTTTCGCATTAAATAATTAACATAAAAAATAGATAAATAAATAAATTCCATAGTTTAATAAAAGTCTTAAAAGCTTAGCCCAATCATTAAATTGAAAAACCCTTCGTGAGGTCGCCATAAAAAACAAATTGTAGTTCAGTGCAACGCGTTTGTATACGAAATTACCATTTGAATAAACAAATAAATAAAGAGATTAATAGATAGATAATAATAAAACAAAATCCTATCGACACGTAACAACTTGCCGACGCCCCATGAAATAGACACCTCACCATAACCTGACATAAACTTTCCGAAGGTGACCGACCTGTAGTTAAGAATGAACTCTTCGACCATCTAACTAAAATGGCCGCCCCCAGCCGTTTCCATAGTAATTAATGTTGCAAAAGACCATACTTATAAACACGCGCAAACCACAAGATAGCTTATTCCCAAATTTTCGCTTGAGGATGAAACGGGACTCGATACCTTAATTCAACTTAATTTCAATAATTATATTAAGGGTTTCGGCTCTCGCTTTTGAAACGTGAGAACTCTTATGTAGCGAAGGAATCATATTTTAAAAAAATATTATAATATATATATATATATATATATATATATATATATATATATATATATATATATATATATATATATAAATAAATTTCCAAGAGAATAGACTCCAGGTAGAACTCAATGTCCAGGACAGAGTAATAATTTTTTTTGAATTTGATGAATTGGTTCGTGATTACGATTCCAATGTAATAAATTATAACCATGGAATATTAGTGTTTGAGCCTTTATTATTATTATTATTATTTTTATTATTATTATTATTATTATTATATATATATATATATATATATATATATATATATATATATATATAAGGCAATGATTCTCAACGTGGAGCATGGTAATATTTTAGTGGGGCATGAGTAGAATGTGAACCCTTAGACTTACTATACTAACAGAATAAGGAGGTTATTCGAGAATGAGTTATTAACAGCGAATTGTTTTCTGGTGAGCTCAAATTTCATTTTGCATTAATATTTCATGATTAAAATGATCAAAGTATATTACAGAATAATCTTTCATTCAAATATTTTATATTTCTGCCTTTCAGTTCTTTATTATATGTTTTGAAACTATATATATTTAACTGTCTTTTGGTGTTTTTTAAAATTTTTTTCTCACACCTCTTTCATGGGTGCCATTGTCTTTGTGGGCTTGTTTAGAGACAAAGTTAATGACCTTTTAAGCTTCCTTCACGGAATTGCAGTAAAACTTTGAATATGTAAGAATTACATATTACTGGGGGGCGGGGTGCACCAGAATTTTAGAAATACCAAAGTAGTGGCCCAAAATCGGTTGGAAACCACTAATATTGTATTGTGGTAGAAAGAATTTATCAAATTAAGTTCTGTTTAATTCAAGCGGCATGGTTTGGCTGGTTCATTTATATTGTAATTTTTCCAATTTTTTAAAATTAAAATTTGGCGCATCCAAATCAGAATTGCTGATAAACAGTCCAAAGTTCATATTTTATTCAGTTTTTGTTCAACTGGAAGTGTTTTAACAGAGGACGGAAAGTTTGACACTAAAATCCGAAGCTGTGTTGGAATAGCCAAAGATGCCTTCCAAAAGCTAAGCAGGCGTAGAAAGAACTTTACTAGAAACAATGAAAAGAATACTAAATTGTTACATGATAGCAGTCCTCCCGTATGACAGTGAGTGCTGGACAATCTTCTCAAAGATGAAGAACAGACTTGAAGCGGCAGAAATGTGTTTCTTGTTATAGTGAAAGACACCTTGTCTAGATAATAGACTCTCCCACCTATTATAAGTAGGAGTCAGTAGTAGTCGAGGGAAGGAGTAGTGTTCAGCGACCCCAACTCGATTACTCTGCGTAACACTTTATTACAAGTTCCTAACGTTTCTGTACGTCTAACCTATTTAGGACGCATTTAGTCCGAATACAGTTTCTATTGTGGAAACAACTCCACAACTTTTCTACAGAAGGATGCCGAGGATAACATAGACCGAAATTGTGAGCAATGACGAAGTTTTAGAGAAAATGAAAACAAAAATAAACTTATACTTAACATCAGGAAGAGACAGTTGAGGTTTCTAGGGTACATAATGAGGAAAGAGGGCTTGGAAAATAAGATAAGTCTTGCAGGCAAGACAGACAGAAGAAAAGACGGCATAATATACTTAATGAGCTTGAGTAAATGGATGGTGGAACAAGGTTTAGGAGAGATAACAAATAGACAACATTCATTAAGAGCTACAAAGGACAGGAAGTTGTGGAGAGCTATGATCACCTTCGTCCTGGGGAGACACTGCATAGAAAGAAGAAGACTTTCGACTGTCTCAGTAAATATCAAGAACTGACTGTTGTCTGTGTAGTAGACGATATAGTAACATAAAAATTTAACAAAATTTGTTTGAACACACACACACACACACACACACACACACACACACACACACACACACACTTTCACATTCACACGTATATATATAACCCCCGAGGGGAAAACGAACAATCTTGAGCAGTGGTTTCAAAACTGGGATCAGCGATCCTCCTTGGGTGATATCGGATAAAATGACGGAAGTAGACGGCAAAAGCATCGAAGATCCCCGAAATTTCCCGAAGTCCCCAGGGGTAATAGCCTGTGTGAGGGATACGGAGGGCTACTTAAAGGTCTGGAGTCACCTATTCGAATCCAAGGAGGCTTTTCCAGACATTAGAATGTTTGAGCTGGACAACCCCAACCTAAAAAGACTGCGAAATTTTTGTTCTGGGAGGGTCCTTGTTTTAATCCCTCCCTCCTTATATAGGTCTGTTAAACTAATATACCCCACGGATGTCGGCGGTATTGTCTTGGACGGTCGTATGACGACCGAAATAGGAACCGGAAGCCTGGGACAATCCGTCGGTATCCTGATCGACGCGGATTTCTGCCCGGTATGTTAATAGGTTTTGAGGGATTGGGGTAAGGCGGCCCTTAGAGCAGCTAACTAGCTTAGTGCAGCGGGATCTAGTGGGGGCGGTTACCGGGAATAGGTGGTGGGACCGTCTTAAATGTAGAATCAGGTCTTTCACTACGGATTTCAGCAAACGGCTCGCTCGAGATAGAGCTGAAAAGGTGAAGACGCTTAGAGCTAGCCTTTCCCGGGCGGTGGCTGGGGTGATCCCCTAGAGATAGCCTTAGCTAGAGAGGCTGTGGAGCGTTCGAAATGCAAGCGCTACATGGGCCAGCTAATTAGACATAGGTTAAGCAAGATGTCTTCCGAAGCTGTGAACATGGGCGGAGAATTGCGCAGGGAAGAGGTCCGTCGAGGTGGCGATCGTTACATTCGGCAAGTCAAGACCCCGGAGGGACGTACTCTTCGGGCCACTGACGACATGTGCGAGGCGTTTCGGTGGCATTTCGAGAGCCGGTTTACCAAGGAGCCTGGTCTTTGTGAGGACGAGTTTCGCAGCTATTTGGCTGACTTTCCTCGGCTTTCGCCGACTGAAGCGGCTAGCTGCGAGGGAGAGATCACGAAGGGCGAGGTCTACGCGGCATTGAAGAAGGTCGGCAGAGGCAAGTCGCTCGGTCTGGATGGTTTGCCCTATGAATTGTACTTGAGGCTGTCGCACATCTTTGTCCCGATTTTGACTGCAATGTTCAACAACTGGTTCCGGCAGGGGTCCCTCCCCGACCGGTTTTCCAGGGGTGTGATCACTCTGTTGAAAAAGGGCAAGGGTGTTGGGGGGAAACTAGATGAGTACAGGCCCATAACTCTGCTAAACACAGAGTTAAAGATTAACCGCGACAAGTCGTCCGGCTTGCGGTTAGGTGCCTGGAAGGGAGTCGATCTTCCAGGGCCCTTCAGTTGGACGGACGGTCCTGTCCGCATTCTTGGTGTGTGGTTTGGACCAGACTTCCAGCTGGAGAAAAATTGGTCTGAAAGCCGAGCAAAGGTCGACGCAGCCGGTCAGACTTGGCGTTGACGGAGGTTGTCCGTGAAGGGCAGGGCGGAGGTGTGTGTTACATACATTTTCCCTTTCGTTCTTTATCGACTGTCCGTACTTCCTCTCTGTAAAGACCATCGGAAGGCGCTCGAGTGCTCGCTATCCTCCATTTTGTGGGGGGGGGGACGCGGAAATCGGGTCGACAGACGAGTCTGTGTACAACGTCCGTGTCATAGGGGGGGTCTGGGAATGCCACACCGAATGAGCCACAAACGTGCCTCGAGGTTGGCTTTCCTACGCCGTGCGTTGACAGTGGGATTATGGCAGTGATTGTTAGGGACGCATTCCCTTTCCTTACTATCAGTCCCCGCGTCTCGCGGGTTGAGTGCCATCGTAAACCCCGGGATCAATCGGATTTCCTTCGCGAGTGTCGGTCGGTTTTGTTGGCTGTTCCTCGGTCCAGTGACATTTCACGGCCTAGGAAGGTCTTCTATCGTATTTTTGTGGAGGGGGCGCGAAGGATACCCTACGTGATACGCTCTGCTTGTCGGAGGATGAGTTTCGCTCTTACTGGTCTTGGGCGCCAGCGGCGGATTACCTCAGTAACCCTGAGTTTTCGCTTACCTGGTGATTGGCTCGGCTGCCACTCAATGACAAGGCTTTCATATGGGGCTTGGCAGATTTGCCAGACTGTGAACGGTGTGGCCTTGGTTTAGATGAAACGGCTTCGCACGCCTTCTACCATTGCCCCCGGGTCCGCCCCTTATGGGACCATGTCGGCGAGCTGACGGCTCGTCTCGCTCCCAAACAGCTTGTGCTCATTGATCGCGCATACGCGTGTGACAATGTGTCGCCCCCGTATTCCGTGGTGAAACGAATGGTGTTTCTGACGCTGCTAGCCACGGCCCGAATGGTGATTTGGACGACGCGAAAGGAGGAAGTCTTGCGAGGCATCCGTCTTTCTCATCAGGATCTGATCCGATTCTTCGAGCATCAGCTCAAGATGATTAGAACTGATAGAAAACGCCTGCATTCGACAGTCTTCAGCGAAAGGTGGGTGACTGAGGCGAGCTTGGTTCATTTGAACGGGGCTAGACTTGATTTTCTCTTCTAGGTCAACCTATATCACATCGGGGTGGTTTCCCGTTGAGCCCTCCCCTTGGTTAGGTTAGACAAGTGTTGTTCCTGGCCTGTACCCGGCGATCTCTTTTGATATGATTCAAGTCGAGATTCGCAACCTCCCCAGTTTGTTGGCCCCACATTTCATCTCGACAGGGTCAGCTTTCAATTTCCCATGTCAGTTTATATTTCCTCCTTTCCCTCTCCCTTAGCGAGAGAGATTCTTGATTTTGTCCCATGGACAGAATACAGTGGCCTCTCTGTTTTGAGGGTAGGACGGGCCCTACTAACATCTGTTAAGTTTAATTTGAATTATGTTAATATTTTAGTTGATTATTGAGTTCATCTCCCTTCCCTCTCATTTTTTCATCACAGAATTTTAAGTATTTATTATTATCAACAAATTTTTATAGCATGGGGCACGTTTTGTAGGTCCTCCCCTTGTGAGAATGCGGTATTTTGGTGGATGGAGGATTGAATGGTGACGGACGAGTTCTTTTGGTGGATATGGAAATTGTAATGTATGAAAGGGTCGTGAATCCGATTAGCTAGGTATAAGATAGTAAGTGATGACCAGCCTCTACTCCTCCCCTATTTCGTCCTTGTGCCACAATTTTGTATTTTTACAAAATAAATCCAAGTCACCAAGAGGACGTCACCACGTATGAGTTACCAAGAGTGTATCTCCGAGTGAGTGTATGAATGATTGAGTCAGGACACAAGTGAGAGATATACTCTCCAGTCCACATTACTTTGTACTACGTTTCCGTGAATAATATGCCGTTTAACTTTATATCCGAGTCTGTGTTATTTTTCTATGGTTTCAACACCATAGCACATACATACAACAATCTATTTCTTATTTTAACAGTTAAGATATAATCCTTGAAAATGGGTAAATGTATAGCCGAAAGCGCTCGGATAAAAGAACATTCGGACAGTTTTTATATAAGTTATCATCCGAAAAGAAAAATAAAATATTAGATCGCATGAGAAATTGTATAAAAAACTAAATAAAAGCACCTTGTCTGTCGTTTTCAATGAAATGTGCATGAAAGAAGGATTGCTGCCTAAATACACCAATATATATATATATATATATATATATATATATATATATATATATATATATATATATATATATATATGTATATATATATATATATATATATATATATATGAAGTATTTTAATATCGGATATCTGTTTTATCTTACCCTTGGTATGTGGATTAACCTCGGGCAAACCCTACGAGTCGGGAGAAATTTTATTTATTTATCCATATCTATATGTTTGTGATTTCTCTTCTTCCTTTGCTTATGCTAAATTTACTTCCCTACGGCTACCTGTCCAAAACATATGACCCCTGCTTTGTATAAGCCCGTGGGTTGGGAGCATAAGATAATTGTCAGGGGTTCGCAGTTGAAAATATAAATCAATACCATACATTTACAATTAGGATAAGGCGTTTTGGGATGGCAAAATATGCCTTCCAAAAGCTGAGCAAAGTATGAAGAAACAGAAAAAATCGTTAGACATAAAGAAAAGACTAATGAAATGTTATGTAGTATCAGTCCTTCTATCTGAGCGTGAATACTGGAAAATCTCTTCACAGATGAAGATGGGACTTAAAGCAACAGAAATGTGGTTCTACAGAAGGATGCTGAGAATACCATAGATCAAACATATGAGCAACGACGAAGTTCTAGAGACAATTTCAACACTTATACTTAACATCAGGAAGAAACAGTTAAGGCTTCTGGGGCGCAATGAGGAAGGAGAGCTTGGAAAATTTGTTACTAACAGGACAGATTGAGGGTAGGGAAGACAGAGGAAAGCAACGCCACAACCCACCTAGTGAAATTGAGTGAATGGTTTGCAGAGTAGAATATGGGAAAGACGACAAGAAGATAAGAGGTACAATGGAGAGTAAATTGTGGAGAGTCATGATCGCCAACGTCTCAAAGGAACACGGCAAATAGAAAAAGAAGCAGAAGAAGATCGGCATATAAGCCTGATACTACACTACATAGCGGGTCAGACATATTTTAGCGGAAGTTCGTTGACGAATCGACCGATTGAATACTGATCATGGAATGGGAATTCATGTGTCAGTATTGGACTTAACATTGCAAATCTTGTGCCAGAGGAGTAACATTCTTTATTGCTCAGCAATTTATAATGATGTACCTCGAATGTCGTCTGCACTTATGAAACGTAACTAACTCCCTGATTTTTGGTAATTTTTAATTCTGAAGGTTGGATCTTTTTACTAGCAAGCTATGGGTTATCATGGGTTATCAGAGACATTATGACCCAAGCTCATGTAGGGCATTCCCAAGTATATATTGATCCTGACTTGAGAATTTACGTGTCATATATTGAATTTAATATTGCATATCATTTGGCAGAAGAACATTACAAATACACTGCTATCGGAAAACATAGTACACACACTTGTACCATTGATTTTGATCCCAATAAATGTAATCCATTTTAAATAAAAAATAATTTTAATGCTCAAAAAGATAATTATTATAGTTCGTTAATTATTTTCCAAAACCCAAAGAAAGAAATTCACCTATTCCTCCTCTTCCAAAATAAGTTTCAGTTCACATTGGAGTTGGTAAGTTTATTGACTAGATACTTCTTAATGGCGCCAGTGGTTTTAAAACTTTGATAGATGTAACGATGCGATGTCAGCGGAAATTATTTGAAAAATAAAACCAATTCCGTGAATTTAAAATTAGAATAAATAATCCTTAATTATAAGCACAAAGCCCCATTGGGCGGAAAATCCATGGGTTATCAGACACATTATGACCCAAGCTCATCTAGGGCACGCCCAAGTAAATACTGATCCTGACTTGAGAATTTACATGTCATGTATTGAATTTAATTTTGCATATCTTGTGGTAGAACATTAACAATTTCACGGTTATCGGAAAACAATTATTGTACACAGACCTGTACCATTCATTCTGATCCCGATAAATGCAGGTTTACGGCGACATCACGTTGAAATACCGTTTCTCGGTACGATCACTAAAGTTAAGCAACGTCGAACCTGATCACTCCCTAGATGGGTAACCGCTTAGGAATACCACGTGCTGTAAGCTTGGGTTGGTGCAATGGATAGTTCCCTGATTTTTGCTCATTTTTTATTCTGAGGATTGGATTTTTTACTTGGTAAGTTGGACAAGTTTTGATTTAAAATTAAAAAGTGCGTCAAAAATTTATTAAAAAAAAAAAAATTTGATTTAAAATTTATAATGTCTTTGCGTGAATTAACATTTGCGATAAGTAACTTTACACTATTTAGGGTGAATTAACAGAAATTTGGAAATGTAAATTAATACCGTGGATTTAAAAATATTCTAAATAAGCCATACATACAATATAAGTACAAAGCCCAATTGGACGGAAAACCCATGAGGTATCAAACACATGAGGTATCAAAGCTCATCTACGGCATTGATCCTCACTTGAGAATTTACGTGTCAAATATTGAATATAATATTGCATATCATTTGGCAGAAAATTACAAATACACAGCTATCGGAAAACAATTATTGTACATTGACCTGTACCATACATTCAATGAATGTAGGTTTACGGTGATATCACGTTGAAATACCGGTTCTCGGTACGATCACCAAAATTAAGAAACGCTCGGCGACCAATCGTTCGACTTAGAATTAATACATTACATGTTAAAATTAACTTTGCAAATCTTGTGTCAGAGAAGTAATAAAGAGTGTTTCATTAAGACAGATCAAAGTCAGCAGTAAATAAATCGGTGTTATTGGTGAGAATTTATTTATTTCTCTATTGGATCATGTTATGTAAGTCTGGGCAATTATGTGTGAAAAATAATATCGCGCAAAAGGTTTCGGCAGCATACCTCCACTCTATGGTCAAAATTTTTGATGACGTCTCTGCATAGTTGCTCCTCGATCTCACCAATATGCCTTATTAACTCACCCTTCAGCTGTTGAATTGTTGTTGGCTTGTTGGCATAGACCTTACTTTTGAGATGACTGCAAAGGAAGAAATCTAAAGGCGTCAAGTCGCACGATCGTGGTGGCCAATTGACTTCGCTGTTTCGAGAGATGATGCCACCTGGGAACTTCTCATTGAATTTCTGATCGAACGTCCATTTTCATAAAAGGCTTCGATAACCTTAACACGTTGTTTGATTGTTAATCTTCCCATGGTTGAAGTTGCCAAAGACGTAAGCTGTTAAATCTGAAAGAAAAAGAAAAAATCATTAGACGCTTAAACATAATTCACATTTAAAATCGGTCTGAGTTATTGAAACACACTTTACACACACACACACACACACACACACACACACACACACACACACACACACACACACACACACACATACATATATATATATATATATATATATACGAGGGTCATTCAATAAATAAGTTGAATTTTTCGGTATAAGGACTTCTAATACAGATAGAAGCTTACTCTTTTTTATTTTTTTTTACTTCTTTTTCACATGGATTTAATTTCTTTTTCAGATTGTATGGTGCCACATGTTTCAGCCGAAAAAATGTCTACAAGTGGGCTAAATTGTTTAAAGAAGGACGGAGCAGTGTTGAGGATGAAGACAAGCCTGGGTGGCCTACAGAAGTGAGGTCTCCTGCGGTGATCGAATCAGTCAATGACCTCATTCAGTCTGACAGAAGGGTGACAGTGGATGACATTGCAAGGACTTTGAGCTTATCTGTTGGGACAAACGCAGAAACGTGTTAGAAACAAAGAAAAGAATGCTGGATTTCTATGTGATATTCATCCTCTTATATAGCAGTGGATGTCGGACAATCTCTCCACGGATGAGTTAAAAAATAGAGGCAGCAGAAATGTGGCTCTACAGAAGGATACTGAGAATTCTACGGACGGAAAGAGTAAGTAACAAGGAAATCTTAAGAAAATGGCAACAGAAAGAACACTTATACCCAAAATCAGGTTGATTGATTAGTTTGCTTAACGACATATCAACACATTATGGGTCATTTAATGCCGAAATTTTATTTTCTTGGGAGCTTTGAAGTAATATGATATACGTTATTCTGCTCTCACAATTGGATACATGGTAGCTAATGCTCATCTTTTGTGCATAAACATGTTTGCGTGGAAATTATTACTAGAGACGATAATGTTTGTGGTTTATGTTGTATTTTTGTTGAAGATATATTTTGCGATACAATTTGATTTCTTTAAGGAATTGTAGGATATTACATGGATTCATTTTATGAAAGAGTTCTTTCATATTGGATGTTTTCGTATAGCGGCATATAAACCTATGAGTTATTTAATGCGCAAATCTAAATATTTTAACATAAGTTTTTGGCTGCAACTAACTATATTTTGAACACAATTATAGGCCTCCAACTACAGATGAAATGTATTGCTGGTCATTTTGCTATAAAATGTATGGTTGGCCATCTTGTTTTAAAATATATGGTTGGTCATTTTGCATTAAAATGTATAGCTAGTTATTTTGCTATAAAATGTATTGCTGGTCATTTCGCCTTAATATATACGGTTGGTCATTTTGCTTTAAATGTATGGTTGATCATTTTGCCTTAAAATGTATGGTTGGTCATTTTGCCTTAAAATGTATGGTTGGTCATTTTGCCTTAAAATGTATGGTTGGTCATTTTGTTTTAAAATGTATTGCTGGTCAAACTGTAAAATGTATTTGTTTAAACTTGACTAATGCATGGGAATAATAATGCAACACAAAATGTACTTAGAACAAAATGTATTGAAACAAGAAAGTGTACACAATATTTACGTATAGTCTTTTGTATATTTCTGGGAAGACCGTTCCTGGAGAATGTGTTGACTGAGTCGCAGTCGGGCAGAGTCTCTGGTTGAATCTCTTGATTCGTTCCCCTCTCTTCCCGGTACCAACCATATTTATATGGTCGGTACTCCACTATGCAAATTAGGTGGATCCTACCACAACAGTATTGTTGGTCACTTTGCTTTAAAATGCTTGAAATGTATGGTTGATAATTTTGCCTTAAAATGTATTGTTGGTCATTTTGATTTAAAATGTACTGTTGGTCATTCTACTACAAATATGCACCGCTGGCCAAATATACATCGCCTGTCATTTTTTATATAAAAATGTATTGCTGGTATTTTTACTATAAAAATATATTTTTGTAGCTGGATCTTTAACAGGGATTTATCAGCAATTAAGAGCTTGTTTCACGCTCCCCCAAACCTACAATCTCCTTATCAGTGGCCTTGCTGCCTGATGTACTTTATCGTCATAACCAGGACATCCCAAGATCAGGAAAAGACATCTGGACGCATAATGAGGAAGGAAAGGTTGGAAAACTTAATCTTCACGGGGCATGAGAGATAGAGGAAAGCAGTGATCCTCTTACCTGACGAGCTTGTGTGAATAGATGGCGGAACAGGTGACCCTAGAAAAGGAAGAAAAACTGCTAAGAGCCACATGAGAGAGGAAGTTGTGGAGAGACAACATGATTGTCTATGACCTGAAAGAACACGGTAAATAGAAGAAGAATCATCTCTTTACTGAAAGGTCTTTTGGAATGGAAAAGATTCAGTTCATATTTGTGTTGGGCTCTTTAGTTGTTTGAGTAGGTATTTCTGATTGGCTTCAGCTCTCGGTGTTTGAATTAAAACCGAAAGAAAGAATTTCGAAAGCTGATTTTAAAGCTACATTTAAAGGATTAACACAGTACAAGCTTTCCGTCTTCAGATCTCCCCCCATACGGACCTTATTTCGTACTAAGCTTGTTAAATTTCACTTCGTGTCAGAGTAGATTGGTGAACATAAGTGTAAAGGAAGGCATTAAAGACTACGCATCGGCAAATTTCTTCTGTAAGAGAAACACGTATTCAACAAAACATTGCATTGGGAATTGACCTTTCGCATCACATTAACTCGTTCGATTGAATTTTATAGACGTAACCTTCGCTTCGGAATATTTATTTCATTTCGAGAAACTAAGACTTGGATTTTAGAAAACAAAACAAAACAAACAAAAAAAAGCAAACAAAAAATAAAAATAAAACAATGATTACAAAAGAAGAAAACAGTTTAAACCGTTGATTAAATCGAAATCGATGTTTTGATTTCTATTTTTTGTGGCCTGTAAACGCTTTATGGATTATTTAATGCCCCAAAATTATTTTAGATTGTAGGAGGTTGCTTGCAGTACCCGGTGTCCCTAAGCAGTTCCCCACCTAAGTATTGACCGGACTCGACGTACCAGTCAGTATTTTGATGATGCAATTATTTTCTCTTGTTACATTTGATATCCATTTTAGTTGTCGCAGTTGTTGAAAGTTCTCAAGCAGCAGCTTAAAACACGGTAAGTAGCAGCAAGTAGCAGCATCACACGAATCAGAAGACTAAGCTAAGGCCCCAAGTCAACTACAACGAACTGTCCTACAGGACTAGGTTCGGGAATTTGCTGACATAGAAATTGTGAGTTTAATTCCTGGGTCGGGAAGTGTGGACTCAGTATATATATATATATATATATATATATATATATATATATATATATATATATATATATATATATATATATATATATATTTGGTGGATTGATTTGAATTTGTGACCATGGGTTTCACGCTTTTACGATCGTTTGTTAGACGATAGCAAAAGCGTGAAACACAGGGTCACAAAATCACATCAATCGAACTAGATATGTTAGATCTATCACTGATATTCAGTGCTTTCCAATAAGTACCGCGCATATATTATATATAAATAATATATATAATAAATAGCATATATATATATATATATATATATATATATATATATATATATGCTATTTATTATATATATTATTTATAAATTATATATATATATATATATATATATATATGCTATTTATTATATATATTATTTATAAATTATATATATATATATATATATATACATTTCATATATATATATATATATATATATATATATATACATTTCATATATATATATACACACATTTCATATATATATACACATTTCATATATATATATACATTTCATATATATATATATATACATTTCATATATATATATATATACATACATTTCATATATATATACACATTTCATATATATATATATATATACACATTTCATATATATATATACATTTCATATATATATATATACGCATTTCATATATATATATACATTTCATATATATATATACATTTCATATATATATATATATACATTTCATATATATATATATATATATTTCATATATATATATACACATTTCATATATATATATATATACATTTCATATATATATATATATACACATTTCATATATATATGCACATTTCATCTATATATATATATACATACACATTTCATATATCTATATATCTATATATATATACACATTTCATATATATACATATGTATATATATATATATATACACACATTTCATATATATATATATATATATATATATATATATATATACAGAGAGAGAGAGAGAGAGAGAGAGAGAGAGAGAGAGAGAGATTATATCCCTAGATAGATGGGCAGTGGAATGAGAACAGTGTACCCCCGTAGATTAAATAAAAGGTACGGTTCAGATCGATATATTTGATGAAGTCAGATGTAATAACAACAAAAATGATGAGGATATTTGTTTGAAAATAAATAATGTAAATGATGATAACGCCTCATCCCAGAAATTCAGACAGAAATGATGCGGTTTCTGTTATCTTTGTTTGTAACTCTGTCGCGCCAGTCCTCGACATTCGAAAATGGAGGATTCTTGCTGGGATTTATTGACTTCACTCGCTCGAAGCCATTTTTTAAGCATTGATAGGAGAAAGCGTTTGTATACAGCTTTAGAAGTATCTGAAAGGATGTGGAAACTGTATTCTTTGAGTGATCCTAAATTTCTGTTCAATTGCAGCTCAGAACTATCAGATCTCTTCGGTAATATAGCACATACAGAAAAAAATTCAATTAGAAAAGAAAAGAATGCCCCATTGCTTTTTTTATTCCACGTCTCGTTGAGAAAGAACGAAGGCGTGTCCGAAAATTCCGATTGTTAAAAATCTTTGGAGCAAGAAAGAAAAAGAGAGGGTGAGTAAGCGATAAGGAAGAGAAAGCTAGAAATGAAGAAAAAAGAGAAAGAAAGAGAAAGAAAAAGAGAGAGAGAGATAGAGAAAAAGAATGTAAGAAAGAGAGTTAAAAAAAGAAACGAAAAAGAAAGAAAGGGAAGAAGAGGGAGAATGGCGGCGACGATATGCTGGCCAAAGAAAAATCAAACGGAAGACAGAATAGACAAAAAACAAAAAGAAATATCAGGACATGAAAGAAAATCTTTTTATTATAAAGAGACATGTGAAGTTCACTTGATTTTTAACTTGATTCTTTTTCGTTGAAATGCATCAGATTGCAACCAACAGGAGCATCAAATAACAAATTGATAATGTGGAACGTCGTACAGCAAAGATGGCTTGAGAACGAATGTCGTCTGCGAAATGACCTGACAAAAAATCATTTCTGATGCTTCATATTACTACCAATTGTTTTCTAGTGAACTACAAAAGTCAAGTTGTTTTTGGCTTTGAAAGCAACGAGCGACAACGTATTAGAAAGCCACCATCTTTTTTATACAAATCAGTAACAATCTATCTATCTATCTATCTATCTATCTATCTATCTATCTATCTATCTATCTATCTATATCTGCTTGTATACATTCTTCTGCATTGTCATGCGAATTCATTTGTTTTCAATTTTCCAGTATCATTTTAATGCAAATATCCGTTGTGCCCATGCAAGTCTGTTATATGATTGGTTTTCTCAGATGAGCTTTCACTGGGAGAAAAAAAAAGAGACGCTTCAATGTTTATTAAGTTTTTACAAACACGCATACACACACACATATATAGATACGGAAAAAGGGTGAACTAAAGAAACAGAGAGTGAGAGAAAGAGAGCGAGAGAGGGAAAGAAAGATAGAAAGACAAAAGAGAAAAAAGAAAGAAAAATAGTGAGTACGAGACACAAAGAAAGAAAGGGAGAAAAAGAAAGCGAAACAAATTGAGATAACTAGAGACAGAAAGAAAGCGAGAGTGTTTGTGTGTGTGTGTGAGAGAGAGAGAGAGAGAGAGAGAGAGAGAGAGAAAGAAACAGAGAGAAAGAAACAAAGAGGAAGAGAAAAATAAAAAAGATGGAAAGAGAAATAGTGAAAGAAAAAGAGAGAAAGAAAGAGAGAAATAAAAAGAGAGACACAGTGTAAAAGAGAAAAAGAGAAAGTAAGAAAAGAGAGAGAGAGAGAGTGAGCGATAGAAAGAAAGAATGAAGGAGTGAGAGAGGGAAAGACAGAAAGAAAAAGAGTGCGAGAGAGCGCGTGAGGGAGAGAGAAAGAAAGAAACAAAGAGAGTGAGAAAGAGAAAGAAAGAGTGAGATAAAGAGAGAAAGAGCGGAAGAAAAACGTGAGCGACAGCTATCAAATGTACACCGACGAAAAATCATTGACTGCGTATTCATTTTTCACACACACATACACACACACACACACACACACACACACACACACACACACACACACACACACACACACACACACACACAAACAACCGCGCACAGACGGACAGACAAATGCACACATATTCACAGACAGACTTAGAAACACATAAGAATTCCTTGAGATTTGTCAATCCTTTGTTTAAACATTTTTTTTATTAATTTGCATTATTTACTTTATTCGAAATGTTACCTTATCTTCATTGCCATATTCACAACGTTTTGGCCGTTGCACACTCCGGTCTTCTTCAGGTGATTGGACTTTCGGACCGAACGCTTTCTTTCATCAACTGAGGTAGATTATTATTGTTCCACGTGCCATGCCTCGGACGTCTCAGTTAATTCCCTTCAACTCAAGTCTCCAAGTTTTGGTTCACCCCTGCTGTGACCTGATATTGAATTCACAACGCTTTTGGGTCTAGTCACTGGAACTAAACAACGTCTTTCACCACCTGAAGAAGGCCGTTGTACGCACCGGCCTTCGATGTGAATATGGCAATGCAGATGAGGATAACAGTCTGAATAATGTAGATAATTCAAGTAATCATAATACCTCACCCCAGAGATATAGAGAGATGTTTTATTAACTAGATCAAATAAGGAATCTGTTGAGCATTTTAGTTAAATTAACAACGTAAATATTAAATATTCTTTATCTCTCTCTCTCTCTTTCTCTCTCTCTCTCTCTCTCTCTCTCTCTATATATATATATATATATAATTATAATATATTACACATATAGTGCTTGTTTTAATAAAATAATGCCCAATGTAATATAACAGAGCGGTGAGGGATACTATGCATATTTATTAATATATATATATATATATATATATATATATATATATATATATATATATATATATATATATATATATGTATGTATATATATATATATATATATATATATATATATATATATATATATATATATATATATATATATATATATATATATATGGTAATACTCGTTTGGAAAACCTCGGTTAGCTCAAATAATTAAAACAAAATTTTTGTCCAAGGAAAAAAATTGGAAAAAAAAAGAAAGAAAAAAGAAAGAAAAAGAAACTGGCCAGTTTTACCCTGAAAATCCGTTTAGGTGAAATCTAGGTAGGTTTACTTGGCTCCTTAGGACTATTTTAGTTTATATATATATATATATATATATATATATATATATATGTATATATGGGCAGCATATCTTCAGTCAAGCGTATTTCATTTAATATATATATAAGGAAGAGGTTATAGTAGTTCCAACGAGATAAAAGTGTGTATATTGAAAAGAAGAGAGAAACCGCAAACGGTTTTTGGTAGTAATGTGGATTTTCTTTTAAACTATTAAGCTTTATTTTCCATAATTTTACTACACGTGTTACCGGTCTCGCGACCGTCATCAGGCAAAGGGTGGAGATTTCCAGATATTATTTATAATAATTTAATTTTTTTTCCTTTATATTTTTTGATGTTAAATATTCTCGATATATTAAATATTCTCGATATGAGACATCTCTTTTTTTCTGTGTTAGTGACCCAAATGTCTTTCTTGAAATATATATATATATATATATATATATATATATATATATATATATATATATATATATATATATATATACATAATTCAGATAGGGTATATCTGTGAAAGAACAATATGAATAAAGAGAAATAAAAACTTAGCCGAAACGTTTCGTCATCTGTTGGACTTTATGAATGCAAATGGAAGGATTTTATTTTTTAACAGGTAATTATATAGAAGAGCCAAAATGTTATTTTTTTTATAATTTGGGCATGCTCATCACTATTCATCAGGTTAGCATAAAAGTCAAGCAAGCTACGGAGGTCACGAAGATAAGTTTGCCTTTTGTCTTTATTCATATATATATATATATATATATATATTAAAAAATTATGACATAAATATGTTATAAAATCAGTACAAAAATAGCGATTAATGTTGACTCTGTGGTTAATGCCTACATGCCACAGTCTGTTTCATGCTTAAGCGTAGAAGCTAAATTTAAAGGTAGAAGGTCTATTGTATTATCCCACACAGTTCTACGCACAATGCACCATTGACCAGCATATAAAAATAGTCAAGCCAATACACCATTCTTACGCCCTGAAGATTGCGTTTAAGCATGAAACGGGCTGTTGCCGCTGTGTATTGACCACAATGACTACTCTGTTACTGATATTGAGAACATTAACCTATAAATATGGCATACCTTAAAACTATATCTTAATCATATATATATATATATATATATATATATATATGTAGTAATCCATTGGTATAATCCAGGCGAGTCCTATTAACAATGCATAGAATTTGAAATATGTTAAAAGTGACTCAAAAAAGAGCGCTCAATGTTTATTTTCATTAAACACAGCAAAATTTTCTTTACAATTAGAATTAGGATAACTTTGATGATGACCATTTTCACCTAAGAATTTTAATTTTAAAATTCATAGGATTTTTCAAACTGTTTACGGTATGAGTTTGTAGTGGGATACTGGCTAGTGGGAGGGGAAAGGGAGGACGTTAAAAGGGACATGGTGGAAGACATGGCAGAAGAAGGCACCATGACAGGAATTATATTATGGACGTAGGAGAGCCTGGGTAAGGGGAGAGAAGTGGAAACCGATGAGCTGACCTACATCCTAATGTTTACCCGACCAAAGTTTAATTTGACGGGAATCCACTGAAATTAACGGAAACGTGAAAAAAAGAAACACGAGGTAACTTTAGTAAGATGAAAGGGAGATAATTCAGAATTATTGGTGTATTTACATAGGGAGGGAGAGATATAGAGAGAACACAGTGCGTGTCTGATTAGAAGCTAAAGTATTTCTGGATTTTACATTCGCCCAATAGTCGGGTGAAAACCCAGGTAAAACCGAGCTGATTTTTATGGCAAGCAAGCTATTTCCCCTCGAAAGAATTCTGTCTGACAATTTACACATCTGTCAGATTAAAATTTGAATTAGAATTTAAGCTTTATATGCAAATTATTCTTTTAATACGAAAATTATTCTTTCGCGTGTTTATATGCAAATTATTCTATTGTGTTTCTACATACGAAATATTCTTTTGTGTTTCAATATGCAAATCGCTCTTTTGTATTTCTATATGCAAATTATTCTATTGTGTTTCTATATACGAAATTATCTGTTGTTTTTCAATATGCAAATCGCTCTTTTGTATTTCGATATGCAAATTATTCTATTTTGTCTCTACATACGAAATGTCCTTTGATGTTTCAATATGCAAATCACTCTTTTGTATTTCGATATGCAAATTATGCTATTGTGTTTATATAAACGAAATATTCTTTTGTTTTTCAATATGCAAATCACTCTTTTGTATTTCGATATGCAAATCGCTCTTTTTTATTGCTATATGCAAATTATTCTATTTTGTTTCTACATACGAAATGTCCTTTGATGTTTCAATATGCAAATCACTCTTTTGTATTTCTATATGCAAATTATGCTATTGTGTTTATATATGCAAAATATTCTTATTTATTTCTGTGTCCAAATCTACCTTTTGTATTTTAAATACAAATTATTATCTTGTGTTTCAATATACAAATTATTTTTTTATTTTTTTATATGCAAAGTTTTTTATTTGCATGTCTATATGCAAATTATACTGTATTTTAGTTGTTTTGTTCTCGCCTGTATTTTCATTGGAGTACTTCTTTTACTGACCTCTCATTTCTTTAGAGGTCACACCGACATATATTTTCCCTTGCTCTTCCATTGTTCTGGGGTGAATAGTTCACACAATAAGATGTGTCCATTGTTCAGCCTGTTCTTTGCTTTTCATTACTTTTGCATCAGATCGGTTTTACCGAGCTGCTAACATGGCTATTAAGCGAAATGGTGAGCTATGGGACTTCATTGCTAAACAGAGAAGCGAATCGTCGCGTTAATACTCGCAAGATTCCCGCTGTAAACAACGCGTTTCTTTTGGCGAATAAGAAGGAATTAACATCACATGTTGTACAAGAGTTCTTTGAATCCAAAATATACTTTACCGGAAACAAAATCTTAGAATGTCTGATAGGCTTTTTCTTCAACTCTCGTGATGAATAGAACTAGATTCTAAAAAAAAAGAAGAAAAACAACAACATATTCTTTAGTTTAAAATAGGAGATGAAAACTATTGCATTGACAGAATTGACTGGAAATATTTAAAATTCCGTTCAAAATATCTGTTATCCTGGCTATTACCTAATATAAGGCATGAATATATCACTTCCCATTGTCGTTGTTTAGAAACGGCGATTTATTTTCTGTAGAGGAGTACGAATCCGTTAAAAGAGACAACTTCCGGATTAATACTCGCAAAGGCGAGTATACATGGAACTATGTTTACATTTTGGATGCTAGTATAAAACAGAACACTACCTTTTCACTCGTGAGTAAACCAGACCAATATCTACCTTTTTCACTCTTCGGTAAACCAGACCAATATCTACTTTTTTCACTCTTGGGTAAACCGAACCTATGTTTACCTTTTACACTCTTCGGTAAACCGGACCAATGTCTACCTTTTTCACTCTGGGGGGAAACCGAACCTATGTTTACCTTTTTCACTCTTAAGCAAACCAAACAAATGTCTACTGTTTTCACTCTTGGTATACCGGACCAATATCTACTTTTTTCACTCTTGGGTAAACCGGACCTATATCTACCTTTTTCACTCTGGGGTAAATCGAACCTATGTTTACCTTTTTCACTCTTGGGTAAACCGTACCAAAGTCTACCTTTTTCACTCTGGGGTAAACTGAACCTATGTTTAACTTTTTCACTCTTGGGTAAACCGTACCAAAGTCTACCTTTTTCACTCTGGGGTAAACCGAACCTATGTTTACCTTTTTCACTCTTCGGTAAACCGTACCAAAGTCTACCTTTCTCACTCTGGGGTAAACTGAACCTATGTTTACATTTTTCATTCTGGGGTAAACCGAACCTATGTTTACCTTTTTCACTCTTGGGTAAACCGTACCAAAGTCTACCTTTTTCACGCTGGGGTAACCCGAACTTATGTTTACATTTTTCACTCTTGGGTAAACCAGACAAATGTCTACCTTTTTCAACTTTGTGGAAACCGGGCCTATATCTGTTTATTAATTAATTCATTACTTGTGATTTCTGTACTTTAATATTTGTATTTGACATTACATAACCGAAAGAGGTTTGATATGTTGCTGAATTTACCAACCTATCCTAAACTACAAACTATCACCAATAAGTGATGAAATGGCTCTGATATATTTCACCAACTGTACAAATTCTAATATGATTCTCCCCAGCCATTCAAATATAAGCATAACTCCTCCCCAACTATACAAGTGTACGTTCGATTCTCCTAACGATGCAAATTTAGATAAGATTTTTTCCAATTATGCAAATTTGCATACGATCCTTCCCAACTATGTAAATTTACATACGATTCTTTTAAATATGCAAATTTACATACGTTCTCCTCTGAGTATGCAAATTTGCACAGGATTCTTTAAAATATGCAAATTTACATATTTCCTCAAAATATTGAAATTTTTATACGATTCTCCCCAAATAAGCGAATCTACATACGATTCTTTCAAATGTGCAAATTTACACACTACCACTCGCTATGCAAATTTACATACGATTCTCCCTCACTATGCAAATTTGCATACGGTTCTCACCAGCTATGCAAATTTACATACGGTTCTCACCAGCTATGCAAATTTACATACGGTTCTCACCAACTATGCAAATTTACATACGGTTCTCACCAACTATGCAAATTTACATACGGTTCTCACCAACTATGCAAATTTACATACGGTTCTCACCAACTATGCAAATTTACATACGGTTCTCACCAACTATGCAAATTTACATACGGTTCTCACCAACTATGCAAATTTACATACGGTTCTCACCAACTATGCAAATTTACATACGGTTCTCACCAACTATGCAAATTTACATACGGTTCTCACCAACTATGCAAATTTACATACGGTTCTCACCAACTATGCAAATTTACATACGGTTCTCACCAACTATGCAAATTTACATACGGTTCTCACCAACTATGCAAATTTACATACGGTTCTCACCAACTATGCAAATTTACATACGGTTCTCACCAACTATGCAAATTTACATACGGTTCTCACCAACTATGCAAATCTACACAGGATTCTCCCCAAAATGCAAATTTACACAATATTCTCTCCAACTCACTACTTATACACGCTTCTTTTAAATATGCAAATTTAGATAGATTCTTCTCCAATATGTAAATTTACATATGTTTCTCCCAAAACTATGCAAATTTACGCAAGATCCTCTCGAACTATCCAAATTTCTAACCTAGGTTCATAAGTAAGAAAAGGGAAGGGAAAATGATATTGAGGAATCTACCTTCAATATTAACACCGATTTCATTTTAAAGAATCAGAATTTAGAATTTTTAAATCAGTTATTTAGAAAAGCGATTAAAGGCTCTCAGTGAAATTGTAACTGTAGTATGTGATTCACACCAGGATAGAACAGAGGTCTGAATCGAATTTGATCGAGTTTATCTGTGGTGACCCCAATATGAAAAGAGTTCGCACCAAGAGATAACAAACTAAGCTTTCTACTCGGTGTCACATCAGAAGGTCAAAAGAACAAGGTGCCTCAAAGAGTTGACCTAGAAGGTGCCTTCAGAGCCACTGACAGCAGAATGGCGCCTCGATATCGATAGGCGCATTGAAATAAACAGGAAGTGAACCCATATGAATGTAGGATATGGACGAACAAAACACCCGGATGTCAGGAGGTTATATAAACGCTTGACCACGAGAAGGAGGGCAGAAAGTCACAAAGATTGAATATTCTAAGAAAATATGCGAAAACTTCATACCTTCCACGGCCAATGTTAATTTAAATAAAAGTGAATAAATATTTATTTTACGTGTGACGCTAAGGTTTGGGCACACACATAGAAGAGGATGGTAGGTGATTTGTTCTCGGTCTATTTTTTCGTTTTACGACTAGCGATAAAGTCTGAGGGATATGGTCTTCGAATCGGTCAACCACTTGACCGAAAAGAAAAAAAGCGAATAAATAAATGAAAACGTTTGGGAATAAGTAGCAACATTGAGTTATTTCCGGTTGCTGCTCTATATTAACGGTCGCCGTTGGAATTGATAGGAAGTCTGGATCGCCTGCTAACGGGGACAGACTGTTCCGCGACTAGTTCAGATGCCGCCCGTTAGAACTGTCAGTTGCGCGTCGTGATGTTGAGATGGGGAGCGATTTGGTAGGAGGAGGGTTTGAAGCTGTGAGACGGACTTAGCAGAAGTTGCCCCAAATGTCACCAATCTACCTGCTACAGCCCGGCAAGTAAAACCCTGAATTAAACAACTAATCTATCGGATCTATTTTTGTTCAAATAGTTTTGGCCGCCGAGTTGGGTTTTGTCAATATAGTAGACAACATTTCCTTGGCAAGTTCTTGGAACGCTGGAATTCAAATTAATCCAAACTTTTGTCGTGTGTAAAACGGTGTTTTATATATTGAAGTTCGCCTAATGCAAAGATCGTGGGCCACTTCAGGTAGAGGGTAACTGTTAAAATGATTCTGATGAATGTGGTGTGTGATATGAATGAAAGAGAAAGTGGTAGGAAGCGAAGATTATGAGGATAAGGAGGATAGATAACGATTGAGCCATAGCTTGAAGAGGTTAAGGTCTTAGTGTTTAGAGTAGTTTTTACGCGAAAGTCTGTTCCATAAAATGGTAGTTCTGTGGGAAAAAGGTGACTGATTGAAAGTTCTTCCTTTCGTTTCGAATATGACAGAAACGAGTGTGATTCGTCTGCGTGGAATTAATCTGGCTTAAATATCTGAAATGGTTGAACAACAGAATAGAGCTATTGTACTTGCTTAATATTGGAGTTGCTGAATTTTCTTTGTTCATTTTTTTGTCCTTGTGAGTGTCAAATTTTACGCACTCTCTTTTCTCATTATGCGACCTAGAAATTTCAACAGAGTCTTCCTGATGTTAACAATAAATTTCCTTTTTGTTTTGATTTTCGCTAAAACTTCCTTGTTGCTCACATGTTAAGCCCATAACATTCTCAGCAAAATTCTATAGAACTACATTTCTGATGCTTGAAGTCTCTTATTCATCTATGAAGAGATTGTACAGCATTCACTGCCATATATTAGGACTATATTACATAACAGTTTAGTACACTTTTCTTTGTTTCTAACGAATTTTCTTGTTTCCTAATACTTTGTTTAGCTTTTGGAAAGCATCTTTCTTAAAACTTTTTTACAAAGTTGAAAAATGACGAAACTAGTTGTAAAGAATCAATGTATTCGCTTAGGTGATTAATACAAGGGGTCTCTTAATAATTGTCGGGGTGGAAATATCCTCAGTATTCAATAAATGGAAAGTCTTAATAAAATGGGGTCGGAAAAACATTTAAAGCAGAGGTTCCCAGCCTGGGCGATATCACCCACCAGTGGGCGATTTCAACAGTCGGTTGGGAGATGAGCAACTGAACTGGTTGGAGACTGAAAATTATGGTGGGCGATATAGGATTTTGAATATTAAAATAAACTATTTCAACATACGCTACTCGAAAAATATTCATAGGAGGTATGCAAAGAACCTATATATATATGTATGTATATATATATATATATATATATATATATATATATATGTATATATATATATATATATATATATATATATATATATATATATATATGTGTGTGTGTGTGTGTGTGTGTGTGTAAATATATAGAAAAATAGGAAAGAACACGTAAGTAAATAATCCGAAGTTCTTTAGTATTCTTGTTTTTATTTTAAAAAAACAGTGCTCAATACAAAAGTAAAGCCTAAAAAATTTCGCTTGAAGATGATACAGGGCTTGATACTTTAATTCAATTTAATTTTAATAATTATATTGAAGTTTTTGGCTCTTGCTTTTGAAACATGAGAACTCTTATGTAGCGAAGGAATCATATTTTTTAAAAATAATTATAATTATAATTATATATATATATTCATTTATGCATGTTTCATTAAATAATATAGACATGTGTTGTCTATTTTATGTAAATTCTTTTCATATCGTCTGATAAGCTTAATAACATTATCATTAAACGAAGGAAGAAAATCACAATATTGATACATATTTTTTAAATCCTATCTAAGCTTTCGGCTTACATAAGCCATTATCAAAGATGACAATTACATTACAATATATTAAGCAATACACGGACAAAACAGTGATGATAGTATGCACGAGTTTGTCGTTGCTTGGAAATCTTCCATGTAAACCGAAGCAGACTATCATTATTGTTTTGTCCGTGTATTGCTTAATATATTGTAATGTAATTGTCATCTTTGATAATGGCTTATGTAAGCTTAGATAGGATTAAAAAATATGTATCAATATTGTGATTTTCTTTCTTCGTTTAATGATAATGTTATTAAGCTTATCAGACGATATGAAAAGAATTTACATAAAATAAATAGACAACAGTTGTCTATATTATTTAATGAAACATGCATCAATGAAAATATGCTGCCTAAATACCCACAATATATATATATATATATATATATATATATATATCAAGTATGTGGTGCAGTTAAATTTACATTACATGAATCATTCAAACAAAAAACAGATATTGAAGTTAATGATATAAATGGCGAGAATACATATTCGCAAACAAATTTAATAAATGACATTAACCCCGAACCTGTAGATGAATGTTATGATCCCTGTTTATAAATTCCAGTTGCATAAGGTCGTTTTTTATTTTTTTTTACAAGCTTTCATCTGTGCATACAGACATCATCAGGTACGGAAATAGATTTGTTTTTTACATCCAGGTAATAACAGGACAACGAAAGAATAGATGTAATCCGAAATTTAAAAATGTGTTATTGTTAATTGTAAGAAATTTTGGAGCGTGCGGTCGCAACGCTGAGGTTGAATTTTTGAATTTTAAGATTGTGCGTTTTTGTACTAATATGGTAATAGGAGAATTCTTTTGTACTGGTAGGTTTAAAATTTCAACCTCAGCGTTGCGACCGCACGCTCCAGTTATCAGTTACCTCCTAATTTCCCTCTGAAAGTTCTCCACTGCCTTAACCGTGTGTTGAACTCACACTCTTTTGAGTCCTGTCACTGGATCTAACCAACACCTTTATCCACTGTGCCATGTGTCCTTGATGGGAAATTAGGCGGTAACTGATAACTGACATCCATTAAAACATGGCACGTGGAACTAGAACAGTCTACCCCAGTGAGCGAAATAAAGGGTTCAGTTCGACATTCCAGCCACCCGAAGAAGGCCGGAGCGTACAACGGCCGAAACGTTGTGATAAACATGTCGACAAAGATGAGGACAATAGTCCGAATAATGTAAATAATGTACATAATACCTCATCTCAGAAATATAGACAGATATAGTTTTCACTGTTGAAATTTTCCTTTCGTTCGTTCTTTAATACGGTAGTATCAGAAAACAGCCGCATAAGTTTGCTTAATTTGTTACCTCCCATTGGTATTTTCTTTTTATGTGCTGTGTCCTTTCAAGACGTAGGCGATAATGGCTCTCCACTTCCCCCTATCTCTTGTGTGGCTCTCAATAAGTTTCGTGCCTCTGTCACCCCCCCACTGCCGCCGGCCACGTGCTGCCATCCACTTGCTTAAGCCCGCCAGGTATGTCAGACGTCGCTTTCCCTTGTCTCCTTTTCACTCTATTCGACCTGTGAGTATCAGATTCTTCAGGCCCTCCTTTCTCATTACGTGTCCCAGAATTTTCATCTGCCTTGTTAAGTATAAGCTTCCTCCTTGTTTGCATCGTTTCCAAGACCTCATCGTTGCTCACACGCTAGGTCCATGATATCGTTAGCATCCTTCTGTAGAACGACATCTCCGTCGCCTAGAGTCTCGTCTTCCTCTCCATGATATCCTTCTTATTTTACTACATCATAAAGTCAGTTTATGAACCAGTAACAAACTTTTACCAAACAATTTTGGTATGCTTTTGAATATTTACTGTACAGGTGAGCGGTGGAAGGTTTTTCCATGTGAAAGTGGGTGATGAGGTAAAAATTTAGCGGAATACCTGATTTAAAGTTTCAAAAGGAGATAAATTAATACACGGGTGTTCTTAATATGCTAGGGTGAGTTGGAAAATCCCCTCCCAAAAGCCCCCTTTCCTACTGGACACGTATGGGTCGTAGTGACAAAATCGCTCTCAAAAGTTTCAATTTATGAAAATGTCTATGCAAATGCCGATAATATTTTTTCCTAATAATCTCTTTAACGACTAATTACCAAAGTGGTTCGTAGCCATTTGATTTCTTCTCGTTCTACATTTTCCAATTTATTCAATCCGGGCAACTTTTATTTTATGTAATTATTTATTGCTGGATTCCATTAAATAATTATCTCCAACTGAATCGTAAACCACCCTCGGGTTCGCCTATTAAAACAGTTGACATTTTACTGTGACTAGTTTTATTTTTGTAATGTTCGTTCGTTTTTTTTTTTCAGAAATACTGCAGACGTCTTTATAATAAACATTATTTAGTATGGAAAGTAGATGGCCGTAAAGCTCAGCCGAAAAAGATGGGGCTTAAGGTTCGCAAGGCTAGCAACATTCGTTATATAAAAGATCTATCTATCTATCTATCTATCTATCTATCTATCTATCTATCTATCTATCTATCTATCTATCTACTTCAGGCTGTTTCTATCTATCTATCTATCTATCTATCTATCTATCTATCTATCTATCTATCTATCTATCTATCTACTTCAGACTTCTCATATCTATCTATCTATCTATCTATCTACTTCAGACTTCTCATATCTATCTATCTATCTATCTATCTATCTATCTATCTATCTATCTATCTATCTATCTACTTCAGTCTTCTCATATCTATCTATCTATCTATCTATCTATCTATCTATCTATCTATCTATCTATCTATCTATCTATCTATCTACTTCAGGCTGTTTCTATCTATCTATCTATCTATCTATCTATCTATCTACTTCAGGCTGTTTCTATCTATCTATCTATCTATCTATCTATCTATCTATCTATCTATTTACTTCAGGCTTCTCATTATCTATCTATCTATCTATCTATCTATCTATCTATCTATCTATCTATCTATCTATCTACTTCAGACTTCTCATATCTATCTATCTATCTACTTCAGGCTGTTTCTATCTATCTATCTATCTATCTATCTATCTATCTATCTATCTATATACTTCAGGCTTCTCATATCTATCTATCTATCTATCTATCTATCTATCTATCTATCTATCTATCTATCTATCTATCTACTTCAGGCTGCTCATATCTATCTATCTATCTATCTATCTATCTATCTACTTCGGGCTGCTCATATCTATCTATCTATCTATCTATCTATCTATCTATCTATCTATCTATCCATCTACTTCGGGCTGCTCATATCTATCTATCTATCTATCTATCTATCTATCTATCTATCTATTTCAGGCTGCTCATATCTATCTATCTATCTATCTATCTATCTATCTATCTATCTATCTATCTATCTATTTATCTATCTACTTCAGGCTGATCATATCTATCTATCTATCTATCTATCTATCTATCTATCTATCTATCTATCTACTTCATGCTGCTCATATATATCTATCTATCTATCTATATATCTATCTTAAATGGATGTTTTTAAATCTTGCCGATTTCATTTTGATTTTATCTTTTTTTCTATCACTTTCGTCATTAGATATCTCACACTGTGATATTAGAAGTTCTGCAAGGAGAAATGTCGTAAAAACAACAACAACAACAACAAAAAATCCAAGCATCCCGTAGTTTGTGCGCATGTGCATGTGCACCAACAACAAATTTAGTCCGATGAACACCTAAAGGACGAAACAGCGTCACGAGAAAACTTTTTCCACTTTCTCATACATTTCCCTCTTATATATATATATATATATATATATATATATATATATATACAGGTAAAAGACAATAGGAAAACTGTATTATTAGCAGTCGTGTTTCGTCCAATGTGGATTTTTTCAAGGCAAAAACGAAATTAATTTATTGAACACAAAGTAACTATTAACAGCAAACACAATGTCCTTAGCAACTAGAAGAATTTAGAAAATGCTAATGTACTCATATTGTTAACTGAAACTTACGTCAAGTACTTTCACGTGTAGGAATTTTGTTTTTATTGTTGTGTCGACGGGTTCAATCATTTTCTTTTGATTTCTTGATATACTTCTGTATGTTGGCCTGGGTAAATATTAACTCTGTTATTCTGTTAGGAAATGGGATATTTTACCTTTACACATATTCTCTTTTTCTACAAGTTAAATCTGAAAAATATTTCATATATATATACATATATATATATATATATATATATATATATATATATATATATATATATATATATATAGTCATCCACATACAAGCCTGTTTCGCTGTATCGAAACCCTACCGATTTGACATCAGTGTGAGATTCTACCCATAAGCTATCGGCGTATTATATACGCGATGTATTCAAAAGCCAGTAGCCAAAAGCGCTCAGTTCGTAACTGAAGAGCGATATATCTATACTACGAATAATAAATATGTATTTTTTCATCACCATTTGGTTTCATATCCGTGGCAATGGTCAGCAACGGATGGAAAACTGACCATTGAAAAAATCTAAATATTGGTGCTTGAGTTTTATAACGGCTAGTTTTCAGTTCACACCTGTAGATTGCTACGTGCATGAAAGTAGAATTGATTTGTTCGTTTCCTACGGCTTTTAAACCAATCGCCGGTAATTTAAAACGTGTTGAAACGTGAATCTGTAATTGCAACCCAGAATATAGTTTCATATTATCGAATAGAAAAGAGAAAAAAAGAAAAAAATTCAAAGAAAATTCCGTTGTAAATTGAAGTTATGTCAGTCTCCTGAAGCACGTTGTGTCTACTTGGGATCCAAACGCTTATAAATGAAGATTTTACCGTTGTTATTAACAATATCAATAGAAAAAATATAGCAGGCGGAGGACTGGCCCAGTGAACGTAATGGCGCGCAATGGTATGGATGTGCTTTGGCGGCCACGAACGTGCCTACACGTATGGGGAAATACGAACTAACTATAATGCCGACACAACGAAAATTATTGCTAAACCGATTGGGACGTCACGCGGATCAACAAGGCCCGCGATGCCCAGTGAGGAACCAGACTGCATCTGGAATAAACTCTACCCAACGAGAACTAGAGGAAAAACCACGCCGAGGACAGACCCCACTGGGTCCTTCTATATGCATTAAAAGTAAATCACACAAAAAGAACAATAAATAAATGGTCATGGGAAGAGTATATTGTGGTAATGATAGCATATTACATGGCTACTGTAAGTCCGACAAACGACTGAAGGCGACTATAATATCTGACGAGATAAACAGCCCTCAAACAGAATAAACACCGATGCCAACAAAGTAGCCAATGTTTGGCGAAGCATCATCAGAAAAATGATTACCTGACATAGAACTCGAAAGCATCCGAGAAAAAAAAAAAAAGATTAAACGTTAACATCGAGACGCTAAATGCCAACAATCTAGAGGAGACAGATGCAGAGGAACAAATAGGACCCAGTTTCAATAATCCCTCTGGGTTACACAAGTAGATAAAGGAAGATAATGGCGAATATGAGAGAGACAAAAACATCCGATGTTAATGGGAGAATGTAAAGGAAACGTCTTTCGGGGTAAGGCCAACAATTCCAAAAGTAAGAAAGAACCGTCAAGTGAAGGAAATCGCTAACCAAACAATTAGAATCAAAGGGACAAAATAGAAAGACCGATGAACCTGACAGAAATTAATCATCTTATAGACGCAGCCTCGGCAACAATTACAGAAACAATAGGTGAAAAAGTACAAAACACAACGCAAACGAAAAAGAAAAATTCAAGTCCGAAAAGAAACAAAATAGAAAACGAAATAAACTACAAAGAACAATTGTCACCTCTAAGTGAAGTAGACAAGGTCTCCAAAATGAAAGAAAGAAAAAGGAGACAAATAAAACGAAGCCTTGACATAAAGAATAAGACTGACGTGCCAAAAGTTCAAGAGAAGCTGAAAGAAATTCCAGCAAAGGTACAGAGAATCAGGCAGTATGGAAAAAGAAACCGATTCTTCTGGGAAAATAAAATCTTCAAAGAAGACGGCAAGAAACTACACCGGGAACTAGAAAATAATAAAATACAGATAAATGACCGACCTGATATCCAGGAAGTCGAGGGGTTCTGGTGCAAGATGTAGGAAAACAGCAAAATGCTCAATGAAAGAGCTACATAGATGAAGCAACAACAGAAACAACACAGATATAGGGTGCGAAAAATGGGCGGGTATCAATATTACTGAAGCAACCTCTGTCATCTGCAAAGCCAAAAACTGGAAAGCATCTGGAATATCCAATTTTTGGATAAAACCTTATCTAGCGCCCACCAAGCCCTCGCACTGGCATACAACGATATGATCATAAATGCAGAAAAATGCCCCAAATGAGTAACGTTGGGAGCAATATACCTACTCACTGAAACAGAAGAGACGCAGAACCCCAATAACTATAGGCCCATCATTTGCCTACCAGCAATATATAAGATAGATAGATAGATTGTTTGTTTAACCAGTATATCGACCTTCGTTGGGCCATTTAATGCTGAAAAGGTTTTTTTTCTTCTTTTTCAAAAAAGTATAGTTGGTAATATTGTTTTTCAAAAAAGTATAGCTGGTAAAATTGTTTTTCAAAAACGTATCGCTGGTAATAATATTTTTTCAAAAACGTATAGCTGGTAATAATAGTTTTCAAAAAGAAATGTGCTGGAAAAAACCTGGAAGTTTGGAAAAGACCTGGAAGTTCATATTTGCCCAAAACTACTTTGCATAAACACACACAAAGGACTGTACAGATACCAAAGATTACCTTTTGGAATTAAGGTCGCGCCGGCTATATTCCAACAGACAATGTATACGATGCTTGCCGGACTAGAGTACACAATTGCATACCTGGATGACGTATTGATTAATAGCGAAAGCGTTGAACAACAATACAGGAAGTATTTAAAAGAATACAAAGCTATGGATTCAAAGTAAAAGAAAATAAGTGCGATTTTTTCATGAAGAAAATTAAATACCTTGGCCATATAATAGATCAAGAAGGTAGACGACCAGACCCTGAAAGGTCAACAGCAATTAAAAAATTGCCTGTACCTAAAAACATAACAGAACTACAAAGTTTTCTAGGATTAGTAAGTTACTACCAGGAATTCATACCTGAAATGCATAAACTTCGCGCACCACTGAACGAGCTGCTAAAGAAAGAAAAAGTTTGGCAGTGGACAGATCAATGCCAAAAAGCATTTGACGAAATAATCAAAATGTTAACTTTAGAATTATTTTTGGAACACTACGATCCCAAACTAGAAATTATTGTAGCAAGTGACGCTAGCGCCTACGGAGTCGGAGCGTGTATATTACATAAAATGCCAGATGGGACAATAAAACCCATCGCACATTCTTCTCGAACCCTGTAACCAGCGGAGAAAAATTATTCACAAATAGAGAAAGAAGTTCTAAAAATTATCTTCGCAGTCACGAGGTTTCATAGGTACATCTATGGTAGACATTTTACTCTTCAGACGGATCACAAACCGTTACTAACAAGTTTCGGTTCGAAAAAAAGTCTACCGGTTTACACCGCAAATAGGTTACTTAGATGGGGAACAATTCCTCTGAACTATAATTTCAGATTGGAATATTTACCAACGAAAAAGATCGGGCATGCGGATGGTCTGTCGAGACTTATACCAACAAAGACAGAGCCATTGGAAGATACGGTAATCGCAGCCTTAAGAAACGGAGAAGACACCAGGACAGTACTATATTGTACAGTTAGAAATCTCCCAGTCACATTGCAAGACATAAAAAATGAAGCCAAAAACGACGAATTTGTTAATGAAACAAAAGCAAAAATAGCAGAAAAAAATGAGCTAATATCGGACAGCTTTTCTCTATGCGACAATGTGTTACTTTACAACGAAAGGGTTGTAATTCCCAAAACATTACATATGCGGATCTTAAAGAATTTCCATAGGGGCCATCCTGGTAAAAATAGAATGAAGTCGCTAATGCAAGAATATGGACCAGGATATTACTCAGATGGTGGAAATGTGCAAGGTTTATAATTTAGCAGCCAATTATACATAAGCCATAGCCAGAGACTGACCGTCCGTGGTCAAGAATACACGCAGATTATGCAGGACCAATTGACAGTTTTTACTATTTAATCATTGTGGATAGCTATAGTAAATGGCCGGAGGTGTTTCGTTGCAAAAAATCCTACTTCAGAAACGACCATAAATTGCCTTCACGAGCTATTCGCTCGGTTTGGTGTAGTGGATTGCCTAGTCACAGATAATGGAACGCAATTCACGTCAGCAGATTTCCAAGAGTTTTTCGAAATTTATCAAGTAAAACATATAAAATCCCCGCCTTATCACCCAAGATCAAATGGTCAGGCGGAGAGATTCGTTGATACACTCAAAAGAGCGTTACGAAAATCCTATGATGTGCCTACCGAAAAAGCACTCCAGCAATTTCTTCAGGTATATCGAATAACGCCAAATAATGCTACGCCATCAACATTATCACCAGCAGAAGTGATGTTTGCTAGAAAAATCAGATCGGAATTTGATAAGTTGCTACCAAGTAAAACAAAACAAGTAATACAGTCCTATGCACCAAAAAGAAAATTTCTCCCAGGAGAAAAAGTTTTTTTTAAAGCCTATAAAAATAACACATCTTACTGGGAGCAAGGCACAATTGAGAAAAGAATTGGCAAGATGGTTTGCATAATTCAGGGACAAAAATTCTCACATAGAAGACACGTGAACCAAATAAGGAAAAGACTGTCACAGGACGCTAACGGTCCACCTCAAGAAGAGGTAATGGACACGATTTTCGATACGTTTGATATAAAAAGACCGCAAACAATGCCAGAACCAAGAAAATCGTCTCGAAAAAGAAAATTTACAGAACCTTTGGAAATAGATCCAAAGAAAAAATAGATATTAAAAACCCCTGCTACGCAAAAGCTTCGGAAGCGGGATGTTATGGGGAACTTTCCCATAATAGTAATGGACTATCCCGTACACCATAAATACTG
>OZ038513.1:50957833-51017833 GCA_964036315.1 Acanthosepion esculentum | reverse complement strand
ATATATATATGTTTTTTTATACTAAGGTCTAAGTGCCACTCAAAGAAGAAATTTACTGGATGAGGTTGTTATTAGGGTGTAAGAGGAGTAAGTAAGAAGTCTGTATTATAAGGATATGTGGGGTGGATAAGGTTTGAACCTTGACTTGAAGTTCGTAATGCACGGGGAAGCATCCTTTCGAAAGTCTGATTCATCCAGTAATAATTACGAGAAAGAAACTTTCTCTGAAGAACTTTCTCCTTACAAATGGAATACGAAGGAAATGAGGATGAGTTGACCCTGTGTATGTGGTATGGTGGGTCCAAGCTGTGGTTGTCTGGACCGGTGAAACCACGGAATGTCGCTCGTCACAAAAATGGCGAAAGATCAGCGAGAGGCGAGCCATGGTTGGTGTGTGGGAAAGGAATTGTAGAGTGGTGTTAGAGAGGAAAATATGTGAGGGAGAGAAAGTGAGAGAGAGAGAGAGGGATAGAGAGAGAGAGAGTGGTGTCGGGAGAGAAAGTGAGAGAGAGAGAGGGATAGAAAGAGAGAGAGAGTGGTGTCGGGAGAGAAAGTTAGAGAGAGAGAGGGATAGAAAGAGAGAGAGTGGTGTCGGGAGAGAAAGTGAGAGAGAGAGAGGGATAGAAAGAGAGAGAAAGAGAGAGTGGTGTCGGGAGAGAAAGTGAGAGAGAGAGAGGGATAGAAAGAGAGAGAAAGAGAGAGTGGTGTCGGGAGAGAAAGTGAGAGAACTCGAGGGATAGAGAGAGAGTGAGAGAGAGAGAGAAAGTGAGAGAGCTCGTGGGTTAGAAAGAAAGAGAGAGAGAGAGAGTGGTGTCGCGAGAGAAAGTGAGAGAGAGAGGGATAGAAAGAGAGAGAGAGAGTGGTGTCGGGAGAGAAAGTGAGAGAGCTCGAGGGATAGAAAGAGAGAGAGAGAGAGAGAGGGTGGTGTCGCGAGAGAAGTAGAATATCCTTTTAGCTTTTGCAGTGATGTTTTTTTTGTTTTCTTTCTGATCAGCTCGAGATTAAACAAAGACGCCATCATTTCCTTCCGTTTTCATCGATTTTTGTTCACAATTTAAAAAAAAAAATTCCTAAAAACATTGAATATTTGCTTTGGATCGTTAAAAATTCGTAAATCCGACTTCTATTAATCGTCACTATAGCCAGTATCAAAATAGATAACAAAATATTATTATTTATTAAGAATCAGGACCCCGCTCGAGATTTGGAAATGCCGTAGAGCGTAACGCTGAGATCCGATGCTATGATAATTGAAGCAGTGTTCATAAACTTCGTTTAAGGCCAGATTGAAAAATTGAATCTTTTGAGACCACCACAGATCTTTTCAAACTTGTGCAAACTTGTTGTCACTTGATTGATTTGAAAAAATATAAACAATTTTCTCTGAAAACAATTTCTTAGTAAAACAGGTTTCTCAATTCCAGTAACTGTTATCGCTCTTTCCAGTACTGATTGGGGGTTTGCTTCCTAAAGTTTTATTTTGCCACTTGAATGATATGTTTTTTAGGTCTTATCAACATTTTGCAGGTTATTTAAAGCCAGAAAATAGTGATACACGTCTTACTAATTTACCCATACGTGGCGGGAGAAGTGGATACATACCTTTCTCGAGGGTAAGTGAATATAACGAACCCGACTGGAATTGGAACACGGCTCTCCGATTAACAATGTTGAGCCATTATCTACTACATCACTCGCACATTGAAGCTTACAGCACCTGGTATTCCCAAGCGTTCACCCATCTAGGCACTGACCAAGCTCGACCTTGCTTAACTTCGGCGAACGTACGGGAATCAGTGTTTCAATATTATGCAGCCATAAGCCTTTTTTCACTTGACCCCCAACAATAACCAGTAGATATCTCTTCTGCGAACATGCAATTGAATAATAATAATAATAATATGCCCTGATACTAACCAGGCTTGGCTCTCATGGCTACTGATCTTAATTTATTGGATTTGTTAACATCTGCAAGTTTTGTTTTGCTGAATTTATACAGGCTACAGTAAATATCCCAGACTTGTCACACAGACTGACTTTAAACAGTTGAGTATATCCTCCTAGGAAAACCTTTTCCAGTCTCTTTTTTGATCTCACGACACACTTGAACTTCCACAATACACTTAAATTATGGTAGTGTTAATGATAATATTAACCGTTTCCCTATAAGGAAACATTTGGTATTCAATGACCGAGCAGTCAGTACTACTTTCAGTTGAAAAAAATAAACTTCTTTCTTTTAAGACAATTTGCTAGGAGAACAGTTTTCTCAAGTCCAGTAGCTGTTATCGCTCTTTCCAGGATTGATGAGGGTTTCCTTCTTAACCTTTTCTTTGAAGTAGTGTGGAATGTCAACATCTGGCTTATGTCATTATTTTCTCTTCTCAAGTCCAGTAGCTGTTATCGCTCTTTCCAGTATTGACGAAGGTTTCCTTCCTAACCTTTTCTTTGAAGTAGTGTGGAATGTCAACATCTGGCTTATGTCATTATTTTCTCTTCTCAAGTCCAGTAGCTGTTATCGCTCTTTCCAGTATTGACGAAGGTTTCCTTCCTAACCTTTCATTTGAAGTAGTGTGGAATAATTATGTCATTATTTTCTTCTAGAGTCACATATGCTATCCATTTTATTTGTTGCTGCTGTTGGTAGTCCTCAAGCGATGTGGATTCTGTTATTTGGTACTGTTCTTTGTGGATCTATAGCGCCAGTTCACAATGTTCAAAGAAGGGTGACCTTTGACAAGACCCTCAGGATTTATTCGCTCAAAGCCTTTTTTCCCTATTTATCTATTGAAACGGTTGTCTCCAGGTGACAGTTTAGATATTTATTTATCCTCTAAGGCAATCTTTTCCAATCTCTTTTTTTATCTCACGACACACTTGAACTCAGAGTTAAACTTCCACAATACACTTAAATTATGGTAGTGGTAATGGTAATATTAACCGTTTCCCTATAAGGAAACATTTGGCATTCATAGACCGAACAGATAGTACAGCTTGGATGTGCGGATGGTGTAATGGATAACGGTTCAGAATAGGAGTTTAGAGTGCCGAGTTTCAGTTCCAGTCGGGTTCGTTATATTCCCTTGCGTACAAATAAGTTTTGGGAAGGTATGGATTCACATCTTTTCCACCAGCTAAGGGTTAATTATTAGGACTTGTATCGGTAAACAATGATTATCTCACTAAATTATTGGAATCTAAAAATGTTCTCTGGCTTTAAATAAATCTCAAAATGTTGATAATCCGTAAAAAAATCAACCGAGATGTTGAGTACATTTAAAGGTCTTGATATAATGTTAATTGAAATGGTGATTAAGTAAAGAATTAACCCCCTTGACATGTGAACATTAAAATTACCAGATTTTCAGATGCTAAGATGCCAACTTTATGAGAGTTTGTTTTTTAATGTTTGCTTCCCGTTAAAAAATTCCTTTTGTGAAGATGCATAGGCCAAGAAAACAAAACGATCTGCTTTTTTTTTCTTAAATCCTAAAATTCACCCAAAACAAGACAGGACAGCCGCTTGAGCTGACATTCAAAATGTTTAAGATGAATGCGATGTGTGACATGAATGAAATTGTTATGAATGAAAGCGACATGAATGAAAATGACATGAATGAAAGTGTTATGAATGAAAGCGACATGAATGAAAATGACATGAATGAAAGTGATATGAATAAAATTGTTATGAATGAAAGTGAAATGAATGAAAGTGTGATGAATGAAAGTCACATGAATGAAAGTGATATGAACGAAAATGATATGAATGAAAGTGACATGAATGAAAGTGTTATGAATGAAAGTGACACGAATGAAAGTGACATGAATGAAAGTGATATGAATAAAATTGTTATGAATGAAAGTGAAATGAATGAAAGTGTGATGAATGAAAGTCACATGAATGAAAGTGATATGAACGAAAATGATATGAATGAAAGTGACATGAATGAAAGTGTTATGAATGAAAGTGACACGAATGAAAGTGACATGAATGAAAGTGATATGAATAAAATTGTTATGAATGAAAGTGAAATGAATGAAGTGTGATGAATGAAAGTCACATGAATGAAAGTGATATGAACGAAAATGATATGAATGAAAGTGACATGAATGAAAGTGTTATGAATGAAAGTGACACGAATGAAAGTGACATGAATGAAAGTAATATGAATAAAATTGTTATGAATGAAAGTGAAATGAATGAAAGTGTGATGAATGAAAGTCACATGAATGAAAGTGATATGAACGAAAATGATATGAATGAAAGTGACACGAATGAAAGTGTTATGAATGAAAGTGACACGAATGAAAGTGACATGAATGAAAGTAATATGAATAAAATTGTTATGAATGAAAGTGAAATGAATGAAAGTGTGATGAATGAAAGTCACATGAATGAAAGTGATATGAACGAAAATGATATGAATGAAAGTGACATGAATGAAAGTGTTATGAATGAAAGTGACACGAATGAAAGTGACATGAATGAAAGTAATATGAATAAAATTGTTATGAATGAAAGTGAAATGAATGAAAGTGTGATGAATGAAAGTCACATGAATGAAAGTGATATGAACGAAAATGATATGAATGAAAGTGACATGAATGAAAGTGATATGAATGAAAATGATATGAATGAAAGTGATATGAATGAAATTGTTATGAATAAAATTGTTATGAATGAAAGCGACATGAATGAATATGACATGAATGAAAGTGTTATGAATGAAAATGACATGAATGAAAGTGATATGAATGAAAGAATATGAGCTAGGTAAAATAGGAGGGTAAGGAGGATACCCAGGACTCTCCTCAGTAGTCTTTAATATCAATTGGCGCATTTCACTTGAGATCAAGTGACTGCAATGATTTTCAGTTTTTCAGCACACTTCTCATTATTGAAGGTTGTGTCGAAAGTAATGTTTCCTCTTTATTTCAACAGAAACTACAGACAATGTGATGAAAATAGCACCGTTGAGTGGATCTGGTTCTCAGTTATTTTATACAAGAATTTGCCCAATCATAGGCTCCAGAGGAACTCAATGTAGAGTTTTACTGTAAAAATATCAATGATAAATGGTGTGTGATATGTACGAAGGGGAGGTGCTAAGAAGTGAATATTATGAGGATAAGGGGGATAGATAACGATTGACTCTTGACTTGAAGAGGTCAAAATTATAGAGTAAAGTGTTACTATTAAAATGGCTAAAATATGGAACTCATCAGAATATTTGCCATGAAATTAGCGATAAATTGGCGATAGGCTTGTGATTTTAAAGTTCCAAGAATTTCGTATAAAGGATTCTCAACCTGAAATGTAAATCATTAATCCAGCTTTTCCAGGACCGGATTATCCCATAGGCTAGTATAAACTGCAGTCTATCTCGCCTCACGTTTCGTTGTAAAGCTGGTTATAAAAAAACCTGTTCTTATTTTTTTTTCTACGGTTGTACTGAAATCTGGGCTAATTTGGTTTGAAATAAATAGTAAAATAGTGGTAATTCTTAAAGAATATTTTTATTGACAAACAAGAGATATTCTCATTAATTTATAGAATTTGCAGTTTACTTCAAGCTATATAAATAAATTATATGGTTTGTGTTGACACGTGCTAATTTGGTTTGAAATAAATAGTAAAATAGTGGTAATTCTTAAAGAATATTTTTATTGACAAACAAGAGATGTTCTCATTAATTTATAGAATTTACAGTTTACTTCAAGTTATCTAAAAAAATTATATGGTTGTGTTGACATGTGATAATTTGGTTTGAAATAAATAGTAAAATAGTGGTAATTCTTAAAGAATATTTTTACTGACAAACAAAAGACAGCTATTCTAGTCTATTTAAAGAATTTGCAATATGTTTATTTCAACCGATGTAAACGTCGCTAAACTATACCACGAGTAAAAAAAATATTCAAGAAGGGTGCGGGCAAGTTAGAGGGTTTCTCCGTCTGAGGTGTGGACACCTAATAATTTCATTAGCCTAGAGGTCCCAAAAGGTTATAATCCGGTTCTGATTGGTCGTTAATTATTCGATAACTGAATAAAAAGAAAAATGCAGTAAACGGATCTGGGTCAGCAACGCTTAAGCATTACTATTTAATGATGAAAGAATTTCGCTTCTGCGACCGACTGTTTAGAAATGAGAAACCAAATCATAAAGACGCATCCATGTGGAAGTTTTCGAGAAGTATCAATTCTATTTTGGTGAAAGTGTTGTAAAGAGAAAAGGAAATTTTTTGTTGTTCTAACAGACGAGTTGTTCAGTGTGAAAAAATGGCGGAAAAAATTGACAGAATACGAATGTAAATGGATTCTTTGCTTTCAGCAAATTAGCACCAGGATACTTTTATTTGATAATTTGCTTTGTAGGAAATGCGATCAAGTTAATATTTACGTAACTAGAAGAAAAATAGAAACGAATCGCACAAAAGTAAACGATGTTTGACGCTGTAAAGACACGGAGGCGATGATCGAATATAAAAGAAAAGGAAAAAGAAAGGCAATGTGTATGTGTGAAGCATTAGCCAATCAAATGCCTTTGTGTAAAAGGCCATTGCAAATGTGCGTCTCTTTGTCAGTTTATTCTTATTGAGTGTGTTTAGTTGATGTATCGGACGTTTGGGTATGGCTGAAGTATAAGCAAAAGACCCTCTCCTGGATGATGGGATCTTGGGTAGTAAAGCCATACTGGAGGCGGGGTGGGGATAAAGTAGGAAGAACTAAACGTGGGAGAGAAAAAATGGCATAACAAATAGGGCAGAAAAGAAAAGAAAGAAATAAAGTGAAAGGGGAAGGAAGAGAAAATGAGAGGAAGAAAGGCCGAGGGTGGAAAGAAACAAGTAAGAGAGAGGGGTAAGGATAGAAATATAGAAGAGGTATAAGTAAGAGAGAGAGAGAGAGAGAGAGAGAGAGAGAGAGAGAGAGAGAGAGTGTGTGTGTGTGAGAGAGTGAGGTGAATCAATTGTGGAAAGAATGAAAGGAAAATGGAAAATGAGTGGGAAAAAGAATACTGAGAGTGGAAGGAATAGGTAAGTAGGTGAAAAGAGCGATATATATATATATATATATATATGAGAGGGAGAGGGGGAGAGATGGGGGAAGAGAGAGGAATGAATCCATTGCAAGGGAGAAAAAGTGAGCATGAGTAAGAGAAACGAGACTAAAAGTGTAAAGAAACAAATGAGAGAACAAGAGAGAGAGAGAGAGAGAGAGTGAGAGAGAGAGATAAAGAGAAAGAGAGAGAGAATTAGTGAAATAGAGAGGAACGAATTGTGGAAAGTGATAGGAAAAAAGAGAAATGAGTGAGAGGAAGGGAAATGAAAGTGAAAAGAAACAAGTAAGAGAGAGGGACGTAGTTAGGTAGGTAGGTAGAGAGAGAGAGAGAGAGAGAGAGAGAGAGAGAGAGACGAATCCATTGTGAAAAGCGAAATAAAATAGATAAGAGAAAATGAAACTAGAGAATCACTGTGTCTGGAATTATATATATATATATATATATATATATATATATATATATAAATTTTTATATATACCAGGAGAACATTTCAACTTTCTTACCTGATCTTATTATTACAAGATAAGGTACTTAATAAGAGAAGTGATAACATTTTATATAAAAACGAAACTAAATGAAAATGACAAGACTATATACCCAAACACATTACGGTATAAATTTAAATTTAATAGTTTAAAATGTCAGCGTCCCCTCTCCTCCATTCGCGTGTGTAGTTACATTAACGTAAACATAACTTTAGTCTGATGAAGTCCTAAAGGTCGAAACACGACAAACGAAAATTGTTTTTCTAATTTGTTATTAATTTTCCTAATATATACAGGGTGTATCAAAAATACTTTTACAAACTTTGGGGGAGAGTTCCTCACACCAAAACAAGGAAAAATCCATATAAGCATATGTCCCAAATTCCATCGTTTTGAGTTAAGTTTAAGATTTATCATAGACGGTGTTCAATGTACAATTAACACGATCCATATATACAATCCAAAATACTTTTCCTGACACCAAAACAAGGTAAAATGTCTATATAAACATATGTGCAAAAGGCCAATATTAAAAATGTTCTCCCCCTGCTTCTACACACGCATGCACCCGTCGGATCATTGACTGGCGGACCCTTTCAAATACTACCTCATATTGTCGAATGGTTTCGCAGTATATATATACATATATATATATATATATATATACATATACATACACACACACACACACACACACACACACACACACACACACACACACACACACACACATATATATATATATATATATATATATATATATATATATATATATATTATAATTATTTAAAAAATATTATTCATTCCCTAAATAAGTAAATAGATAAAATAAATAAAACAAAATTATCTCGACACTTAACGACATACCGTGGTGCCAAAAGCTATCTTTCCCTTTACACTGACCAGACGATGAGCGTACATGAATGCCACCATGCGCTTTTAAATAGACACCCCACCCTACCTCGGCTTGACCTTTTCGTAGGTGTCTGATATGTGGATAAGAATTAACTGTTAGACCACCTAACCAAAATGCCCCCCCCCCCAGCCGTTCCCATAGTAATTAATTTTTTTCAAAGGAACATGCTTATAAAGATGCGTAAATTTCATGATTGGTTATTCCTAAATTTTCGCTTGAGGATGAAACAGGGCTTGATACCTTAATTCAATTTAATTTGAATACTTATATTGAGGGTTTCGGCTCTCATTTTTGAAACATGAAAACCCTTATGTAGCGAAGGAATCATATTTTTTTAAAAAATAATTATAATTTAAGCTCTACTTCTGTATGGAGCACATTTAAAAAAAAATAAAAACACAGATACTAAAGAACTCCGGATTATTTACCTAACGTGTTTTTTCTTATTTTTCTGCATACCTACACACACACACACACACACACACACACACACACATACACACACACACACATATATATATATATATATAGTGAGAGAGAGAGAGAGAGAGAGAAGTAGAATTTTAGTACTCTCTTTTATTTTTTGTAAAATCTTATTGTTATATCTCTTGCGAGGTCATTATTTCATTATTCTTTTCTGTCGATTTACAACCAGTGTCTCCCCCTACGACTGATTGTGTGCCTGCATCTTCCGTTTCTTTAGAAAACCCTGATTTATAATTTGGGCCTAAAAACATCCTCCACTCACGCTTTTGACATACCTGATTTGAAAATTAAAATTATGAAATTCATTGAATTATTCCCTTTTGTTTCCTTGGGCAATTTTTATCCACTCTCGGCCTGCTAAACCAGCCACTGCTTCAGTAGTGTCCCGTTGGCCAGCATTACTTGTTTCCGCCTCCAACGACGAGGACGAGGAGTTGGCTTTGGAAGGTAAATCTCATCAACGCTATTTTCCTACCAAGTCGGCATCTATGCGGATGACACCACAAGTTACTCCTGCCTCGGAAACAAATCTAGTGCCACTGACAAAATTAACCTGGCTGTTCGTCTCGAAAAGGACCTTCAATCGGTTGTCAACTGGGGCAGGAATTGGCTGGTTAACTTTAACGCTTCCAAAACAAAACTGCTCTCCATTAATCACCACAGGGATCCTTCCCTGCATCCCATTAGAATGTCTGAAGCTCAACTTCTCGAGAGCTCCTCTCTGCGGCTGCTCGGTCTCACGCTGTCTGCTGACCTGAGATGGAACAACTACATTGAGTCGATTGCTTCACCCACCGCAAGGAAAGTTGGCTCCCTGTGCCGGGCCAGGAAATTCTGAATTGATAATCCAAATTTACAAAGCAACCATCCGCCCTTTCATGGAGTATTGCTGCCATATATGGTCTGGAGCCCCTTCTGTTTGCCTCAAGGTTCTTGATAAGATCCAGAGATGGGTATGCAATGTAATTGGCCCTGATCTGGCTTCTCGTCTGCAGTCTCTCTCTCACAGACGCACCGTCGCCTCTCTCTGTCTCTTTTATAAATACTTCCATGGTAATTGCTCCGATGAGCTGCTATCGCTGGTTCCGAGGCTCCATGAATTCAAGCGTCCTACGAGGCTGGCATCCCGTTCCCACCCTTTCACTGTTGAAACTGTTAAATTTAGACGTCTCTTCTACACCAATAGCTTCATATCTCGCACCTCACGCCTATGGAACTCCCTTCCTCCTTCCTGTTTACCTGATAACTATGATCTCCAACTATTCAAGTGTAACGTCAATCGACATCTCCAGTTGCCTTGATCTATCCTCTATCCTTCTCCACATCCTTTCCTCTAACACTCCTATTTGCTCTCGCTCCAAATCCTCTGTAACCCCTTGTGTGCTAGTGGCTTCCAGACTTGCCTAGGGTGAAAAGCTTTAAAAAAATACCAGTGCCAGACATGGCCACTAAAAAAAAAAACCTTGAGAGGAAAGTGATAACTTGTGTGATGAAATGCCTGAGGAAACCAGTGAACAAGACCAGGCGAGACAAGATAAGGAATGAAGCAATAACAGATATGAGAGTAGCAATACCAATCATACAACACAACAAACTTCAGAGGATGAAGTGGTTCGGACACCCCACACGTATGCCTATCAACCAACCAGCCGTACTAGCATACACCGTCAGGTACTCTGGCTGGAGAGCGTGAGGCAGACCAAGATTCCTTGCACTGGGTGAGCAATAATGTGAAACACTGATAAACTCAGACCTTCCTCATCTATGTGGTTGTCCCATTTATAGTGTCACAATTTAATGACGATGTTTGTCAATATTTGCAGCAATTAATCACTACATTTTTCTATCAACGCTGATATTACAGTGCCAGACATGGCCCCCCCCAAAAAACTCCTGAGAGGAAAGTGATCACTTGTGAGATGAGATGCCTGAGGAAAGCAGTGAACAAGACCCAGCGAGACAAGATCGGGAATGAGGCATTAAGAGATATGGTAGAAGCAATACCAATCATACAACACATCGAACGACAGAAGAGCAAGCCGTTTGGACACCTGATTCTGACGCCTATCAACCAACCAGCCCTACGAGCATACACCTTCAGGTACTCTGGCTGGAGAACGAGAGACAGAGCAAGAAGACGCTGGAGCGACTCAGTGGCGGACACTCTCAGAGATACGGGATATCAATCATCCAGACCACTCGCCTTGCCGCTGACAGACGACTCTGTCTCCCCGCGACGACGAACAGCACAAGCGGAAGGAAAAGCTAAACTATTTAATTATTTTAGAAACAGTTTTTTTACCTGAAACATTTATTTATAGAAATAGAACAACTACGACTCATAACTCAAATCACTGTCTGGTTTTCGCTCTTATTATTTTACGTGCCACAACCCTTTTGTGGCTCTCCACAACTTCCTACACTTTGTAATTCTCAGCAATTTTTATCTCCTGACTATCGCTGCAACTCTCTGTTGTGCTTTCTATTTATACAAGGTCGTTAGGTAGGTTGCCTGCTGTTTCTCTGTGTTCTTGTAGGCGATCATGGCTCTCCACAACTTCTAATCCTTTTTAATTCTAAGCTATGTTTATCTCTTGTCTATTTCCCGAAGTCTCTGATCTGTCCCCTATTTACACAAGGTAAGTTGCTTGCTGTTTCGTCTGTCTTTTCTGACGTGGGGGGTTATGGCTCTTCACAACTTCCTATCCTTTGTAATTCTTAGCAGTATTTATCTCTTGACTATCCATCAATCTCTTTGTTCTGCCTTCTATTTAGACAAGCTCGTTAGGTAGGTTGACTGTTCTTTTCTCTGTCTTTTCAGGACGTGTCGTGATCATGGCTCTCCACAATTTCCTATCCTTTATAATTCTAAGCAATGTTTATCTCCTTCCAAGTCTCTATTCTGTCTTCTATTTAGACAAGCTCGTTAGGTACTGATCCTCCACAACTTCTCCGTTTTAGCTTTAAGCATTGTTTATCTGCTTATCCCCCTCCCCAGTCCCTGTTCTGTCATCCATTTTCACAAGCTCGTTAGGTAGGTTACTCGCTATTTCTCTTTATCCCTCTTGCATTCAGTATGTCTTGTGAGTGTTAAATTCGCCGAGCTTGCTTTCTTCATTGACAAACTAAAACTTGCAGATGCAATGAGGTAAAATGGCAGTTTATTAAATATTAGTTTTTCAGTAAAAGGAAAATTCGATTATTATACGTATTCCGTTTTTTTCCCAATATTCTACCCTTTGAAAGATGCATAAAAAATCTTGTACACAGCAGAGCGAGAAAGATTTATGGGTAGAAAAAAAATTAAGGTCGCCGCATTTTCTTGTGTGTGAGTATAATGCATTCATATGTTTTCTGAAGCTAAAAATGTGTAATCGGGTACTAATATCCCGTCGTGATCACCAGGTCATAGTTGAAACACGGAAGAGAGAAATATGTCCTTAATGTTTGCGTGTTCATACCAATTCAGGTTAAACAGTCCGGTATGTGACCAGGTAATGGGAGTGGTATGTGAAAGACGAGTATTCCGATTTGAATTTCCCCCATTATATAACAACACCTTAATCCACGGGCAGAACAGAATAGCTGAAAGAAAAGGAATGATAAACGTGCCTTGTTTTCCGAGAGAGTTTTATACCGCTAAGCCATATACAAAATTATATACACATATTTACTCATGTCCAACACAGAGAAACTATAACACTTGTATACAACAATAAACACTGTGAAAAGTTGCCGAAGAGAGAAAGTCTTACTTGTAATATTTCCCGAAGGGAAAACTGACACTATAGTGTTTTCTCTATGAATCTAGTGAGGTTTTCTCTGTAAGCCCTACCGCTGTGGACTTGTGACCTCCTTCTTCGGGATTTGAACTAGTCTTCGTGACTCTATGCCATATACGTCACTTACCGGCCGTCAGGTGACGCTCGTGACCAGAACTCAACCAAAGTAGGATAATCGCCTTTTGTATCTCCACACAGGAATTAAATAAGATCATTGGGTGTAGTACGACCCCGTAGTACAACCATCCTTATGTACCATATTATTCATTAAAATCTCAATGTCGTACAGATATTTTGCAAAAATATTTAATTTTCCACGATATTGGAAATAGAAATGAACCTGCTGTTTTACCATTGCGTATTTTTTCTCCTAATTTCCGTTTACGAATGACCGATCTTGTGCTTTCTTCTTTGTAACCATTTTAAATCAATTTCGGTAAATTTCCTGTCTTTGAGACAAAAGACGTTTAATTACGCTGAGTTGCAAGGAATAAATATTAGCGAAATATCAAATGTCTTTTGCAAACAATTGTTATGAGCACTTAACCTAATTTGTGTTTTATTGTCTATTGCTTTCAGTCTATTTGCAATCTTGCTCTTACACATAAAGAGTTATTTTTAAGCCGAGAAACAATAGTTAAAAATATTTACTTGTGTATAATACGCACCCCCATTTTTGCCTTTAATTTGTTTCTCATATCACGCACAAGAAAAATAAAGGCACCTCTCTTCATTCTACTGTTGTAATTGCTAGATGTAACCGTGAGTTCTATTCTGATAGATTCTTCCCTCGCATTCCCCTCTGTGAAAATCTCTTCCGTCTTCTTGCTGTTCTGTCAACTAGATCCTGAAAAATTTAAATGCAACATCAATCGTCATCTTACATATTTGCAATTTTACTGCTTCAAGAGGATTTTTTTGCCGAGTGAAAATTTCTGAAAACGTGTACTTGTGTATAATACGCACCCCCATTTTTGCTTTTAATTTTTGTTCAACATTTCTCGTATTACACACAAGAGAGAAAAAAGGCAGGTCTCTTCATTTTACTGTTGTAATTGCTAGATGTAACCGTAAGTTCTATTCTGATAGTTTCTTCTCTCGCATTCCCGCCTTTGAAAATCTCTTTTGATTTCTTGTTTTTCTGTCATCTAGATCTTCAAAAATTTAAATGCAACATCAATCGTCATCTTATGTATTCACAATTTTACTGTTTCAAGTAAGAGGATTTTTATACCGAGTAAAAATTTCTGAAAAACGTGTACTTGTGTATAATACGCCCCCCCCATTTTTACCTTTAATTTTTGTTCAAAATGTCTCGTATTATGCACAAGAAAATACGGTAGGTTAAATTTAAGTCCATTTAAGTTTGTGTGGGTTAGATTTGCTTTTTGAGTAAAATCAGTTGCTTCTTGTTTAAAACCTATTTTGCGTTAGCAGACTTTCAGTCTTGAAAAAAAAATCTAAGTGCCAAAAATTCCAACACAAAAATCTAAAAATAAATGAATGGAATAAAAACAAAATGTCTACCGGCAAGCTGGAAAAAGTCTATAAACGACGTTTCTAATTGTCACTAAAATCGATTGTGACACTATCCTTTCATTTTACCTCTTGATCTAAAAACAACCAGCCTTTGTGAATTGGGCGAATGGCCGAGTGTTTAGAACCTTCGCTTTTCCGACCTGGGTTCGAATCTCGACATCGTTGATTTGTCAAAAAGATAAAGGTGACAAAATGTCTCCTTAATACTACGGTACTATGACTAACATTTACACGGCAAACAGCGGAAATAAAATTATTTCCCTAAAATCTGACGGCCTCGGACATCAAGCACTTTCTTACGTAGAGATAAAGTGACAAAAAAAATATTTTCAATACTTATTCTTCTATGTGCCGTGTCCCTTCTAGACGTTGGTGCTCATGACTCTCCATAATTTCCTTTCCTTTGTAGCTCTTAAAAAATGTTGTCTTCCGCCATCTCTTCCAAAACCTGACCCGCCATCCCATTCACCCAAGCGGACAAAGTCAGTCATGCGTTGCTTTCTTCTTCGTTTTATAATCGGTATCACCCCATGCACGGCGGTAAAATGCCATTAATATACAAAGGTTTACAGGGTGTGGACGTATTAGGAACAGAAACATTAATGATCAGGAAAGAGTAATCAGGAGAGTAATAGATTGCGACTGACAATGCATTTACCTATTCAAAATGGGATCGCCTGTGTTTGCTCTCTGGTGATCTGTGTTCAAACTCCGGTGTCGGTAGCAACACTTTATTCCTATATAACACAATGCATTTAAAATCTTTGCAGATTAAAGTTAGCTGGAAAGCGTGGAGCCGGTAGGGAGTTCCACAAACGAGAAGTGCGAGAAAATAAACTGTTAGCATAGAACTGACAGGTCCGTCTAGCCAACTCAACCGTAAATTGATGAGATCTCGACGCCAGTCTAGTACCGAGCTTTAATTAAAAAAGTCTAGGGACCACTGCGAATAGCTCATCCGAACAATTACCATGAAAGTATTTATGGAAAAGACACAAAGAGGCAACCTTATGCTGGAAGGAAAATGACTGGAGCCAAGCCACCAGATCAGCACCAATATTTGTCTATAGTTCTGAGAGGAGGTATTGTAACTATTTACATTATTTACATGTTTCGAACTGTTGTCCTCATCTTTATTGCCCTGTTCACAACGTTTCGGCCGTTATACGTACCGGTATTCTTCAGGATCTGTCTATATTTCTGAGATGAGGTATTGTAATTATTTAAAATGTTCGGACTATTGTCCTCATCTTTACTGTCATATTCACGACCTTTCGGCTGTTGTGCTTGTTACAATTTTTGCGTATTTTTATATACTAGTGAGCAAACTCAAATGACTAGACTCACTTTATAGTTCCCCAAATGAAGGTTAACCAATCAGAAGGCGTAAAATATTCAATCCGTCTTATATAACGACGGCCATTTTGGTTATTCTCTACGAATGTCCAATGCAAACCTGTCAGAACCAAAGATGACCAGAACAGACGAAAGATCTACGCTCTGCTACTGAAACGAGATATCCATTGCTAACCTGAACTACGCTTCCCTACTGTCTTCGAAATATTCACTGCCAACCTCTGGATTCTATACTCAAAGACTACCGTCATCATGAATAACAGTGCTCTCCGGTCTTCTTCATGGTGACTGGAATTTCAAACTGAACCCTTTATTTCGTCCACTGGGGTAGATTGTTCTAGTTCCGGATGTCTCAATTATCTCCATTTAACTTAAGTCTTCAAGTTTTTGTTCACCACTGCCGTAGGCAGGTATTGACTTGACCTAAAGAGTGGTGAGTTCAATACCTGGCTACGGCAGTTTGAAATTCCAATCACCGGAAAACGCCGGAGCGTAAAAGGGCTGAAACGTCGCGAACATGACGATAAAGATGGAGATAACAGTCCGAAAAATGTAAATAAAGTAAATAGGAACAATAATATTGCAGATTCTTCTTTGGATCTTATAAAGGAACTCAAGGTAAATAGCAGGGGCACCGGACCATATGTGACAGCACTATTCTAAGCATGGACGAATGGTAGACTTATAAATATGTAAGATAGATTCTGGAGAGAAAAATTGTCTCGTACGACACAGTGAACCGACTTTCTTAGCAGCTGATCTAGCAGATGTCTAATTAAACTAGTCCCACCGACATCAGTTTGACCGCCACTGATATAGTATGTCCACTTTATGTCATGTTGTCTCTTATCTTGACAGGGATTCTCTCAATGAGTCGATCATCAGTTTTTATCATCAAACCCAGGGCCTCACTTATAACTGGAATTATTGCTGTCTTCAGGTACCGCAATTTCCACTTCAAGATCATTGTAATTGATAATTCTTTGACAATATTCAAAGCTACGTAGCTGTCTGCTGTGATGCCAATGAGAAAGCATATTCCGTTTTTCTGGTCTTTCATCACAATGTCTTTCATTGTTCTCTCTCTGTATATTACGAGATCCCATAAAGTCCCTTATTCTTATCATTATTATTATTATTAAAATTAACATTATTTTATTTCCTTTGATTTCTGGTGTGTACACATTTCTTTCCGGGTCCCGTCCAGCGACCTAAGGTCAGAAATGTCACCATGACATTTTCCACTGAACAATAAAAAAACAAAAAAACAACAACACATTTTACATAAGATGTGGGCTGTACTTGAGAGAACAACCTTTTGTATTTCTTTAAGGCATGGACTTCGAAGAATCCCTTAAATGAGTCTACTGGAATCTTTTCCAACCAATCCGAGGGCTCCAACTACAACAGGGATTGTTGATGTCCCCATGTGCCACATTTTTGAGATTTCGATGTCAAGGTCCTTGTATTTTGATAGCTTTTTCTGGAGATCTTCAAAGATATGTTGCAGTCTGCAGGGACTGCCATATCCATAAGGAGGCAATTTCTTTTGTTTGCAGTTTCTAATAACAATGTCTGGGCGATTAGCTTTGATTATTATTATTATTATTATTATTATTATTACTACTACTACTACTACTACTGATATTTAATCCTAGCACTATGTTTAATTAAACTAGTCCCACCGACATCAGTGTGACCGCCACTAAATGCTCCATGCTTGTAGCTTTGTGTCAGACTAAGCTAATTACTAGTCTCCCGAAAAGTAACCCTGCGTTATTTCTGAAATATTTGTATATCCACCCCATGCTAAAATGGCACCCCACCAAAAGAAAAAAAAAAGAAAAAAAGAAAGAAAAAGAAACGGATTTCGAATACTGCTTTTCAAGTCAGTCAAATAAGCTCCATTGACGCAACAAATTCTTCATACATTCAATTCTCTAATATAAGGTTGAGTCAGGGCCGGCAAAGCTAAACTACTATTGTAGTGGTCCGATTAATTCGTACAAAACTGGTACACTACGAGTAATAACGCTGCATTTATTCCGAAGTGTGCCAAATATGTTAATTCCTGAAAGTTAGGAATTGGCCAATTTGTTTAAACACACCTCTTTACGCAAAATTGCAAAATTAAAAAAAGAAAAATCTGTTTTTGAGTCCTCACCACCATATTTTTTTTTTACGCCATGTTACGTCAGGATGTGGACGTTCGTGGCTCCCCACAAATTCCGCTTTAAGTAGTGTCGTTCCAAACATAGCTTAGATGTGACACAAGGCTGAAAGTTTTGGGACACGCAGTGAGGATCGAATTCACTGTTCATTCGTAATTGTTCTAACGAGACACGCTGGCTAAATTCCTGTTTAAGTTAATTTTGGATTTTTACCATTATTTTTAGTCACTGTTCTACTATTCATCCACGAAAATTCGTTAAGTTGTTTACTCGCTGTTTACTCTTGTTTTCAGTATGAGTGTTAAATTAAATTCGTTAGACTCTCTTTCCTTACGAGGCTTTTTGATTTTAAGCTTGGAAATCTTTTTAATTCATATTTTTCTTAAAAGCCAATAGTTGTTTACCATTTCAGCCCTTGGTAATTCCAGTGTCCTTCTACAGCAGGAGTTCTCAACCATGTATATATATCGGGGGCCACTTTATAGGGCCCCGATAATAGAAATGCATATGTTCCAACATGGAAAAGAATGAAGAATTTCAATATGGGAATATTATGTGGAAAGAACGTTTTGAGTCAGACAATCATGGAAAACACGGATTGACACTCAGACTTATAATGAAAAGGTTGCATTCGGTAAAAAGTATATTGAGAAGCACTTCTCCATAGAACGAGATCTCTTTCGCTTCAAATCTCCTCTCTATGTGTAAAGGGATTGTCTTGCATTCATACCAGTTCAAGTTTTCTTTTTGTTTCTAACTAATTCTTTTTTTTTCTACGTCATAATATTTTGCTTGGCTTGTGTAAGACGTCATTCGCTATTCATATCCAACTGCAGACGACCGACTTTATTTTAACACCCGCCTGTATGTAGCTGCGCGGGTCTGTACAATGCACAATAAATTAATAAAATGGCATATTCTTTCGCAGATAACTGGAATGAGGTGAAATCCCTCTTTAACATAGTCAAACTCTAAAAAAAAACAAAAAAACGGCGTAAATGTTAATAAAAACTAGTAAAGGTTTCAGTTGTGGAAATAGCTAAAACAATCTTCCCTTTCTGTGTGCCGTGTCTTTTCAGGGTGTTGGCGATCATCGCTATCCACAATTTCCTGCCTTTTGTAGCTCTTAGAAAATGGTATCATTTTGTTATCCCTACTAATCCTAGCTCCACCATCAAAGTAGCGGTGGTTATGCTCTCTCTTGCTAGGTAGGACATGCGACGATTTCTTCTGTCACTCTTGCCTTCAATCACTCATGTGAGCATGCAATTTTCCAAGCTGACTTAACTCATTATATACCCGAGAAATTTCAACAGCATCTTCCTGAACACTGGTTCCGCCATCCTTTTAAGCAAACTCTCTAGGTAGGTTATGCGTTGTTTTCCTCTGTCGCTCTTGCCGTCAATCTCCTAAACTCTGCTTCCGCACTCCATTTATTCAAGCTCTCTAGGTAGGTTATGCGTTGTTTTCCTCTGTCGCTCTTGCCGTCAATCTCCTAAACTCTGCTTCCGCACTCCATTTATTCAAACTCTCTAGGTAGGTTATGCGTTGTTTTCCTCTGTCGCTCTTGCCGTCAATCTCCTAAACTCTGCTTCCGCACTCCATTTATTCAAGCTCTCTAGGTAGGTTATGCGTTGTTTTCCTCTGTCGCTCTTGCCGTCAATCTCCTAAACTCTGCTTCCGCACTCCATTTATTCAAGCTCTCTAGGTAGGTTATGCGTTGTTTTCCTCTGTCGCTCTTGCCGTCAATCTCCTAAACTCTGCTTCCGCACTCCATTTATTCAAGCTCTCTAGGTAGGTTATGCGTTGTTTTCCTCTGTCGCTCTTGCCGTCTCCTAAACTCTGCTTCCGCACTCCATTTATTCAAACTCTCTAGGTAGGTTATGCGTTGTTTTCCTCTGTCGCTCTTGCCGTCAATCTCCTAAACTCTGCTTCCGCACTCCATTTATTCAAACTCTCTAGGTAGGTTATGCGTTGTTTTCCTCTGTCGCTCTTGCCGTCAATCTCCTAAACTCTGCTTCCGCACTCCATTTATTCAAACTCTCTAGGTAGGTTATGCGTTGTTTTTCTCTGTCGATCTTGCCGTCAATCTCCTAAACTCTGCTTCCGCACTCCATTTATTCAAGCTTTCTAGGTAGGTTATGCGTTGTTTTTCTCTGTCGATCTTGCCTTGAATCTCCTAAATCCTGGTTCAGCACTCCTTTTACCCAAGCTCTCTAGGTAGGTTATCCATTGTTTCTTCTGTCGCTCTTGCCATCAATCCCCAAGACCCAGGTTCCGCAATCCATTTACTCAAGTTTTCTAGGTAGGTGATGCAATGATTTCCTCTGTCGCTCTTGTCATCAATCTCCTAAACTCTGCTTCCGCATTCCATTTACTCAAGCTCTCTAGGTAGGTTATGCGCGGCTTGCCCCTATTGCTCTTGCCTTCAATCACCTAAACCCAGGTAACGCACTCCATTTACGCAAGCTCTCTAGGTAGGTTATCCATTGTTATCCTCTGTCGCTCTTGCCATCAATCCCCAAACCCTGGTTCCGCAATCCATTTAATCAAGTTCTCTAGGTAGATTAGGCGTTGTATTCATCTGTCTGTCGCCCACAATCTCGTAAAGCCTGGTTCCGTACTCCATTTACTCAAGCTGGCTGAGTAGGTGATGCATTGTTTTCCTCTGACGCTCTTGCCTTCGAACTCCTAAAGCCAGGTTGCGCATTCCATTTACTCAAGCTCTCTAGGTAGGTTATGCGTGATTTTCCCCTACCGCTCTTGCCTTCAATATCATAAACCTGGTTCCGCACTCCATCTACTCAAGCTCTCTAGGTAGGTTAGGCGTTGTTTTTCTCTGTCGATCTTGCCTTCAATCTCCTAAATCCTGGATCCGCATTCCATATACTCAAGTTCAGTAAATAGGTTATTCCTTGTTTTCCTCTGTCAGTCTTGCCTTCAATCTTCTAAACCCTGATTCTGCATTCCATTTACTCTAGAGCTGTAGGTAGGTTATCCATTGTTTTTTCCCTGTCGCTCTTGCCATCAATCCCCAAACCCTGGTTCCGCAATCCATTTATTCAAGCTGACTCGGTAGGTTTGCGTTGTTTTCCCTATCACTCTTGCCTTCAATCTCCTAAACTCTGCTTCCGCACTCCATTTATTCAAGCTCTCTAGGTAGGTTATGCGTTGTTTTCCTCTGTCGATCTTGCTATCAAACTCTTAAACACTGGTTTGGCATTTTATTTACTCAAGCACCTCTAGGTAGATTAAGCGTGGTTTTCCCCTATTGCTCTTGCCTTCAATCGCATAAACCCCGGTAACGCACTCCATTTACGCAAGCTCTCTTGGTAGGTTACGCGTTGTTTTCCTCTGTCGCTCTTGCCTTCAATTCTCTAAACCCTGGTTTCGCAATCCATTTACTCATGCGCTCTAGTTATGTTATGCGGTGTTTTCCTCTGTCGCTCTTGCCTTTAATTTCTCCTGTGAGCATCAAATTTTCTAAGCCCACTTACCTCATCATGTGCCCGAAAAATTACACCTGCCTCTTTCTGATGTTATCTTTAAGTGTTCTTTTTGTTTCCATTCTCTCTGAACCTTCGTCGTTGCTCCTGTTCTCGGTCCGTCGTACCCTCAGCATCCTCCCGAAGAACCACATTTCAGTTAGTTCATGCCTCTTCATCTTCTTGGCGGAGATTATCTATTCACTGCCATATATTTCATACCAGTTCTGTACTCTTTTCTTTAAGTACTAACGAATTGTTTCTGTTTCTTAATACTTTGTTTAGCTTTGGAAGGCATCTTTCCATATCCCAATTCCGATTGCAGTGTCGCATTTTCCGTGCTCTTTTAAGACACTTGCCAGATATTTAAATTGTTGAACTTCTTTGATTTTGGTATCTTTAATTTGCAATTTGCATGCACGGCTGTTCCTTTTGCTAACAACCGGGCATTTTATCTTCTTACAATTTTTATTTAATCCTTTCTTCTCGCTTTCCTTCACTATTTTCGAAAGGAGTTCTTGAAGTTTTCTTTCTTTCATTCTTTCTTTCTATCTATCTATCTATCTATCTATCTATCTATCTATCTATCTATCTATCTATCTAATTCTGTTTCTTATCTATCTATCTATCTATCTATCTATCTATCTTATTCTGTTTCTTATCTATCTATCTATCTATCTATCTATCTTATTCTGTTTCTTATCTATCTATCTATCTATCTATCTATCTATCTCATTCTGTTTCTTATCTATCTATCTATCTATCTATCTATCTATCTCATTCTGTTTCTTATCTATCTATCTACCTATCTCATTCTGTTTCTTATCTATCTATCTATCTATCTATCTATCTATCTTTCTATCTCATTCTGTTTCTTATCTGTCTATCTATCTATCTATCTATCTATCTATCTATCTTTCTATCTCATTCTGTTTCTTATCTGTCTATCTATCTATCTATCTATCTATCTATCTATCTATCTATCTATCTATCTATCTATCTATCTGTCGCTTCTGTGAACTGATTCTCTAGCCGTCCCAGCACATCCCAATTAACATTTGTATCTGTCCCTTGTGTTTTTGGCTGTCCACTTCTTGCGTCATCATGCACATCTTTTTGTCTTCCTTCACTTCATTTTTCATCAGCAGTAAACATGAACATGGAAATTTCCCCTACTGCTCGACAACGAATAACTCATTTGGTCTGCATCTCCTGAAAACGGAAATTGCAATATGTCCGAATGTACAACTGTTTGCCTGGACTCATCATTCTAGCGGATTGCTGCTGTCATTTCAAGAATTAAATTGTTTTAAATTATCACACGTCTTTGTAATAAATGCGTATGTCAGTATGTCACTGTGTCGTGCTTTTCAACTTCTATAGGCCGTCACCCAACATATACCATTTTGGAATCAAGCTGATTCCGTCAGCTAATTAAAACGATTCTGGGCCGGATCCAGACTCGCAATCCTGAAATGTTTGGATTCCCAAATTTTCATTATTGCGATTGTTTTCGGATTCCGCCATTTTGACTGATAAAAACAATTAAAGGGACACAACTCTCTAAATTTCAATAGCTCATGTTCAAATGAAATTAAAAAAAATACACTGTTTCAAAATAAAATTATCAGTGTTTTCAACTTTATTTCTACAGGCAGTAGCCCAGCATATATAATTTTGCAATCAAGCTGTCTCCTTGACCCGCAATCCTGAAATTTTGGATTCCCAAGTGTTCAGTACTGTGTTTTCGGCGAATTCTTACGTGATTTTTTTGCGACGAATATTTTTTTTACGATAACAATTTTTATAACATGGAAATGAATTTGGGAATAATTAAAAATTGATTGCGAAACCCAGCGAAAGTTACCCATGAAATAAGCATTTATTTCAACAAATAAAAGTTCTGCACATAAATCCATTCACAAATTTAAAAACTTCAGTAAAATGAAAATAAAGTTATGCGTATAAATTTTATATAAATACACACTAGTAACATAAAAGATATTTGAAAACTATGACATAATTTAAGTTTATTGCAACTGTTATGGTCCAAGGTTAGGACCAAGGAAGAACAACACGAACACAAGAGTAGAAATAACGAAGATATATTACACGAAATAATAATACAAGATGTGAAAGGTGTTAGTATGACTGTCAGTCTGGTTTGGAGTGAACTACTATTGGCTCGACTCGATTCCGTCTCGATATTTAACAACCCACCCACGTGGGTCGCATGTGGCACAAAGCCGGCATAATGCGGATTCTCCGAACCCGTAGGCTCGGCCAAAAATATGCCCATTTAGAACCCGGATAAACGGGTTCAGGGACTGTCTACCTCCCCGGACGAAACTTTGCCCTTCGGCAAAGCCTCGTCCAGGTTCCTCTCTGCCAAAGCAGAGAGTTCGACAGAAGTCGCACACAGTCAGAGACTGCTCACGACTTGATTCCATCTCGTACCTCTCTCTTGAGAGCGCAGTATTCATAGTGTCAGGAAGAGTTCACTCTGTCGTTATAGGTAAGGTCCAATAACATCAACTAAATATGAAAGAATATGGGAAATAGAAAAACATTATTACGAAGAGAGAACAATAAAAGAACAGGAATTAAGACAGAAGGTAATGATTGACATTGCATTTAAATCAAATTGTCTTTTAATTAAGTAGCGGCAGAAGAATTATCATTGAACTTTTAAAAGGTAAGCTTAAATATCAATGCAATACTTAAATGCAGCGATCAATTTTGAGTTCTTCTGTAGTTTATTGTTGCCTATCGCATCTGCTCCTCCCTACCTAGTTTGATGAAGGCCCAATCAAGAGCCCTCCGTAGGAGCTATCTTAAATGATGCCCAATAGGGTAGCTTTTAAGCCAGTCATACATATGTCTAAAATATGGTTAGTAAAAAAAATAAAAACTTGAATCTTACCGCGGTTTCACCGTGGATCATCTAACAGTAAAAGGTACGATTTATTATTTTTCTGTTTCTTATAACACGCTGGTGTTATAAGAAATTATAACGTTGGTGATGATTCATCAGGATCTTCAGTACCAACGTCAAGTCGCTCCTACTTTTCGGCTCAGAAACCTGGCAGGTAACCAAGTTCCAAAACACACAACTTTCAGATATTTACCAACCGATGTTTCAGGAACATCCTCAATATCAGGTGGCCGGAAGTCGTCTCCAACGACCAACTGTAGGACAGGACCAAACAAGCCCCAATCTAGACTGAAATCAAGAAACAGAAATGGGGATGGATCAGCCACACACTCCGCAAGCCTGCTTCTAGTGCGAACAGGCAAGGCCCTTGGCTGGAATCCACAAGGGAAGCGAAAAGTGGGCCGACCACAACAGACTTGGCACAGAAGTGTTGACGCAGAGGTGAACGCAGCCGGCACGTCATGGGCCGAGCTGAAGAGGATCGCCCGGAACCGTATCCGTTGGAGTGGTGTTTGTTGTTGATTACCCAAGGAATCTAGAGGTAAGAGAGAAACGGAAATGGGAATGGATCGGCAATACACTCCGCAAGCCTCCTTCTAGTATCATCGGTCAGGCTTTGAGATGGGTTGTTGCGACCCTATGTTCCCTAAGGAATAAAGAGGCATATTATTATTATTATTATTATTATTATTATTATTATTAGTAGTAGTAGTAGTACTCTTTCAGTCCTGCAATTATGAGTTTAGCTAATGTAAAGTAATGTAACGTAAAGTCGTTAAGTTTTGTCTATCTGGGAAGCGTCGTCAGTTAACATGGGGAGGAGACAAATGGAGACATCAGGTGCCGAATCAAGGAAGCCCGACACGCTTTCAACACTCTGCAGCCAATCAGGAGATCAACAGCCCTTTCACTTTATAACAAGATCCGGATCTTCAACACCAACGTCAAGTCGGTCCTACTCTACGGCTCAGAAACCTGGCGGGTAACCAAGACCAACACCTACAAACTTCAGACATTTACCAACCGATGTCTCAGGAACATCCTCAATATCGGGTGGCCGGAAGTCGTCTCCAGCGACCAACTGTGGGACAAGACCAAACATATCCCAAATCGAGATTGAAATCAAGAAACGGAAATAGGGATGGATCGGCCATACACCCCGCAAACCTGCTTCTAGTGTCATCGGGCAGGCCCTTGACTCGAATCCATGAGGAAAGCGAAAAGTTGGTCGACCAAAACAGACTTGGGGCAGAAGTGTTGAAGCAGAGGTGAAGGTAGCCAGTATGACATGTTCCCCAAGGTGTCAATTGGCACAATATATATATATATATATATATATATATATATATATATATATATATATATATATGTATAACACGCTAATATATCTACCATCGCTGACGGAAAAAAGTATCGTATAATAGAATGAAACAAGAGCAACCCGTGTTCCAAATTGTCCCTGGTGGAATTTCTTTCCTTGTTTACGACGCTGTTATCACTTCGGATTTTCCATTTAGAAACATTCCTTGTCTTAGATAAATTACTATCGCTAACTTTTCCTCCTGGTATGGCCAGCAAGCCTTGATTCATAACTGTAAACCATTTTCATTATAACCTATTTCATGATAGGGATTTCCCAATTTTATCTCCGATTTTTCACACACATTTCGCAAGGCAGGTGCTATTTTTAAACTTTGAAATATTGTTTTGAATGTTCCTTCCGTAGAACCAATATATTTTATCTGGTGTTGTTTATCAAACCGTATCGTGGCCCTATAAAGTGTTGTCTACCGAACTGTATCGTGGTCCGATAAAGTGTTATTTACCGAACTGTATCGTGGCCCTATAAAGTGTTGTCTACCGAACTGTATCGCGGCCCTATAAAATCTTATCTACCGAACTGTATTGCGATCCTATAAAGTGTTATCCACCGAACGATATCGTGGCCCTATAAAGCGTTGTCTATCGAACAGTATTGTGTCCCTATAAATGAAGTTTTCAGTTAAGAGGAAAATTCGCAGTATCTCTGTGTTTGCCCTTTTCTTTTCTGTTTGTCATTTCCCCCCCTCTTTTCTGTTTGTCATTTTGCCCCCTCTTTTCTGTTTATAATTTTGCTGTGTCTCTCCATGTTTGGCATACAGCCATAGCTTTTCTTTTTCGTATTTCTGTGACATATTTTGGGTAAGACAGGGCTTTCGGGGAATGCTTTTTTAACAGACTGAAAAAAACCAACTAACTTTTAACTTCCAGGTTAAAGTTGGGAATTGAACCATTTTAAATTTCTTTAACCACCTTCTTTCCATTCCAAGCTATATCGGTTCAACTTTTCTAAAATTCAATTTGACTTTATGTCGTTCTTTATTAAATGTTTCCTCGTGCTTTCCTTTAATTTCTTTAAAGATTTTATTATTCGAGAGATTCTTAGATAGCATCGTTATTTTCTAAACGTAGCTTAGATGCGGCACAAAGCCGAAAGTGTGGGATACCTGGTGAGGACCGAACTAACTTTTCAGTCGTAACTGATCTAGCGAGACAAACTTGCTAACCATTACTCCACGCCGAGGTGCCTAAATTCTTAGTATATATTCAATTCTTCTTGGTATTTGTTTGATAACTTCTCTTGGATGGTTACATTTTTCATTAACATATAATAAATTTCTGTTCGACATTCTATAAAGAGAGACATTTTTATTCCTGTGGTCGAGATATTCAAATAACCTGTAAATTAATCTCATTAAAGTTGAATTCTTATTTCTTAAAGGTCTTGGATATGACTTAAAACTACAGCCGACAATGGAGTCTCGACTAGGGAACATAATTAAGGTACCTCGAATCATTGTAACCTATGGGTGATTTGTGGCTAAGATCTAGCATCTGTCTGCCCCATTACCATGGTTACGTTTTGTTTTGTATACATGCTCAATGGACACATGGGGAGGGTCTTACATTTTTTTTATTTATTATTTATTTTTTATTTTGTTGATTGGATAATTAACATGAACAAAAATAAGATAAGAGTGAGTAGAATCCGTTTCATGTGTGCATGTATATATCTGAGAGAGGGGAAACAAAATCGTTACTTACCATTTCAAGCCGAGCGCGTCGCCATATTCCTTAACAGAGCGAAACCGTCACTGCGTTTGTTTCCTTGTTTTAAGGAAGAACGTAGATTGCTGGTAAAAAATGGAAGTTATCCATGAATGGACTAGAAACTGCCAAGAGGAATCGCAGAGTGGGATTGAAAACGAGGAATATTGTAGCTGACGGATGGCATACAAAGTCGATACCCGATCAGTATCTGCTGGGTCACCGTGGAGACGCGGTACGATGTTGAAAGACCCGAAATCCCTAATGAACCTCTGTTAAAACCATCACTAATGATGTGTGTCAAAGCATCAAACAGAGGTATTTCACGAATTATGTCACATTTTCTCCTATCATATACGGATCATGATCATCAATTATTTTTTCTTTCTTTTAGTATATATAGACTAACAAGTTCTGACATATACTCCATCAAAAAACCCCTTGGGGACATCAAAATCACCATCCTTAGCCTTTCTTTTTTGTCATGCACAGTCATTATGACACAGCACTGATTTGCGAGAAAGCTTAATAATGTCAATATATTCCCTTTTCACCTTCATCCATTCTTTGGCAAATTTTATAGCCTCGTCAAACATCCATTCTGATATGGAATGGTAAACGTCTTTAATATTATACTTCATGAAAACATACTCGTCAGTATAGCTAACCCCGTTAGTATACACGTTGTTTCTGTACGACCACCAAAGATAAGCAAGGCCGAGCCTGGTCATTAGACGGATGCTGTTAGCTTGGATATGCGAGTGATGTAATGGATATGGCTCAGAATTGTTAATCAGAGAGCCGAGTTTCAATTCCAGTTGGGTTCGTTATATTGACATATCCTTGGGAATGGTATGGGTACACTTCTTCTCCGCCCCCACATATGGGTTAATTAGTAAGACTTGTATCACTAAACCCATTATTATCTCAAAAAACGTATCTTACAATCTAAAAATATTTTCAGGGTTTAAATAACCTGCAATATGTTCCGTAACCGCAAAAAGACAAATCAAATCTAACCTTCAACAAAAAAGCATGTATTTTTATTTCATGATGATTAGGATATTCTTCAAAGAATGTACGTATACATTCTTTATATATATATATATATATATATATATATATATATATATATATATATATATATATATATATGGTGTATCAAAAATAATTTTACAGACTTTGTGGGCGTGTTCCCACACCAAAACAAGGACAAAAGTTCATATAAAGTTATTAAGTTTAAAGAAAGTTTACGGTAGATAGCACCGTGTTGATATGTAGACTAATTTACATTTGTTATTCGTGCACATTTGTGGCTAGTCTCTCTTCAACGTTTACCGTTTGTAGTAATGTGTTAACTGGGAGGCGTTCCGTTTAACAATGGCAGGATATTCATATCGTGCGCAGACAGATATGACTTTTATATACTACCGCGCGAATGTTAATGGACGCGAGGCTGCAGGGATGTATCAGATTGCGTTACCAGACCGAAGACAACCGAGTCATCCAAACTTTGTGGCTGTTTATCGTTGCATTGCCGAGACAGGACCCGTGCCACAACAAACTATGGTAATAAATATCTTTGGATTGTATCTTGGATTGAACACTGACGTCTACCATAAACTTTCAACTTAATAACTCAAAAACAAAGGCTTTACAGACATATGTTTATACGAACTTTTGTCCCTGTCTTGGTGTGAGGAACCCAACCCAAAGTATTTTGATACACCATATATATATATATATATATATATATATCTATATATATATATATATATATATATATATATATATATATATATATATATATTCCGTTTTAAACTTTTATATATATACACTTTTATATATATATATATATATATATATATATATATATATATATATATATATATATATATATATCTGTGTGTGTGTGTGTGTGTGCACGTGTGTGTGTGCGTGTTTGAGTTTTGTGATGTCAACGAACACTCGTTGCCACTTTCGTAATACTCATTGTTTCAAATCAGTCTGATGGCACTAACTACAACTGGAATTGTTGATGTCATCACGGGCCACATTTTTGAGATTTCCACTTCAACATCCTTAGATCCGGGTTCAAACGATGGTCCTTAGGCCCTATAGGAGAATTGTCCTTTAATTGATAGCACTTTTCTTAGTATACGGAATGTTCCTAGTAGGGCGAACTTCTGGGCAACTTGTATGTTGATGTTACCTGGGACACTGTTAGTAAAATTGTCCATTCCTTTTCTCAGGAGGCCCACAGCTCCAATTACTATTGGTACAATCTTAGTCTTCATTCACTATATCCTGTTAATCTCGATCTTCAGGTCTTCGTATTTGGACAATTATTTGATAATTTTCATGGTTTCTCTCAGATGGTACGGCTATGTCAGTAAGCGTACACTTCACGAATTTCTTCTCTTTTATGATAATATCAAGTCTGTTGACTGTTATTTCCCTTTCAGTTTAAATTGGCATATCGTAGAAAGTAGTTACATCGTTATTTCGGGTAACTGTGCATGTTTGATGCTCATGCCTTCTCTCAGTGGTTTCGATTTTGTGCTTCTTGCATATCTTCCAGTGCACATATGTCGCTACCTTTTATGTCTGGGGGTATGTTCATTTTGAACATCCTGAAATAATATGATCGAGGGTTTTATCATATTTTTCTGAAGATCCTGCATTTTGGGTTAGTTCCATCATTGATTATGTGACAGTGATTGGATCTGGTTACGAGGTTTTGGTCCTGATTTGCAACAATTAGGCCTTCTGTCTCAGCTTTCAAGCCGGTGCTCCTCAGCCACTGATGTGTTTTCTGTTGGTCCACATCTGATTCTTTCGTTCTTTTAGGTATTTACCATGCAACGCCTTGTCCTCCCAATTTTTTGTAATTTCATTTGGCCAAGTTGTTTTACTCATTTGGAGTAGATAGTATTTGATTCGCTTTTTGTTGGTAGGGTTTCAGGTATATTGAACTGTTTCTTGAAGAGTACAGCTTCTTTGTTGATGGAGTGGATTTGGTGTTTTACTATTTGTAAGAGAAGGTCACTGGTTTTTGTGACGTATGCTTCCAGTCCAATTGATGTACTTTTTAGAGTTCGAGTGGGATTAGACTTCGGTCTAATAAAGCTCTTGATACGTACAGCCTATCAACATCTGATTTCAGGTGGTGCATCCTCATTCGGGTAAGCATTTTTCTGGTTTTTGTGACGTATGCTTCCAGTCCAATTGATGTACTTTTTAGAGTTCGAGTTGGATTAGACTTCGGTCTAATAAAGCTCTTGATACGTACAGCCTATCAACATCTGATTTCAGGTGGTGCATCCTCATTCGGGTAAGCATTTTTCTGGTTTTTGTGACGTATGCTTCCAGTCCAATTGATGTACTTTTTAGAGTTCGAGTTGGATTAGACTTCGGTCTAATAAAGCTCTTGATACGTACAGCCTATCAACATCTGATTTCGGGTGGTGCATCCTCATTCGGGTAAGCATTTTTCTGGTTTTTGTGACGTATGCTTCCAGTCCAATTGATGTACTTTTTAGAGTTCGAGTTGGATTAGACTTCGGTCTAATAAAGCTCTTGATACGTACAGCCTATCAACATCTGATTTCAGGTGGTGCATCCTCATTCGGGTAAGCATTTTTCTGGTTTTTGTGACGTATGCTTCCAGTCCAATTGATGTACTTTTTAGAGTTCGAGTGGGATTAGACTTCGGTCTAATAAAGCTCTTGATATGTACAGCCTATCAACATCTGATTTCAGGTGGTGCATCCTCATTCGGGTAAGCATTTTTCTGGTTTTTGTGACGTATGCTTCCAGTCCAATTGATGTACTTTTTAGAGTTCGAGTTGGATTAGACTTCGGTCTAATAAAGCTCTTGATACGTACAGCCTATCAACATCTGATTTCAGGTGGTGCATCCTCATTCGGGTAAGCATTTTTCTGGTTTTTGTGACGTATGCTTCCAGTCCAACTGATGTACTTTTTAGAGTTCGAGTTGGATTAGACTTCGGTCTAATAAAGCTCTTGATACGTACAGCCTATCAACATCTGATTTCAGGTGGTGCATCCTCATTCGGGTAAGCATTTTTCTGGTTTTTGTGACGTATGCTTCCAGTCCAATTGATGTACTTTTTAGAGTTCGAGTTGGATTAGACTTCGGTCTAATAAAGCTCTTGATACGTACAGACTATCAACATCTGATTTCAGGTGGTGCATCCTCATTCGGGTAAGCATTTTTCTGGTTTTTGTGACGTATGCTTCCAGTCCAATTGATGTACTTTTTAGAGTTCGAGTTGGATTAGACTTCGGTCTAATAAAGCTCTTGATACGTACAGCCTATCAACATCTGATTTCAAGTGGTGCATCCTCATTTGTGAAAGCATTTTTCTGGTTGTTGTGACGTATGCTTCCAGTCCAATTGATGTACTTTTTAGAGTTCGAGTTGGATTAGACTTCGGTCTAATAAAGCTCTTGATACGTACAGCCTATCAACATCTGATTTCAGGTGGTGCATCCTCATTCGGGTAAGCATTTTTCTGGTTTTTGTGACGTATGCTTCCAGTCCAATTGATGTACTTTTTAGAGTTCGAGTTGGATTAGACTTCGGTCTAATAAAGCTCTTGATACGTACAGCCTATCAACATCTGATTTCAGGTGGTGCATCCTCATTCGGGTAAGCATTTTTCTGGTTTTTGTGACGTATGCTTCCAGTCCAATTGATGTACTTTTTAGAGTTCGAGTTGGATTAGACTTCGGTCTAATAAAGCTCTTGATACGTACAGCCTATCAACATCTGATTTCGGGTGGTGCATCCTCATTCGGGTAAGCATTTTTCTGGTTTTTGTGACGTATGCTTCCAGTCCAATTGATGTACTTTTTAGAGTTCGAGTTGGATTAGATTTCGGTCTAATAAAGCTCTTGATACGTACAGCCTATCAACATCTGATTTCGGGTGGTGCATCCTCATTCGGGTAAGCATTTTTCTGGTTTTTGTGACGTATGCTTCCAGTCCAATTGATGTACTTTTTAGAGTTCGAGTGGGATTAGACTTCGGTCTAATAAAGCTCTTGATACGTACAGCCTATCAACATCTGATTTCAGGTGGTGCATCCTCATTCGGGTAAGCATTTTTCTGGTTTTTGTGACGTATGCTTCCAGTCCAATTGATGTACTTTTTAGAGTTCGAGTTGGATTAGACTTCGGTCTAATAAAGCTCTTGATACGTACAGCCTATCAACATCTGATTTCGGGTGGTGCATCCTCATTCGGGTAAGCATTTTTCTGGTTTTTGTGACGTATGCTTCCAGTCCAATTGATGTACTTTTTAGAGTTCGAGTTGGATTAGATTTCGGTCTAATAAAGCTCTTGATACGTACAGCCTATCAACATCTGATTTCGGGTGGTGCATCCTCATTCGGGTAAGCATTTTTCTGGTTTTTGTGACGTATGCTTCCAGTCCAATTGATGTACTTTTTAGAGTTCGAGTTGGATTAGACTTCGGTCTAATAAAGCTCTTGATACGTACAGCCTATCAACATCTGATTTCAGGTGGTGCATCCTCATTCGGGTAAGCATTTTTCTGGTTTTTGTGACGTATGCTTCCAGTCCAATTGATGTACTTTTTAGAGTTCGAGTGGGATTAGACTTCGGTCTAATAAAGCTCTTGATACGTACAGCCTATCAACATCTGATTTCGGGTGGTGCATCCTCATTCGGGTAAGCATTTTTCTGGTTTTTGTGACGTATGCTTCCAGTCCAATTGATGTACTTTTTAGAGTTCGAGTTGGATTAGATTTCGGTCTAATAAAGCTCTTGATACGTACAGCCTATCAACATCTGATTTCGGGTGGTGCATCCTCATTCGGGTAAGCATTTTTCTGGTTTTTGTGACGTATGCTTCCAGTCCAATTGATGTACTTTTTAGAGTTCGAGTTGGATTAGACTTCGGTCTAATAAAGCTCTTGATACGTACAGCCTATCAACATCTGATTTCAGGTGGTGCATCCTCATTCGGGTAAGCATTTTTCTGGTTTTTGTGACGTATGCTTCCAGTCCAATTGATGTACTTTTTAGAGTTCGAGTTGGATTAGACTTCGGTCTAATAAAGCTCTTGATACGTACAGCCTATCAACATCTGATTTCGGGTGGTGCATCCTCATTCGGGTAAGCATTTTTCTGGTTTTTGTGACGTATGCTTCCAGTCCAATTGATGTACTTTTTAGAGTTCGAGTTGGATTAGATTTCGGTCTAATAAAGCTCTTGATACGTACAGCCTATCAACATCTGATTTCGGGTGGTGCATCCTCATTCGGGTAAGCATTTTTCTGGTTTTTGTGACGTATGCTTCCAGTCCAATTGATGTACTTTTTAGAGTTCGAGTGGGATTAGACTTCGGTCTAATAAAGCTCTTGATACGTACAGCCTATCAACATCTGATTTCAGGTGGTGCATCCTCATTCGGGTAAGCATTTTTCTGGTTTTTGTGACGTATGCTTCCAGTCCAATTGATGTACTTTTTAGAGTTCGAGTTGGATTAGACTTCGGTCTAATAAAGCTCTTGATACGTACAGCCTATCAACATCTGATTTCGGGTGGTGCATCCTCATTCGGGTAAGCATTTTTCTGGTTTTTGTGACGTATGCTTCCAGTCCAATTGATGTACTTTTTAGAGTTCGAGTTGGATTAGATTTCGGTCTAATAAAGCTCTTGATACGTACAGCCTATCAACATCTGATTTCGGGTGGTGCATCCTCATTCGGGTAAGCATTTTTCTGGTTTTTGTGACGTATGCTTCCAGTCCAATTGATGTACTTTTTAGAGTTCGAGTTGGATTAGACTTCGGTCTAATAAAGCTCTTGATACGTACAGCCTATCAACATCTGATTTCAGGTGGTGCATCCTCATTCGGGTAAGCATTTTTCTGGTTTTTGTGACGTATGCTTCCAGTCCAATTGATGTACTTTTTAGAGTTCGAGTGGGATTAGACTTCGGTCTAATAAAGCTCTTGATACGTACAGCCTATCAACATCTGATTTCGGGTGGTGCATCCTCATTCGGGTAAGCATTTTTCTGGTTTTTGTGACGTATGCTTCCAGTCCAATTGATGTACTTTTTAGAGTTCGAGTTGGATTAGATTTCGGTCTAATAAAGCTCTTGATACGTACAGCCTATCAACATCTGATTTCGGGTGGTGCATCCTCATTCGGGTAAGCATTTTTCTGGTTTTTGTGACGTATGCTTCCAGTCCAATTGATGTACTTTTTAGAGTTCGAGTTGGATTAGACTTCGGTCTAATAAAGCTCTTGATACGTACAGCCTATCAACATCTGATTTCAGGTGGTGCATCCTCATTCGGGTAAGCATTTTTCTGGTTTTTGTGACGTATGCTTCCAGTCCAATTGATGTACTTTTTAGAGTTCGAGTTGGATTAGACTTCGGTCTAATAAAGCTCTTGATACGTACAGCCTATCAACATCTGATTTCGGGTGGTGCATCCTCATTCGGGTAAGCATTTTTCTGGTTTTTGTGACGTATGCTTCCAGTCCAATTGATGTACTTTTTAGAGTTCGAGTTGGATTAGACTTCGGTCTAATAAAGCTCTTGATACGTACAGCCTATCAACATCTGATTTCAGGTGGTGCATCCTCATTCGGGTAAGCATTTTTCTGGTTTTTGTGACGTATGCTTCCAGTCCAATTGATGTACTTTTTGAGTTCGAGTTGGATTAGACTTCGGTCTAATAAAGCTCTTGATACGTACAGCCTATCAACATCTGATTTCAGGTGGTGCATCCTCATTCGGGTAAGCATTTTTCTGGTTTTTGTGACGTATGCTTCCAGTCCAATTGATGTACTTTTTAGAGTTCGAGTTGGATTAGACTTCGGTCTAATAAAGCTCTTGATAAGTACAGCCTATCAACATCTGATTTCAGGTGGTGCATCCTCATTCGGGTAAGCATTTTTCTGTTTTTTGTGACGTATGCTTCCAGTCCAATTGATGTACTTTTTAGAGTTCGAGTTGGATTAGACTTCGGTCTAATAAAGCTCTTGATACGTACAGCCTATCAACATCTGATTTCGGGTGGTGCATCCTCATTCGGGTAAGCATTTTTCTGGTTTTTGTGACGTATGCTTCCAGTCCAATTGATGTACTTTTTAGAGTTCGAGTTGGATTAGACTTCGGTCTAATAAAGCTCTTGATATGTACAGCCTATCAACATCTGATTTCGGGTGGTGCATCCTCATTCGGGTAAGCATTTTTCTGGTTTTTGTGACGTATGCTTCCAGTCCAATTGATGTACTTTTTAGAGTTCGAGTGGGATTAGACTTCGGTCTAATAAAGCTCTTGCTACGTACAGCCTATCAACATCTGATTTCGGGTGTTGCATCCTCATTCGGGTAAGCATTTTTCTGGTCTTGGTGTCCAATCTTTTAATGTTATTCATTTTCCATTTAATAATGTTGAAACTGTATGTTACTACAAGTATAGCTAAGATGCTGATAGCCTTCATTTTATTGCCCCCCCATTCAGTTCGATTTCTAGTATCGAACGCACTCTTCTATAATATTCTTTACGGATCTTTTTCTCCATAATTGAATGTTGTATTCCGTCTCCTTCATTAATTCTTAAGTATTTCTATGTACCATCTTGGCATAGTTCCTTAATCCCGTTGATATTAAGGTCTAAATATGTGGTTTTCGTTAGGTTACCGCCTTTGAAGGTGTCATTGGCACATTTGTCGATTCCGATCTCCATCCTAATGTATACGCTGAAGGTTTTGACAATGGTGAGTAGGTTCTTTTCCGCTAGTTGTCTCCGTTGGCAAACATTTTAAGATCATTAATATAGAATAGGTGATTCAGTTTGTTATTCTGTGATTTGTATTCGTAGCTACTGTAGTTCAGCAGGCAGCTGAGTGAGGCAAGGCAGAAGATTAGTGGTGACAATGAATTTTCTTGGAAGATCCCGCTTTTGGTGTTGCGCGGTCTCGATGTTAATGACCCGTTTGTATGGTTTAAAGTTAGTGTCTTCCAGTTTTTAATTCTCTCCATTATGAATTTGTGGGGCGTACTCTGTATATTTTTAGGTTCTTCTCTACCCATGGATGTGGTACACTGTTGAACGCCTTTCTGTAGTCGATCCATGCTATCGATAAGTGTTATGGTCCAGATTCCTTGTACCACGGTGATGGTCCAAGGTAGAACCAATGAAGAATAACTCGAACACAGGTATGGAATAACACAGACATATTACAAACAGAATATGTACAAAAGAAGTAGAAGTGTTAGTAATAAGAATCAGGTTAGGTTAGAGAGAACTATGTTGTCTTGAAGTATCACTATTCCAATGACTTACAGTAATCGTCTGACGAGACTCTGTCTCTGACTGTCTAACACACTCACTCTGTGTTTTACTCACACTACTGCTTCCTCTTGCGGCGCAGTATTTATGGTGTACGGGATAGTCCATTACTATTATGGGTAAGTTCCCAGAACACTAAGTTTGCTATTCTTGTTTTCACGTCTTCCAAGATTGTTTTATTGATAATTAATTGGTTATTGCATACGTAACTTTCTATTTTACATCCTTTCTGTTCTGTTGGGAGTAAATTTCTTTTCTCGGGGAAGTTGTATGTCCTCTTCATTATAACAGAAGCGAAGATGTTGTTGGTAGGCAAGTGATAGGCCTATAGTTCTTGGGGTTCTTCGTCTCTTCTGTTTCAGTTACTCATTTGGGGCATTTTTCTGCGTTTATGATTATATCGTTGTATGCCAGTGCGAGGGCTTGGTGGGCGCTAGATAAGGTTTTATCCAAAAATTGGATATTCCAGATGCTTTCCAGTTTTTGGCTTTGCAGATGACAGAGGTTGCTTCAGTAATATTGATACCCGTCCATTTTTCGCACCCTATATCTGTGTTGTTTCTGTTGTTGCTTTATCTATGTAGCTCTTTCATTGTGCATGTTGCTGTTTTCCTACATCTTGCACCAGAACTCCTCGACTTCCTGGATATCAGGTCGGTCATTTATCTGTATTTTATTATTTTCTAGTTCCCGGTGTAGTTTCTTGTCGTCTTCTTTGAAGATTTTATTTTCCCAGAAGAATCGGTTTCTTTTTCCATACTGCCTGATTCTCTGTACCTTTGCTGGAATTTCTTTCAGCTTCTCTTGAACTTTTGGCACGTCAGTCTTATTCTTTATGTCAAGGATTCGTTTTATTTGTCTCCTTTTTCTTTCTTTCATTTTGGAGATCTTGTCTACTTCACTTAGAAGGGGCAATTGTTCTCGTAGTTTATTTCGTTTTCTATTTTTTCTTTTCAGATTTGAATTTTTCTTTTTCGTTTGCGTTGTGTTTTGTACTTTTTCACCTATTGTTTCTGTAATTGTTGCCGAGGCTGCGTCTATAAGATGATTAATTTCTGTCAGGTTCATCGGTCTTTCTATTTTGACACTTTTTTTTTAATTGTTTGGTTAGCGAGGTTGATGATTTCCTTCACTTGACGGTTCTTTCTTACTTTTGGAATTGTTGGCCTTTCCCCGAAAGACATTTCCTTTACATTCTCCCTTTTACATTGGATGTTTTTGTCATCTCTATTTCTTTCTCATCAATCAATCAATTATTATTATTATTTTATTTCCTTTGATTTCTGGTGTGTACGCATTTATTTCCGGGTCCTGTCCAGCGACCTAAGGTCAGAAATGTCATCATGACATTTTCCACTGACCATTAAAAAAACAATAACACATATTTTACATAGATAAAGCCCTTTGTAATAAGTGGGCTCTATCCGTGATAACAATTTTTTGCATTTCTTTAAGGCATGGATTTCCAGGTATCCCTTCAATGAGTCTACTGAAATCTTTTCCAACCAAACTTGAGGGCTCCAACTACAACAGGGATTGTTGATGTTCTCATGTGCCAATTTTTTTTAGATTTTGATTTCAAGGTGCTTGTATTTTGATAGATTTTTGAAGATCTTCAAAGGTACATTGCAGTCTGCAGGGACTGCCATATCAATAAGGTGGCTTTTTTTGTTTGCGGTTTCTAATAACAATGTTTGGGCGATTAGCTTTGATTGTTCTGTCTGTGTGTCTTTTGTAGTCCCATAAAATTGTTACAGGTCCTATCTCCGTAATAGGGTCTGGGTGGAGTTATTATTATTACAATTATTATTATTATTATTATTATTATTATTATTATTATTATTATTATTTCCTGAATTAAAATCATCAGATGTGACGTTTAAAAGAATGACAAAGCTTTTTTTAAAAAAATGTTTACCGTTACGTTCCGCGAACTAATAGAGTTTGCATTTGCGATTCAATAGTACCAATACAATTAGTATTTCCACAGGTTTGTACCTGAATTAAAAATAATGTTGGTAATCGTAGTAGTTTTCTTGCTATTGCGATAATGTGGTTATAGTAACTTTTATTTACGCGACTCACAACAATGTCCGCCGAGGCTGCTACTTTAAGTTAGATACGGCTACTGTCGACAGTGTGACATTTTCGTTGTTATCAATAATAAAAGATATCGATTAGGGAACGGATGGACCCAGGAAAGATCGATACCATGATTGAATAATGTTGACAGATAGAAATGCAAACAGATTAAGGAAGCAAAAGACTGGATTAAGGCAGGTGCGATATACGACACGAAGAAAATACTCACGCATTGCCTGTCTATAGAAAATAACGCCCATGCACAAGACATATTGTTTTTTGCACACATATACACATACACATACGCACATGCACACACAAGTACTACATTCATCTATATATGCATAAACCATAAAGGGTGGCTGAAAAGTTCGCAGCTCCACCAAGCTCCTTAAAAAATATTTAGTCATTTTAATTTTATTTGAGGAGTCTCCCGAGAAATTGTCAGCACCTCTTCGTAAATAAACACAAACACTGACAAGCACCAACGAATACACGTTACTATAGTGAGGTACTGTCCCCATGTTAAAAACTGACCTTGTGTCACATCCTGACTCAGTGAGGGGTCAAGTAAATATCTGCTATAGTGAGATACTTACAAAATGTCGAAAAAGTAGATTGGCACATTTTTTTAATAAAATGTTTTTGAATAGGGACAGATAGGTAAACATTTATTTTAATCAATTCACCCGAAGCAAAGTGATAATGCCATCTTGATGCAAGTGGTTCCTGGGATTGAAAGAGAATCAGAAGACTTCTGAAGAAACTGGAAATCCAATCCTAAAAAGGAATCACGGGATTACCAAAAATACCTGTTCATACTCCTGTTAGCAAGAATACCTATTCATACTCTTGTTAACAACAATACCTGTTCATACTCCGATTAGCAACAATACCTATTCATACTGCTGTTAACAACAATACCTATTCATACTCCTGTTAGCAACAATACCTATTCATACTGCTGTTAGCAACAATACCTATTCATACTCCTGTTAGCAACAATGCCTATTCATACTCCTGTTAGCAACAATACCTATTCATACTCCTGTTAGCAACAATACTTATTCATACTCCTGTTAGCAACAATATCTATTTATACTCCTGTTAGCAACAATGCCTATTCATACTCCTGTTAGCAACAATACCTATTCATACTCCTGTTAGCAACAATACCTATTCATACTCCTGTTAGCAACAATACTTATTCATACTGCTGTTAACAACAATACCTATTCATACTCCTGTTAGCAACAATACCTATTCATACTGCTGTTAGCAACAATACCTATTCATACACCGGTTAGCTACAATACTTATTCATACTCCTGTTAGCAAAAATACCTATTCATACACCTGTTAGCAACAATACTTATTCATACTCCTGTTAGCAACAATACCTATTCATACTCCTGTTAGCAACAATGCCTATTCATACTCCTGTTAGCAACAATACCTATTCATACTCCTGTTAGCAACAATACTTATTCATACTCCTGTTAGCAAAAATACCTGTTCATACTGCTGTTAGCAATAATACTTGTTCATAATCCAGTTGAAAAAACCGGGAAGGAGTGTGAACTGGGCTATAGGCGAACCTATCTACTCCTATTGAAGGAAATAAATAAATAAAAATAAATAAATAGTAAATAAAATTTGAGAGTTTAGGCGTAAACGTGTGAAGTATGAAGTTGAAGTAGACTTTGGAAGGAACCGGAAATCCAGTCGTAAACAGGAAACAAAGGATCAGCATCTACACCTGTTCAAATGACCGAAGAAGTGTGTGACTGGGGCGATAATGCAAACCTACCGAAGGAAATAAATAAATAGAAAATAAAATTTCAGAGTTTAAGCGTAAACGTGTGAAGTATGAAGTTGAAGTAGACTTTGGAAGGAACCGGAAATCCAGTCGTAAACAGGAAACAAAGGATCAGCATCTACACCTGTTCAAATGACCGAAGAAGTGTGTGACTGGGGCGATAATGCAAACCTACCGAAGGAAATAAATAAATAGAAAATAAAATTTCAGAGTTTAAGCGTAAACGTGTGAAGTATGAAGTTGAAGTAGACTTTGGAAGGAACCGGAAATCCAGTCGTAAACAGGAAACAAAGGATCAGCATCTACACCTGTTCAAATGACCGAAGAAGTGTGTGACTGGGGCGATAATGCAAACCTACCGAAGGAAATAAATAAATAGAAAATAAAATTTCAGAGTTTAAGCGTAAACGTGTGAAGTATGAAGTTGAAGTAGACTTTGGAAGGAACCGGAAATCCAGTCGTAAACAGGAAACAAAGGATCAGCATCTACACCTGTTCAAATGACCGAAGAAGTGTGTGACTGGGGCGATAATGCAAACCTACCGAAGGAAATAAATAAATAGAAAATAAAATTTCAGAGTTTAAGCGTAAACGTGTGAAGTATGAAGTTGAAGTAGACTTTGGAAGGAACCGGAAATCCAGTCGTAAACAGGAAACAAAGGATCAGCATCTACACCTGTTCAAATGACCGAAGAAGTGTGTGACTGGGGCGATAATGCAAACCTACCGAAGGAAATAAATAAATAGAAAATAAAATTTCAGAGTTTAAGCGTAAACGTGTGAAGTATGAAGTTGAAGTAGACTTTGGAAGGAACCGGAAATCCAGTCGTAAACAGGAAACAAAGGATCAGCATCTACACCTGTTCAAATGACCGAAGAAGTGTGTGACTGGGGCGATAATGCAAACCTACCGAAGGAAATAAATAAATAGAAAATAAAATTTCAGAGTTTAGGCGTAAACGTGTGAAGTATGAAGTTGAAGTAGACTTTGGAAGGAACCGGAAATCCAGTCGTAAACAGGAAACAAAGGATCAGCATCTACACCTGTTCAAATGACCGAAGAAGTGTGTGACTGGGGCGATAATGCAAACCTACCGAAGGAAATAAATAAATAGAAAATAAAATTTCAGAGTTTAAGCGTAAACGTGTGAAGTATGAAGTTGAAGTAGACTTTGGAAGGAACCGGAAATCCAGTCGTAAACAGGAAACAAAGGATCAGCATCTACACCTGTTCAAATGACCGAAGAAGTGTGTGACTGGGGCGATAATGCAAACCTACCGAAGGAAATAAATAAATAGAAAATAAAATTTCAGAGTTTAAGCGTAAACGTGTGAAGTATGAAGTTGAAGTAGACTTTGGAAGGAACCGGAAATCCAGTCGTAAACAGGAAACAAAGGATCAGCATCTACACCTGTTCAAATGACCGAAGAAGTGTGTGACTGGGGCGATAATGCAAACCTACCGAAGGAAATAAATAAATAGAAAATAAAATTTCAGAGTTTAAGCGTAAACGTGTGAAGTATGAAGTTGAAGTAGACTTTGGAAGGAACCGGAAATCCAGTCGTAAACAGGAAACAAAGGATCAGCATCTACACCTGTTCAAATGACCGAAGAAGTGTGTGACTGGGGCGATAATGCAAACCTACCGAAGGAAATAAATAAATAGAAAATAAAATTTCAGAGTTTAAGCGTAAACGTGTGAAGTATGAAGTTGAAGTAGACTTTGGAAGGAACCGGAAATCCAGTCGTAAACAGGAAACAAAGGATCAGCATCTACACCTGTTCAAATGACCGAAGAAGTGTGTGACTGGGGCGATAATGCAAACCTACCGAAGGAAATAAATAAATAGAAAATAAAATTTCAGAGTTTAGGCGTAAACGTGTGAAGTATGAAGTTGAAGTAGACTTTGGAAGGAACCGGAAATCCAGTCGTAAACAGGAAACAAAGGATCAGCATCTACACCTGTTCAAATGACCGAAGAAGTGTGTGACTGGGGCGATAATGCAAACCTACCGAAGGAAATAAATAAATAGAAAATAAAATTTCAGAGTTTAAGCGTAAACGTGTGAAGTATGAAGTTGAAGTAGACTTTGGAAGGAACCGGAAATCCAGTCGTAAACAGGAAACAAAGGATCAGCATCTACACCTGTTCAAATGACCGAAGAAGTGTGTGACTGGGGCGATAATGCAAACCTACCGAAGGAAATAAATAAATAGAAAATAAAATTTCAGAGTTTAAGCGTAAACGTGTGAAGTATGAAGTTGAAGTAGACTTTGGAAGGAACCGGAAATCCAGTCGTAAACAGGAAACAAAGGATCAGCATCTACACCTGTTCAAATGACCGAAGAAGTGTGTGACTGGGGCGATAATGCAAACCTACCGAAGGAAATAAATAAATAGAAAATAAAATTTCAGAGTTTAAGCGTAAACGTGTGAAGTATGAAGTTGAAGTAGACTTTGGAAGGAACCGGAAATCCAGTCGTAAACAGGAAACAAAGGATCAGCATCTACACCTGTTCAAATGACCGAAGAAGTGTGTGACTGGGGCGATAATGCAAACCTACCGAAGGAAATAAATAAATAGAAAATAAAATTTCAGAGTTTAGGCGTAAACGTGTGAAGTATGAAGTTGAAGTAGACTTTGGAAGGAACCGGAAATCCAGTCGTAAACAGGAAACAAAGGATCAGCATCTACACCTGTTCAAATGACCGAAGAAGTGTGTGACTGGGGCGATAATGCAAACCTACCGAAGGAAATAAATAAATAGAAAATAAAATTTCAGAGTTTAAGCGTAAACGTGTGAAGTATGAAGTTGAAGTAGACTTTGGAAGGAACCGGAAATCCAGTCGTAAACAGGAAACAAAGGATCAGCATCTACACCTGTTCAAATGACCGAAGAAGTGTGTGACTGGGGCGATAATGCAAACCTACCGAAGGAAATAAATAAATAGAAAATAAAATTTCAGAGTTTAAGCGTAAACGTGTGAAGTATGAAGTTGAAGTAGACTTTGGAAGGAACCGGAAATCCAGTCGTAAACAGGAAACAAAGGATCAGCATCTACACCTGTTCAAATGACCGAAGAAGTGTGTGACTGGGGCGATAATGCAAACCTACCGAAGGAAATAAATAAATAGAAAATAAAATTTCAGAGTTTAGGCGTAAACGTGTGAAGTATGAAGTTGAAGTAGACTTTGGAAGGAACCGGAAATCCAGTCGTAAACAGGAAACAAAGGATCAGCATCTACACCTGTTCAAATGACCGAAGAAGTGTGTGACTGGGGCGATAATGCAAACCTACCGAAGGAAATAAATAAATAGAAAATAAAATTTCAGAGTTTAAGCGTAAACGTGTGAAGTATGAAGTTGAAGTAGACTTTGGAAGGAACCGGAAATCCAGTCGTAAACAGGAAACAAAGGATCAGCATCTACACCTGTTCAAATGACCGAAGAAGTGTGTGACTGGGGCGATAATGCAAACCTACCGAAGGAAATAAATAAATAGAAAATAAAATTTCAGAGTTTAAGCGTAAACGTGTGAAGTATGAAGTTGAAGTAGACTTTGGAAGGAACCGGAAATCCAGTCGTAAACAGGAAACAAAGGATCAGCATCTACACCTGTTCAAATGACCGAAGAAGTGTGTGACTGGGGCGATAATGCAAACCTACCGAAGGAAATAAATAAATAGAAAATAAAATTTCAGAGTTTAGGCGTAAACGTGTGAAGTATGAAGTTGAAGTAGACTTTGGAAGGAACCGGAAATCCAGTCGTAAACAGGAAACAAAGGATCAGCATCTACACCTGTTCAAATGACCGAAGAAGTGTGTGACTGGGGCGATAATGCAAACCTACCGAAGGAAATAAATAAATAGAAAATAAAATTTCAGAGTTTAAGCGTAAACGTGTGAAGTATGAAGTTGAAGTAGACTTTGGAAGGAACCGGAAATCCAGTCGTAAACAGGAAACAAAGGATCAGCATCTACACCTGTTCAAATGACCGAAGAAGTGTGTGACTGGGGCGATAATGCAAACCTACCGAAGGAAATAAATAAATAGAAAATAAAATTTCAGAGTTTAAGCGGAGGCGTTAGAAGTATGGAGATGAAGTAGACTTTAGAAGAAACCAGAAGCCGAATCCTAAACACTAAACAGGGGGATAAACCGCTACTCTTGTTCAAAAGACCAGGAAGGAATGTGAACCGGACTCCTCTTGGTTTTATTTGCCACTGGTAACGTTCTTTATCTTGATATTAAGCACTTTAATTCTAATGAAGACTTGCCTTAAGCGTCATCTTCTAGAAATATCCTGGTCGACTGTTTATTTTGTCGTATTTTGCAATCGTTGAACTTGTTAAAACCTATTAATGTTATGTTGTTATGCATATATAGTAAATAAAAAAAAGACCCAACCCAAAACTGAAATTTAATCAAGCAAATTTACGATGTATTTCCTGTCGTAATGTGAGGCTTCAGCAATGCTCTCTTTCAATGGGTCCATGTCACCGGAAACGGAATCTTTTCTTTTGGAAACAATGTCCATCAATTATCCAATGAAACACATAAAAAAAAGTGTCAATCTACATTTGAATTCCAGTGTAAAAAATAAATACTCGATCGATTCATATTTTCCTTTAGAAATATGTTACATTCACACATAGACGCATGCGCACATATTCACATCTTAGAATGCGCCAATAACGAAATAATTATTAATAGAATAGTATTATATCTATCTATCTATCTATCTATCTATCTATCTATCTATCTATCTATCTATCTATCCCAGTCCCTTCAAATCTATTTCAGTTGGTTCAAATCTAATCTGTCTATCTATTTTAGTCTGTTGAAATCTATCTATCTATCACTGCCTAATCCAGTCTCTTCAAATTTATCTATCACTGTATGTTCATCTATCTATCTATCTATCTATCTATCTATCTATCTATCTATCTATCTATCTATCTATCTATCTATCTCATTCTATTCATATCTATCTATCTATCTCATTCTATTCATATCTATCTATCTATCTATCTATCTATCTATCTATCTATCTACAGGGTGCGATGGGTAAACGATCACCATTTTATATTTTTAATTTCGCGCATGCGCATTGTTTGTTTTTGATTTTGTTGACTGCAAAGTATAGTAGGGCCAGTTGGGTACAGTCTGGGAGAAAAATAGCACCATGACGCAGTTCACTCCTACAGAAATTTGGGAACGACATGCTGTACTGCTTGGCATTCGCGCCGGAAGCTTCGATACGAACATGTTAGAGTTTTTGTTCGGGTGCCAATCTGAGGACAACGCAGAGCAATCGGAAAGAGTTGCATAAATTCGGAAAAACTAGCCCTGATCGTTCTGACAAGAGAAGAACTCCCGAATTTGTTGGTGAGGTTACTCAGACTCAACAAGGAGGCTAACATCGAATGCCTTGACGAGAAAGTGTTGCTCTGTGTCAAGAGGTTGGATGCTGGCATACCCTATGTCTGGCAAAAGGACTCTGCACCGTGCCACACAAGCAAGGAAACCCAGTCACGGCTGTCAGGCAATTTCTACGATCACATCATCCGTTACATCTGTCCACCTAACTCGCCAGATAGCCTTGATTATTATGTGTGGGGCGCAGTTGAGTGAAAGGCCAACAGAACACATTGTAACACCAAAGGTGAACTGAAGGCAAGGATTATGGCAGCATTCACCAACTTAGACAAAGAGGCCGCCCAGAAGTGATGCCGGAGATTCCGAAATCGTCTGGAAGCCGTGATTGAAGCCAATGACCATTTTATCTATCTCAGGCTGTTCCTATCTATCTATCTATCTATCTATCTATCTATCTATCTATCTATCTATCTATCTATCTATCTCAGGCTGTTCCTATCTATCTATCTATCTATCTATCTATCTATCTATCTATCTATCTATCTATCTATCTATCTATCCGGCTATTCCTATCTATCTATCTATCTATCTATCTATCTATCTATCTATCTATCTATCTATCTATCAGGCTATTCCTATCTATCTATCTATCTATCTATCTATCTATCTATCTATCTATCTATCTATCTATCTATCTATCTATCTATCTATCTAAGCCCATTCCTATCTATCTATCTATCTATCTATCTATCTATCTATCTATCTATCTATCTATCTATCTATCTATCTCAGTCCATTCCTATCTATCTATCTATCTATCTATCTATCTATCTATCTATCTATCTATCTATCTATCTATCTATCTATCTAAGCCCATTCCTATCTATCTATCTATCTATCTATCTATCTATCTATCTATCTATCTATCTCAGTCCATTCCTATCTATCTATCTATCTATCTATCTATCTATCTATCTATCTATCTAAGCCCATTCCTATCTATCTATCTATCTATCTATCTATCTATCTATCTATCTATCTATCTATCTATCTATCTCAGTCCATTCCTATCTATCTATCTATCTATCTATCTATCTATCTATCTATCTATCTATCTATCTATCTTTCTCAGTCCATTCCTATCTATCTATCTATCTATCTATCTATCTATCTATCTATCTATCTATCTATCTCAGTCCATTCCTATCTATCTATCTATCTATCTATCTATCTATCTATCTATCTATCTATCTATCTATCTATCTAAGCCCATTCCTATCTATCTATCTATCTATCTATCTATCTATCTATCTATCTATCTATCTATCTATCTATCTATCTATCTCAGTCCATTCCTACCTACCTATCTATCTATCTATCTATCTATCTATCTATCTATCTATCTATCTATCTATCTATCTATCTAATTTATATGTATGTTCGCTGAGAATTAATATTTGGTGTCTCTGGAAGCAATCAGTTCATTTTCTCTTGCGAGTAATTACCCATAATATGTTTGTATAAATAAAAACTTCTGAGCTATCGACATGCGTACACTTCGCCGTTATACTATTTGCACGCGCACACGGAAAACACGCGGGCGCTGACGCACACACACCTAGAGATGCAGTACCCACAACAGATAGATACACACTTGACACTGACACTTTTCATTCTTACATTGCTAATCCCAGGTTCACACACGCGAAAAAGTATATTCAACATTTTTCTTCTTCGATGTGTCGTGACCCCTCAGAATGTAGGCGATCATGGCCCTTCACAACTTCCCGTCCTTTGTAGTTCTTAATAAATTTTGTTTTTTTTCTTATTTCTCCTAAACCCTGTTCCGTCATCCATTTACTCAGGCTCACTAAGTACGTTATGCTTTGTTTCCCTCTATCCCCCTTGCCCCCTATCTGCCTCGTGTGTATCAGATTTTCCAAACCCTTCTTCCTCGTTATGTGCGCCAGAAATTTCATTTGTCTCTTCCTGATGTTAAGTATATCTGGCAACAGGACTCTGCACCATGCGAATACAAGCAGGATAACCCAGTCATGGCTGTTGGACAATTTCCGCGACCACATCACTCCTTACATCTGGACACCTAACTTCCCGGACAGCAACTCCCTTGATCATTATGTGTGGGGCACAGTTGCGGGTGTGACCAACAAAAGTCCTTGTAACACCAAAGATAAACTGAAGGCAAGGATTATGGCAGAATTCACCAACTTAAACAAGGTGACTGTCCAGAAAAGTGGCAGGGGATTCTGCAGTCGTCTAGAAGCCGTGGTTGAAGCCAAAGTATGTTATGCGTTGTTTCCCTCTGTCCCTTTTTCCATCAATCTGTCCTGCGTGTATCAGATTTTCCAAGCCCTCCTCTTCCTGGTGTTAAGTATGAATTTCCTTTTTGTTTTCTTTTTCTCTAAAACATTGTTGTAGCTCGCATGTTCAGTCCATAGTTTCCTCGGCGTCCTTCTGAAGAACCACATTTCATCTCTTCTTCATCTTTGAAGAGATTGTCCATCATTCACTGCCATATAGTTGAACGGACATCACGCAACAGTTCGGTACTCTTTTCTTTGTTTCTAACGAAATTTTCCTGTCTCTTAATACTCTGCTTAGCTTTTGGAATGCAAATTCTGATAGACCCAAGACACCTTCGCACATTTTATCTTTGTTTTTAATATTCCAGGCCCTATTTCCTCACTATGGGTCCTAGAAATTTCAGCGGCCTTTGTCAGTATTAGGATGGAAACATAAATAACGTTAGTGCATAAAACGATTGTCCTTCACCTTTATTTATTACTAGCAGTTCGCCGATCAGAAAAAAGCGTTCAAATAGAATGGAGCAAAAACAGCATCATGTTTAGATGGAACAGAGTCTATCTTCAATTACTTTAAAGTACTTTCATTAAAAAACGTTTTGAATTAAAGCAGTTACTGATATAACAGAAGTAGTCTGTATTTATTTAATCGAAGTTAGCCGAGGACATGAAGGGGTAAAACAGGCAACATGAAGACCCACTTCAGACGACAATTATTTTTGAGTTTTTGAAATTCATTTTCTCAGGGATGTAAAAGAAGATACATTTATAAAGCAATTGTTAAGTTTGATGAAAAAGTGGTTGAAAGATTAACGAAAAATAAGAAAGAAACGGGTTTTCACTATATGGGTGGACTCAATTATCAAGTTAAATGAATGTTAAACAATCAACTTGTTGCTGGCTACAATTGAGTGAAGTTTGTGTTAGATTGCTTGAAAACTGAGGGAGTTTTTAGTTTAAAATTTGTGTTGAAATCGATTTTTCGTTTTTCAATGTTTTCCTCTAAACGCAGTGGCGTAGAAATAAAAAACGAGCTCGTCATGATGTAAGTAACCTACATACCGAGTTTGAACAAAATCGGAGGAAAAAAGTTGAATTTATCGATTTTTGACCGGCTTTATGGATTATTGATTTTTTTAAAATTATCGATTCTTTACGCTAAGAACCTATCTCTTACATTGTACAATAACACACAGACATCTTCTGATTTATATATATATATATATTTTTGCCTATTTCTTCTTTTCTATCATCAATTTACTCAAGTTCGTTAGCTTGTTTATATGCTGCTTTCCTCTGTCTCTCTTGCCTTCACTATGTCCTGTGATTGTCAAATTCTCCGAGCCATCTTTCCTCGTAATGTACTCTAGAAATTTGAATTGTCTCTTTCGTATTCTGGGTATAATTGTCCTTTTTGTTACCATTTCACCTAAAACTTGCTCGTTACATAATATTATTGTCTTCTTCTTTTTCTAGGTGCTGTGTCCATTCTGGATGTTGGCGATCATGGCTCTCCACAACTTCCTATCCTTTGTAGCTTTTAGGTTTGTCTTTTTACTATCCAACCCACTCCCTGTTCCATTTACACAAGCTCATTAAGCAGTTTATTCGCTACTTTCCTCTGTCCCTCTTGCATTCAATATGTCCTCTGAGTGTCAAATTCTCCAAGCCCTCTTTCCTTGTTATGTGCCATAGAAATTTTAACTGCTTTTATTTTGATTCTAAGTATAAGTGTTCCTTTTCCTTAAAACCTGGTAGTTGATTACATGTTCAGACCATGGCATTCCCTGCATTCTTCTGTAGAACGATATTTCTGTTGCTTCAAGTCTCTTCTTCATCTGTGAGAGGATTCTTAACATGTATTGCATTTTTTAAATACATGTATTCGTTTATATATTATATATATATCCAATATAAAAATACCTTCGTACTCCTATCTATCTATCTATCTATCTATCTATCTAACTATCTATCTATCAACAGACAGACGGTTTCGCAGTATCACAGCTCATCAGTGTGGTTAGACATCCGATTGCTTCAAGCCAGGATCGAAACTCGACCGATTTGGCGTCAGTCAGAGACTCTACCCCTAAGCTATCGGCGCACAGCAGAGAAAGGGAATCTTTTCATGTATTATATACGTGATGTATATAAACGCTAGACCAGCATGCAGAGCGCTCAATTCTGACGAACAGCGATATATAATATATATATATATATATATATATATATATATATATATATATATATATATATATATATATATATATATGTGTGTCTATAAAAAGAATGTATAAACATAAAAATGTCATTAAAATAATTTGTCCATTTCATAATGTGTGACGTCATTTGTTTACATTTTGATACGCCATGAGCAGATATGAATGTACGTGAGAGATTCCTGGAAGATTGAAGTTTAAAAGCAGCAAATTCGACCTTGCTAGCCGAACGATCCTCTGTGGCTCAATCAGTTAAGGCACGTCAGGCGAAATGACTGTTCCGTATAGGATACAGGTTCGATCCCTTTCGGAGGACGCATATCTTCTATGAAAATTTTTCGGACATTCAGGCCGATAAATGTTGTTTAATACTGTTTATTATCAACAGAGCATTTACTTAAATATGTGTATCTATAAAAAGAATGTATAAACATAAAAATGTCTTTATATATATATATATATATATATATATATATATATATATATATATATATATATATATATAAAAGTGAACATAAAAGTCATCACTTAGAGGCGACAGTCTGTTTCATGCTAGATGCAATCGTCAGGCAACTAGTGCTGTTATTTTTCTCGGCTATTTATATATAAGGGTCAGTGGTGCATTGTGGGTAATCTATTTTGGCGGTTACTTTTACCGGAAGTCGTTTATTTGTTTATTTATTTATTTATTTGTGTCAAATTATTTTGCTTGTTTTTATTTAATTTTATTCTTAATTTTATTTTATTTTTTATTTTGATCGGTGTTTTTATTAACGTAGTAAAAGAAGATACATTTATAAAGCAATTGTTAAGTTTGATGAAAAAGTGGTTGAAAGAATTATTTTATTGTCATTTTGTTTGTTTATGTATTTATTTATTTTTTCCGTTTTCGATTTTTAAGTTACGTAGTAAAAATTTGTTTTCATGTCTGCATTTTGAGATTAGCTCGGATCTTTTATTTAATAATTTATTTTGTTCTGGAAAGGTAATGATAGCTATTTTCCCTCCAAGCAAAGTTTGCAAGTTTTTGATAGCTTGTTGTAGGCTGATGATTTTTTTCCTTATTTTTCAAGATATTTTTGGTGCAGTGTGCGTTTTGTTTTTTATTTCCCATATATACTTAGAAAGCATTGTGCTGTTCGCATATTTACTATTTGTGAAAGATGTTTTGTGTACATAATTTATTTGTTTCCAGGGGCCTTCAGTTACTCCTATGTATACTTTTTCTTCATTATCTGGTGATTTTATCGTGGCTTGGTAGATTACGTTGTTTTGTAAACAATTGCCGTTTAAGGGACATTCGTTTTTTATTCTGCAGTTGCACGTGTATTTAATTTGTTCGTGTGGTTTGTTAATAATTTTCATGTTGTGCTTTTTTATTATTTGTGCCATGTTCTCGGTGCAACTGTAGCTGATTTTTACTGTGTTTTTGTTGAATATTTTGTGTAGGGTGCTTGATTCCGGGGAGTTTTTGTGTAAAAGTTTGACGAATATTTTTCCTACGTTTGTTTTTACGTTTTTGCTGTACGGTGGGTTGAACCATATGATATTTATTTTCCTGTTGGCCTTTTTTGTGTCTTTTTTGTTGTGAGTATGTGAGTGTTGCTGGGAATTCGCTATCTTTTAGGGCTGTTTCGTAGTCTTTTTTAGCTTTGTTAAATATAGATTTATTGAAGGAATTGTCGGAAAGCATGCGGTTAATCGATTTTGGTATCTGTTTGATTATAGAAGGCGGGTGGTTGGAGGATGTGTGTATATAGAGTGGTTTATCATTGGGTTTTCTGTATGGTTGGTATGTGCCTTTTCGTAGGTTGAAGGTAACATCTAGAAAATCTACTTCGTTAAGGTTAGTTTTTATATCTATCTCGAATCCGTTATTTTTGAAAATCTTTATTATTGCTTTTCTAGTTTTATTTGTGTTTTGTTTGTTGCAGTCTCTTAAGATTATGAGACTGTCGTCCCTGTAGAGACCTGTGTCATTTGTATCTATTATTTTGCTTAGTTCCTGTGGTAAGTAAATACTTACGATTTCGCATGTGCCTTGCACCGTCAAAGCTTCCCATTGTAGTGTCAAATATCCCATCTTTCTTTACCCATGCTTCTTCATGATGAAATAGTAATGATTTACGGGAGTGCTTAATGATGTCGATTTCGTTTGGTCTTATTATTATTTGTTCCGGAGCTAAGTGGATGGCCTTATCTAACATGCGTTCTGTTATGGATGGGTAAAATTCTTTTATGTCTAATTGTAGGAAGTGGCAATTTTGTTTGTTGTTTATGCTGTGGAACCAGTCAATAGTTGCTTTTGTGTTTTTCCACTGGTTTACTCCTAACTTTTTCCTAAGTTCAGAATTAATTCTTTCTAGTATCGTTTTACTTATTTTACCTAGTTCGCTTTTGGCTGGGTTTATGGGTCTGCATGCAGGGTTGGTTTTGAAATTTTCTTTGTGGTCTTTTAGTGTGATAAAGGCTTGTGATAAAGTCGTTTGCTGATGCAACTTATTCGGTCATCTAGGTCTAACTTTTGGGCGATTGCTTTAGCTTCTTTATTGATATCGTGTTCTATTGTTTTAGGTGCCTTTTTGTATGTTTTGATTATGTTGTTCTTGAGTAATTTATTGTGCGTAGGAGGGCTTAGTTTGTATAAATTTCTTGTTTTGTCAGCTGCAATAAATACATTTGCTGAATTGTTTATCTTAGCTATATCTTCTATTAGGTTTTTTTAAATGCATCTTTTTTTTATGGAATTTTATGTTTCTAACTAGGTCAGTTAAGTCCTTCTCGAAGTCATCTAATTCTTTTTGTTGCGGGGGGTATTGTTTTGTTTTGAACTCGTATTTTCCTTGAGTGTATTTTTATTGTGAAGGTCCTGGTTTAAAAAGTGGGCTTTCCATCTCATTCTTTTTATGAAACTTTCCGTTTTTTCAAATAATTTTGGCTTATATATGGAAGGGGAAGGGATGGGTATGTTTTTTTAGGGAGTAGTCGAGGCTAAATTTTTCTATGTCCATACTGTGTTATAAATGTAGCGAAAGTGCACTACTGATTATCAGGAGCTGAATATGAAGAAATATAGACTTAGGGTGTGCTATATTTATGGGATAAAGTGCTCAATATCAGAGATAGAGCCTGTGTAAATATAAAAGTGAACATAGAAGCCAACACTTCGAGGCGACAGTCTGTTTCATGCTAGATGCAATCGTCAGGCAACTAGTGCTGTTATTTTTCTCTGTTATTTATATATATGGGTCAGTGGTGCATTGTGGGTAATCTATTTTGGCGGTTACTTTTACCGGAAGTCGTTTATTTGTTTATTTATTTATTTATTTGTGTCAAATTATTTTGCTTGTTTTTATTTAATTTTATTCTTAATTTTATTTTATTTTTTATTTTGATCGGTGTTTTTATTAACGTAGTAAAAATTTGTTTATATAGCTTATTGTTGGTAGTCTATTATGGCGGTTATATTACCGGAAGTCGTTTATTTGCTTATTTATTTGGGTCAAATTATTTTGCTTGTTTTTATTTAATTTTATTTTTATTTTTAATTTTATTTTGATCGGTGTTTTTACTAACGAAGTAAAAATTTGTTTATATAGCTTATTGTTGGTAGTCTATTATGGCGGTTATATTAACGGAAGTCGTTCATTTGCTTATTTATTTGGGTCAAATTGTTTTGCTTGTTTTTATTTTTTATCTTATATAATTATTATTGATGACAGATGAAATTTGTTAAAGCAGGATTTTGATGGCGTCTCTGCTTCAGAACTTGATGAAACTGATCACAGTGCTTCAGTCTACTCTCTTCAAAACCCTTTAACTTAATGAAACATGTCTTACACCACACCTTTCGGTTTGATGCTTGGGCTTCCCAGGTTTTCAGACCAAAGTTGAGACGTTTCAAGTTGTCTTTCAATTTGTCTTTGTAGTGTAAGTGTGGACGTCCAACTGAACGCTTGGAGTTTGGTATTTGTCCACTTAGTACCTTTTTTGGAAGCCTCTGCTCACCCATTCTTACAACATGACCAGCCCACCTAAGTTTTTATCTTTGCTAGAATGGTTTCAATGCCTGTGATGTTATTACATTTCTTCAGTATTGCACTATTCTTGACCCTGTCATCCCATTTTATAAGACATATGGCACGAAGACAGCGCACATGAAAGGCATCAAGTTTATCTATGTGCTTGCGGCGCAGGGTCCAAGTTTCAGTACCAGAGAGAAGGGTTGAGAGAACGACTGATCTGTATATGCCGATCTTCACTCGAAGAGACACGTCTTTGGTGTTCCATAACCTATGTTTAAGTTTACCGAATGCTGTGTTGGTTTTGGCTATTTTGGATTGATTATATATATATATATATATATATATATATATATATATAGTGTTGAATGTAGAATCTACAGTGGTTCTACATTCAACACCATATATATATATATATATATATATATATATATATATATATATATATATATATGCTGTTGAATGTAGAATCTACAGTGGTTCTACATTCAACACCATATATATATATATATATGTATATATATATATATATATATATATATATATATATATATATGCTGTTGAATGTAGAATCTACAGTGATTCTACAGTCAGCACCATCACTTGATAAGACACAAGAAGTGTTGAAACAAAATGCCTATTTTTGTAGTAATTTTATAACATATTTATGTTATAATTTTCGATTAAATTATATATATATATATATATATATATATATATATATATATATATATATACATATATATACATATATTGTCATAGAAAATATGTGTCCTCCGTTAATATAACAGAGCATTTACTTAAATATTTGTATCTATAAAAAAGAATGTATAAACATAAAAATGTCTTTAAATTAATTGTCGGACATTGTCCATTTCATAAAATATATATATATATATATATATATATATATATATATATATATATATATATATATATATATATATATATATATATATATATATATATATGATTGTTTAAGGCATTAACCTTATATCAAGCTTTCTACCCGATATCATTTCTGTTGAGTTGACCGATTAAATAGGTCAATGTCTGATCCTCACCCCCCCTCCTTCCTCAATATTAAGTATTATAATAAAAATAAATTTTAAAAATCTCCCTTCCCTCTCTAAACTCGACCATGTCTCCCATAGCATCCCTCAGCGCCCTCTATGTCAATGTATATAAGCTTAATTCTGCCCATCAAAAGTGTAAATTTTAAATTCATTTTTCGTTTCACCTTATCTGGTGAAATAAATTATTACAATGAACCCATAAAGTGGTCTGTTTTTCTTTAAATAAAATTATTCGCTCTGAATTAACATTGAGCTTGCATTATTTCATCCTCCTTGTGATTATCCTTACGGATTAACAACATTTTCGTTACTTAAATATATATATATATATATATATATATATATATATATATATATATATATATATATATATGTATGTATGTATGTATGTATGTATGTATATATATATATATATATATATATATATATATATATATATATGTATGTATGTATATTTTTGTCATCCACAGACAGACTGTTTCGCTGTTTCACACCTCATCAGTGTGGCTAGACGTCGGGTTGCCTCTAGCTAGGATCTAAACCCGACTGAATTTGCGTCAGTCGGAACTTCTCCCACTAAGCCGTCAGCGCACGGTTAGGGATGAAGGTGAATTTTAGCGTGTTTATTTTTAGATTTAGATAAACACACAGTGACTGACAGTGACTCAATTCTGCCGAAGAGTCGTGTAATATTAGCTTAAATAGTCACTGTTTACAAATTAATTTATATATATATATATATATATATATATATATATATATATATATATATATATATATATATATATGAATGAATTTAAATTATATATATTAATAAGATTTTTTTTCCTTTTGGCGTATATGTTTCCGTGTCTTGGTGTTGAAGACGCGAAAGGACTGTCCACAGTTCCTATTCGTCCCTGTCAATGTAACGATCTTTTCATCATGGCTTCAATCATTATCAAGAAAGAATGGATCAAATCAGATGAAATTGAAAATCCGTGTCTTACTTTGCATCTTTTGTATATTTTAAAAGTTTGGCAATTACCGAAGCCAGTCAAAAGCTCAGAACCTTGATAAGAAATAACTTGATCTCCGAACAGTTGAGCTCTGCATATAACCCCTCGATACAGAAACTAATCCGGTAACAAAAAAAAGAAAAAGAAAAAACAAACTTTTTTAATATAAATGATAACTGACTGCTCGGTTCTGATTATCCGTGGCTACATGATCCCTGTTGCAGACAGCTGCTCAAGCACATCTCTATTCTTTCAACACCCACAGAGCCAAACTGGAGTTTATGTAGCAAATAGGCTTGGGAGACATTATTTACAGTTTTCTGGAGAGAAAGCATAATCTGTTATGATCACTGGCTGAAGGAGGCCAATAAGAATAAAACAGACTGTCGCCTCAGCAAGCTCACACTGTAACAGCAGCAAGGTCAAACTTCGCTCATGTGACCACAAGAGTACCAACTATAAGTACACATAAGCCGAAGGCAGTGTGATTATATATTATCGCGAAAGTGCGGATAATTCTTGACTTACCCTTCAATGTTCCAAATTGATGCATTGTCGATGTTACAAACGCATATAAGAGATTTTTATGAGAAACCTAAATGGCATCAATTTTCTTTTTTATTTTTCGAAACATCTTTACTTTTCAAATATTTTTTTCTCAATATAGGGGAGGGTAATCCCGTCAAACGTATTGCGATGAAAAATTTGTATTCCTTGGAACATTAATTACAAAATTAATATTGCACCAAAAAGTCAATTAAGAAGTTAATACTTCGTCAAACCTTAACCTTTCAAACATATTGCAATTAATCTATTTGGATGTCGGGTTAAATTCTCATCAGATCAGTAGTCATCGTCGTCGGCACCCACTCGCATCTGATCATCGGGATCGTCGTCCTCTTTCCTTATTCCTTTTCTACCCTCTGGCGGCGGCGGCGACGGAGATGGCTGTGAAGACCCAGCCTACAGTCGTGAGTTGGAGTCACAGGACGGTATGGGTGATTTGCGGCGGCTTGGTGAGTTGGGCCCTCCTGACAGCATATCGCAGATTCTCTTCATGTTGACGGTTGGACTCGAAAGTCTCGGTCTCCCCTCGAGTGATCCTATGTCAGGGGTCAACGTTGGCCTGTGTCAGTTATGTCTTCAACTGATCTTTGAAGCGTCGTTGTCAGTTTGTTGAATCTTCTTTATTTTCGAAACATCTTGTTTTTCCTAATATTTTTCTCAATATAGGAGAGGGTAATCCCGTCAAACGTATTGCGATGAAAAATTTGTATTACCTGGAACATTAATTACAAAATTAATATTGCAGCAAAAACTCAATTAGGAAGTTATATTTTCGTATTAGGACGTATGCATATTTTCTTTTTGTCGTAAATAGAGTGATGTACTACGAAAACTGTACTCTATAAATGTCAATATTTCAATTATATTTTCGTATTAGGACGTATGTATATAGTTTTTGTCGTAAATAGAGTGATGTAATACTAAAACTGTACTCTATAAATATCAGTATATAAGTTATATTTTCGTATTAGGACGTATGTATATAGTTTTTTTTTGTCGTGAATAGAGAGATGTACTACTAAAACTGTACTCTATAAATGCCAATACGTAAATTATCTTTTCGTATTAGGACGTATGTATATAGATTTTTTTGTCGTAAATAGAGTGATGTACTACGAAAACTGTACTCTATAAATGTCAATATTTAAATTATATTTTCGTATTAGGACGTATGTATATAGAAATGTTTTTTGTCGTGAATAGAATAATGTACTATTAAAACTGTACTCTATAAATGTCAATATTTAAATTATATTTTCGTATTAGGACGTAAGTATATTTTTTTTATCGTAAATAGAGTGATGTAATACTAAAACTGTATTCTATAAATGTCAGTATTTGAGTTATATTTTCGTATTAAGACGTATCTATATAGTTTTTTTTATCGTAAATAGAGTGATGTACTACTAAAACTGTACTCTATATATGTCAATATTTAAATTATATTTTCGTATTAGGACGTATGTATATATTTTTTTGTCGTAAAGAGAGTGATGTACAACTAAAACTGTACTCTATAAATGTCAATATTTAAATTATATTTTTCGTATTAGTACGTAAGTATATAGTTTTCTTTGTCGTAAATAGAGTGATGTAATACTAAAACTGTACTCTATAAAAGTAAGTATTGAAGTTATATTTTAGTATTAGGACGAATGCATATAATTTTTTTCGAGTAAATAGAGTGATCTACTACTTAAACTGTACTCGATAAATGTGAATATTTAAATTATATTTTCGAATTAGGACGTATGTATATACATTTTTTTGTCGTGAATAGAATGATGTACTACTAAAACTGTACTCTATAAATGTCAGTATTTAAGATATATTTTCGTATTAGGACGTATGTATATGTTTCTGTCGTAAATAGAGTGATGTACTAATAAAACTGTATATTATAAATGCCAATATTTAAATTATATTTTCGTATTAGGACGTATGTATATAGGTTTTTTGTGGTAAATAGAGTGATGTACTACGAAAACTGTACTCTATAAATGTCAATATTTAAATTATATTTTCGTATTAGGACGTATGTATATAGATTTTTTTAGTCGTGAATAGAATGATGTAACACTAAAACTGTACTCTATAAATGTCAATATTTAAATTATATTTTCGTATTAGGACGTATGTATATTTTTTTGTCGTAAATAGAGTGATGTACTACTAAACTGTACTTTATAAATGTCAATATTTAAATTATATTTTCGTATTAGGACGTATGTATATAGTTTTTTTGTCGTGAATAGGGTGATGTACTACTAAAACTGTACTCTATAAATGTCAATATTTAAATTATATTTTCGTATTAGGACGTATGTATATAGTTTTTGTGTCGTAAATAGAGTGATGTACAACTAAAACTGTACTCTATAAATGTCAATATTTAAATAATATTTTTCTCATTAGGACGTATGTATATAGTTTTTGTGTCGTAAATAGAGTGATGTAATACTAAAACTGTACTCTATAAATGTCATATGTCTCTAAATGTCATATGTATACATATATATTAAGAAATATCCATAATATATTTCACAGTGATTACACAACTTAAAGTTACATACGTTCTGCTTCTTCGCCTGAAGGATGCAGGATGTATGAAATTCTGTGTTGAGCAATTAATGTAATATATTATGCATATTGTTAAATAGCTCTGTCATTTAAAATTGAGCATTGTTTGTCTTACACACACGCACAGACACTATATATATATATATATATATATATATATATATATATATATATATATATATATATATATATATATACATACATATATACATACATATATATATATATTTACTTATTTAAAAATATGTTTCCATCGCTACAC
>OZ038513.1:50952833-50955333 GCA_964036315.1 Acanthosepion esculentum | reverse complement strand
GTATGAGTCGTGCGATTTTTTAATAAAGCCCGGGCAACGCCAGGCCATGCTGCTAGTGCAAATGCTTGAAAATGGCTTTAATTTTAATTTTAGTATAAAGTTAAAAAATAAAAATTACAGATTTTAAATTTAACCCTGCGTTAATTTGGTTCGTTTTGTTTTGGTTTTACGGCATATCAACCTCTATGGGTCATTTAATGCCGACAAAATTTTTATTGTCGGTAATATTATTTTAAAAAAAATCTATTTCTGGTAATATTTTTCATTCAAAAAATTTAATTCAGATAATGATTTTCTTTCAAATATGTATCGCTGGTAATATTTTTCTTTTTTTTGCAAAAAATGTTTAGCTGGTAATATATATTTTCTTTTTTTTTTTTTTTTCCAAAATATATTGATTATTTTTCCAAAAACGTATAGCTGGTAATATTATTATTAAAAAAAAACGCATAGCTTAAAGTGCGTTATGTTTAAAATATAAAATTATTGGAAGATGGAACGGAGGAAAATATGCATATATTTATTTATTGTTTTAATGGAAAAGCCAAATTTTCAGTTAAAGGAAACGCTAATCTAAGGAGATTCAAATATCGTAATAACTTAGATACAATTGTAAGGATCTGAATTCAGATGATGTGGGCAGGGGAAGAAGTTTTACAAATGACAAGACAGACACAACCACATCATAATACACAAACACCTAAATATATTTAGATATATAAACAAGCAAAAACACGGACGACACAGTAAATCGAGAAATCCACGTCAAAGAATATATATATATATATATATATATATATATATATATATATATATATATCAAGCATGTGGTGCAGTTCAATTTATATTACAATGAATCATTCATACAGAAAACAGATATAGAAGTTTATCATTAACTTCTATATCTGTATTCTGTATGAATGATTCATTGTATATATATATATATATATATATATATATATATATATATATATATATATATATATATATATATATATATATATATATATGTTTCATTAAAGACGGCAGACAAGGTACTGCAATTAAACATTTTATTTAATTTTTCTTGTGTTCGAACAAGTGTTTTCTTTTCTGGACACAATCATCCTTGATAATGGCTAAATAATAGCCGAAAGCGATTGGAATTATAGGACATTTGGATAGTTTTTACACACTTTGTGTCCCCCCCCCCAAAAAAAACACTTGTTCGAAAACAAGAAAAATTAAATAAAAAGCTTAATCGCAGTACTTTTTCCGTCGTCTTTAATGAAACATGTATAAAAGAAGGAGTGTTTCCTAAATACACAATATATATATATATATATATATATATATATATATATATATATATATATTGTGTGTATATATATAAATATATATATATACAGGGTGACCCCAAAAAACGGGAATTTTTCAAGTGCGTATTGACAGACATGAGCAAGTGGCAACACTGCGAGACAGGGACCTTGAGCAAGTAAACATTTCGCCATTTTAGTAACGAGAATGAAATTCACAGTATCCCAGCTGAGATGTTGCAGCAGTCAATGAGGAATCTCAACAGCAGATTTCAAGAATGCATTCGTACAGGAGGACGCCATCTACAGGACGTAATTTTAAAAAAATGAAAATTCCATCATTGTTTCTTAAATGGCATATTTTAAGGTTTCAATTACTATGAATTAAATATTTTTCTTCCATCACTCTTGGTTTTATTAGCTTGTTAAAAAGTTCCCGTTTTTTGGGGTCACCCTATATATATGCATTTTTTATATATATTATTTATATATTTTATATGCACGGTACTTATTGGAAAGCGCTCAATATCTGCGATAGAACTAACATATTTAGTTGCATTGATGTGAGTTTGTGACCCTGGGTTTCACGCCCTTTGCGACCGTCAGATAAACTGATGATAGCAAAGGGCGTGAAACCCAGGGTCGCAAACTCACATCAACGCAACTATATATATATATATATATATATATATATATATATATATATATATATATATATATATATTAATAGTAGTACACGTTTGGAAAACCTCGGATAGCTAAACTTGCATATATGACAGGACAAATCGGTACCCGAGGAAAAAATTGGAAATAAAAAAGAAAGAACTAAAACATCAGAACAAGACGAAACAAATCGCCAAGTGCTTTAAGTCCTTAGTCTAAAGAGCCAGTTTGCCTTGAAGTTATGTTTGCCTGGCTCCTTATGATTTATTCTAGTATATATATATATATTTATGAAAATTTCTATGATTTAACCTGTAGAAAAGACAATATTTATAAATATAAATGACAATAGGAAAACTGTATATTTGGATGAAACGCGTCGGCAACTACTGCTGTTTTCCTATTGTCATTTATATATATATATATATATATATATATATATATATATATATATATATATATATATATATATATATATATATATATATATATATATTCTTGTATATTTGGGGGAATTAAAAGATGTTTTGATTTTGAAGTTT
>OZ038513.1:50940333-50945333 GCA_964036315.1 Acanthosepion esculentum | reverse complement strand
TTAGCAACATAAACTCTTCATTGGATATCTGCCGACATTATTTTTCTTTCTTTGAAAATGGCCAGCAATGGTCGAATATAGTCAATACACTACACACAATTTCGGCAAGTTGCTTTTCAAGATTTCCATCGGAAATCAATGGTTTATTTGAAAGCAGAAAAAACTCATCAAGAAGCCTGAAAGACATTCCTTCTCCGTTCTATTGAATAAAACAGATTTATACAATATATATATATATATATATATAGAGAGAGAGAGAGAGAATGATATATATATATATATATAGTTATATGTCTATGTATATATGCATATACCTATACACAAATATATATATATATATATATATATATATATATATATATATATATATACATATATATATACATACATATATATAAATGAAAACATAAAAACGAAATGAATTTATTGAAACAGAGTATCTATAAACAAGAAACAAAACGTCCTTAGCAACTACAAGAATTTAGAAATGCTGAAAAATTACGTCAATTACTTTATGTTTGAAGAGAATATTTTCACATGTAGAAATTCTTTGTATTGTGTTGGCGGATTCAACCGTTTTCTTTAGATTTCTTGATATATTTGATGTGTACGTTGCGTTGGGAGAGTCGTGATTCTGTTAGGAAAGGTGATATTGGACAAAACAAAAAACAAACCTGGGCGTAGATTAATATTTGGATAAAATTCTATGGCAACACTCTCGAGGATTTTCCTTCTGAGTAAATTATTTTCTTTTTTTATGAGTGTAGAATTTATAAATCAAAATTGTGGTTGAATTTATTTCTATGTATGACGAGTGCATTTGCTAAATTATTTATGAGATCTCTTTTGTGCATATAGATGCGTTTTTTTAAATTTCTGCATGTCTAACATGTAGGTTAATTCTGATAAATCTTTACATATTCTTATATACATATATACATACATACATATATATGCACACACACACACACACACACACACACACACACACACACACACACACACATATATATATATATATATATAAATTACAATGGATTTTTATTACTTTAACGGTATTTTTAGTGGATACGCTCATTTCAGTAAGTGCTACGTTCATTTATTAAACAGCGTATTTATTTATTTATTTATTTTCACCTACCAGTCTGAATGTTCGAGAAATATTATTAAAGGGAAAATTTGCACTCTGGGCAGGATTTAAACTTGCGTTCCTCTGGGCAGAGGAAGCTACCGTTAAGCTTGGCACGCCTCAATTCTAAAATTCTCTTCGTTTACGTTTGGATACGAAACTGTGCAGATATGAAAAACTTCGAGAGATTCTATGACGGGAGGGATTTCTCTTGAAGGCACTAAATTTGGCCTCGACTCACAGACTGCGCCTCGTGGCCACGTTGGTTAAGGCGTGGCGGGCTACGTGATAGCGTCCACGTTTATAATGTTAAAAATACACACACACACACACACACATATATATACATACATGCATATATATATATATATATATATATATATATATATATATATATATATATATATATATATATGGCAGAAGGTTATCTATAAATTTTATATATCAAAACAATGTTAGGACATTGAATGACTAAGTGGAAAGATTTCTACTCCATCTATAGATTGGTTTTCTTAATATTTTTTATTACTATACCCCGTTCTAATACAGGTATTTATCTTTTCATTTTAGAACCTATATATTCTAATCCATCCTGACCAGGCATCTCAATTTTAGTAACTTTCTCACGGACGTGACGTGGTTTCCCTCTGTCTTTTCTACAAATATTTTCGTAGCAACTGCTCTGACGAACTTTTTTGCATGGTGTCCCAAGTACACAAATGTAGGCGTGCTAATAGATTGGCATCTGGGTCCCACCCGTTTACTGTTGAAATAACAAAATGTAGCCACCACTTCTACTCCAACAATTTCTTTTCTAGCACTTCCCATCTGCGGAACTCCCTTCCGTTTACTTGCTTCCCTGATAACTACAATCTTCAAAAATTTAAATGCAACGTCAATCGCTATCTTCTGTTTTCTTGAACCACGTTCAGATTTTATCCTTTCCTCTGTCCCCCATCTTTTCTCTCACCTCCACTTTCTGTAATTACAAAATGAATGTAAGTTTTACAATAACGACACTTTCAAGGAGGCTTACATTTCATATGAATGAATGCAGTTCAATCTCTCAGTATTAAAAATAAACTACTGTCCACATTCACGATTTAGAGAAATACTAATCGACAATACTAGTATATTTGGATTGTAATTGTTTAAAACTTCAATTAAAAACAATATTTTAAAACCAGCACTTACAATTTTTAATATAATCTACATAAATTAAGTTACCTCCCTTACACAGCAGTAAAATTTGGCGAATTTGAGAGCGTCCATACTAATGCATTTTATAACTTACATTAATTTTATCTTACCAAATCACCCAAGGAAGATGATCTTGGAAGTGACTGAAAGTACTTGGGAAAATAAAATAGATATATATTTTGTCTGTTCAATCAAACATGTTTGAATGAAGGTATGCTGCCTAAATATATATATATATATATATATTATAGCTCTCCCGTCGAACTCGACGTATGAGGGTCAGACAGATCAGTTCCCAGAAACTGAAAGCCCGACAGCCACACAGGATTTGATTATAGTGGTGAAGGCTTTGTGCAGGGCCATCCACACTTTTTGGAGGGACGAATACAGGGACCTGGTGCAACGAATGCCACAAGGTCCCCAAACGACCCTCCGCAGGCTTTGAATTCAGAGTTGTCCTTCTCCTAGACCAGTTGCCATCCAAGGCTATAGAACCCAGTCTGTCCTGCTATTTACCCATAGTTGGAGGGAGAAGAAGAGGATTCATACCTTTCCCAAGGGTATTAGCACGATTCCTCAATCCAAGCCGTTATCCATTACTCCACCGTATATATATATATATATATATATCTGTGTGTGTGTGCGTGTGTGTGTGTGTGTGTGCGTGTATGTGTGTGTATGTGTGTGCAAATATATGTATTTGGAAGTTGATTAAAGTTATCCTGTCATAGGTTTCGGCTTCAACTGCGAAAACGCACCCTTAATTATTTTAGGTGGATAGAAAGAGAAATATGTTCTCTTTACGTGTGCAAACACCCACACATCTCTATAAACACTCCCCAGTCAGTACATCTCCGCCAACACACACATACACACACACGCACGCACACACATATACACCGAAGCATTGAGAAAGCCTCGGTTATATCTCAATTCGTTTCTTACACATTTTCCTTGCTTCCAAAGACTAACAGGAAAACGGGCATATTTTCACCATTGAATTTATTTTGGTAACATCTGAAAGATAAGCCATTTTTTTTTTTTTTGCTAGCACAAATGTTCTCTTTCTTTCTTATTTTCTAATTTTTGATAATATTTCATTAATTACTTATCGATTGACTGTTTCTGATCAATTTTCATTAAGCACTCCCCCGCCACACACAAAAGAGGTTGCACAACCCCGATTATTAAAAACGATCAATGCCTTACTTTATGGGGGCCACAAAAAAGGAGACTCATACCTGCCATTCTCGTCACCGCAAAAAAACAAACAAACAAAAAAAAAAACAACAAAAAAACAATAACTAAAAACAAAACAATAACAATAAAAACAAAAATATTTTCGTGTGCAAGATACAAATAGCGGGAACAGAACGCAATGAGGTGAGACAAAAAACAAAACAAGATACAAAAACAAAAAAACAAATGAATTGGAGAGTCAAAAAAAGAGTGAGAAACTTAGTCCAACGTGGTCCTGAATAGAATTGTCTGTAGGCGGCGGGAAGAAGACACTTTTGTAATTAGATGTGATTATATTTTAAAATTAATATTATATGATTTTTTATAGTAAGGTTCACCCATTACAAGGCCCGTGGGTGATTCGAGGTAGATGTTTACGTTAGGAGGCAATTTGTTAAGGGCTACCAGAAGTAGAATACTGTAGACAACCATGATTACCCATGTTCTTTTTATTTAATTTTTTATAGTGAGGTTTACCCTGTACAAGGCCCAGGAGCCACTCGAGGTGTGAGGTTACAGAGTATGAGTCACTGTTTATGCGGATAGGCGGGGAAAATAATGGTGAACCCTAGACTTGAAAAAGTTAACATTGTATCGATCATGGAAGCATCCTCATGGGAGGCGGTTACACCGAACAGTGGTTTGCGGGAAGAAGCTGTTCGAGTGGAACAACTTCTCACCGATGGAATACAGAGGGAATGTGTGTGGTTTGCTACTATGTAAGTGGCATGGCGTGTCATAGCCGTAAAGATTTGAATTGGTCGGTCCAGGGAATGTCGTTCGTCCGAGCACTTTCTGTCGGAGTAGCGATAGAGAAGCAAGAGGCTTGCCACATCTGGCCTGTGGGAGAGAGGTTGGACAATAAATGCTATAAGACTACAATAGAAAAAGAAAATCGTGATTTTGTGACGTTTTATTTAAAATTCAGTTTCATTTGGAGCCTTCCATTATCTATATTGTCTTAGCAGTGCTGTTTAATATAGTGCATAGTATATATATATATATATATATATATATATATATATATATATATATATATAAACTTTGACGTTTAAAGAAAAGCTACCAAGAAAAAATCAGTTTCATTTAGAGCCTTCCATTATCTATATTGTCTTAGCAGTGCTGTTTAATATAGTGCATAGTATATATATATATATATATATATATATATATATATATATATATATATATATATATATATAAACTTTGACGTTTAACGAAAAGATACTAACAAAAACGACCTGGTCAACTTCTACTCAAACCACTGATTTAGTTCTCCTACGGCCATTGTCTGAGCGTACGAAAATTGTAACGAACACACTGGCAAACCTTACAAGTGAGCAAATCAACGTACTATAGACTGGCTCGGAAACTCTTCTGATTTAAATCTAATCGAGAATCTGTGGTCAATCTGCAAGGAAAGGCTTCGTGG
>OZ038513.1:50912833-50937833 GCA_964036315.1 Acanthosepion esculentum | reverse complement strand
GATATGAACAAACTGAGAGAGACAGACTGATAGATATGAACTGAGGGAAATAGGTAGATAGATATGAATAGAGGGAAATAGGTAGATAGATATGAATAGAGGGAAATAGGTAGATAGATATGAATAGAGGGAAATAGGTAGATAGTTATGAATAGAGGGAAATAGATAGAAAGATAGATAGGAACACACACACGCGCGCACGCGCGTACACACACACATATATAGATAAATAGATAGATTGATAGATAAGCATGAGATAGACATGTAGATAGATATGAACGCATTATAATTAAATAAAATGATAGATATGAACATATAGATACGCAGGAACACGCATAGATAGGTATGAACAGTGGGAAATAGATAGAAAGATAGAGAGGAACACACACATAGATAGATGGATAGATAGTTATGTGCAAACTGAGATAAATAGATTAAAATATAGATAAATAGATAAGTTGATATATAGGAATATGCATAAATAGATAGAGATGTACATGCTGACTTTTATGTGAACTGCAGTAGATAAATAAATAGTTTGGACATAGAAAGCAAATCTGATTGTTGACTGTCATTTTCATATATGAAAGTGCACTCTTTCATAAAAATAGAAAATTTTAAAATGCACAGACACATCGAAATACCAACGAACAGAAACACACACGCGCATATATATATATATATATATATATATATATATATATATATATATATATATATATATATATATATAATATCGTAATTTCGTTACTCCATTTATCATATAAAAACTTTACAGCGACTCCATTTGCAAACAAGCAATGAAGTAACAGTTAAGAACAAATACGAATCTTTATAGCACGTGGAATGTATATTAAGTGAAACACCTTAAGGGAAGCCTTATTGGCAAAAACAAAAGAAGTTATCCTCAGGTCGAGAAGAAAGAATTGTATGACAAGTGAAATTCTAGACTTAATGAAGGAGGACAGGCAATAGATAATACTAGTGAATGGCATAGAATATACGAAAGTCGAAACAGAGGCATAAATCCAAGCAGTAAACAAAAAACAAAAACAAAAAAGAATGTCTAAATAGGAAATATTCAGAGACATCAAAAACAACAAATAATCAATTCATAATATATGAAGACGTAAAACATCTTTTTCACGAGGATGTATAAAATCCAAAGTAGAAATTATTATTAGATAAAATGCAGAGGTACTACAACAGTGTAATTAATACGGAGGAGAAAATTTCCTCGGTAACAGAAAGGAGAAATATACATCCTTGTACAAATTAATTGAAACAATTGTTTTAGTTTTTTTTCACGATACGGTCAGATTTAGATCCATTGGAGTGACAGTGTGTAATAGATTTATATTTTTTTCTCATATTAGGTGATTTACAGTGCTGGGTAGTAATATGAATCTGTTTTCGGGGTGTGTGATGAAATTTGTTTGGCCTTGAAAAATATGGCGTCAACCGTGATTGGATCAGATTTTCATCACTTCCAGACACTATTGTCCGAAATGTCGATTAGTTGTCCTACGGCCATTGTCTGCGAAGGACATTATTCCAAGGATGCGTACGAAAATTGTAACGCTACAGGAACACACTGGCAAGCCGTACCAGTGAGTAAATCAAAGTACTATAGACTGGCCCGGAAACTCACCTGATTTAAATCCAATCGAGAATCTATGGTCAATCTGCAAAGAACGACTTTGCTGAATGAACATACGAAGTACTAACATGTGCACTTGGTAAAATACGAAAAAAAGTAAATAATAGCGGAATTATTCGTTTTGTTTCAATTGATTTGCACAGTGGTGTACAGTACATTATATACAGGGATTCAATATCACGAAATCGATATAGAAAACATTATATACAGGGATTCAATATCACGAAATCGATATAGAAACATTATATACAGGGATTCAATATCACGAAATCGGTATAGAAAACATTATATACAGGGATTCAATATCACGAAATCGGTATAGAAAACATTATATACAGGGATTCAATATCACGAAATCGGTATAGAAAATATTATATACAGGGATTCAATATCACGAAATCGGTATAGAAAACATTATATGCAGGGATTCAATATCACGAAATCGGTATAGAAAACATTATATACAGGGATTCAATATCACGAAATCGGTATAGAAAACATTATATACAGGGATTCAATATCACGAAATCGGTATAGAAAACATTATATACAGGGATTCAATATCACGAAATCGGTATAGAAAACATTATATATAGGGATTCAATATCACGAAATCGGTATAGAAAACATTATATACAGGGATTCAATATCACGAATTCGATATAGAAAACATTATATACAGGGATTCAATATCACGAAATCGGTATAGAAACTGCGATTTGAATCAGACAATTATATAAACTTACAATAGACCAGTGTTTCTCAAACTTTTTACCCTTGTGAAACTCATGAAGTAATTTTCATATCTTAGTGAAACCCTGCATAAAAATGATTATATACTATTGCTAATATCTGAAAATAAAGAAAACTATACCTTTTTCATTGCGTATAGCTTCGAGAAATGAGAATAAGAAATGGAAATCTAAAAATTTTAAGCTTTATATATATGGAAAAGGGATGCACTTGTCATGTGCTACCTATTGAGTGACGATTAGTCGTTTCCCTCCTTTTGAATATGGGTAACAGTGGCCGGAACCTAAAGAATACTTTACTTCGTTTCCAGGCCACAACTTAGCAGGCATCGAGTTGGATATGGTCAAGATCCAATATACATAAAGTTACATGAAACCTTGCTCGCAACACGATGCAAATATGAAATAAAATTTATAGTATGGCCGGCCGCTTGTATCTGGGTATACCTGTCGGCTAATGTGGCTAGCTAATCCGTGTTGCAGACACCCGATCAGGCATGTTTGTTTTTCCTCAACATCCACGGAACCAATCTGTGGTTTGTATTGGAACTATGCTAAACGAACCTTCTGACAGGCAGCGCATAACCTGTGGTGTGTTTAAAAGTTTGAGCAAAGCCGGTGCACACAAAACCCCTCGGTCACGGGGACTTATGATTTCTTGCACGCACAACAATCGACGACTTCTGATAAGTTCCTTCTACCCAATTTCAAGACTTGGTGTGATTCATCACGCGGGTTGATCTTCCCAACCGTACAACACGCTGGGGTCGTTTCTCCAGGTCAATATTAACAAAAGACAAATCGACCAGGTGAAATTTGAACCCGGATCGGAGTGCTAGAGCGCACATAATATAATATTTATCAGATAAATATCATCTGAATATTTACACAGTATCAATTGGTTCATCTCAATGTTATTGTGAAAACATAGGCTTGCATAATAAAATATGACATGGATGACATATGATATGGATGCTGCTATACAAGCATTCTTTCCTTCTCTAACACACACACACTCACACACACACACACACAAATGCTTCCCTGTGTCTTTTTTATAAATCCAAAAAAGAATCTGCATTTTTATTGGTCTTGACCTGGCATCCCGTCTTCAGTTACTTTCACACCGCCATAATGCAGCTTCCTTGTACCTTTTCTAAAAAATACGTTCTCTATGGTATCTAGACTTTATGAATTTAAGCGCAGTACGATAAAATAGAAAGGAGAGTAAGGCAAGGATGCGTCTTCTCACCGGACCTGTTCAACCTATACAGCGAGACGATCCTGAGAGAATTGGAAACCCTACCGGGATTTAGCATTGGCGCCCACAATCTTAACAGCATAAGAAACGCAGATGACACGGTACTGAGATTACAAAATCTCCTACAGAATGTAGCGACGGAGAGTGAGAAGAAGGGACTAAGCATAAACTGCAAGAAGACGGCGTGCATAGTCGTCAGTAAGAGGATGAGCCCGAAATGCGATCTGAAGGTCGAGAACACAAGAATCAAGCAGACGCGGAAGTTTAAATACCTAGGAAGCGTCTTGATAGAAGGCGGTAAGTGAGACACTGAGATCTGTAGGCGTATACAGCTGACCAAGGACGCATTCCAAAAGCTGAGCAGAGTATTGCGAGACAGGAGGATTTATTTGGTAACAAAGAAAAGAATACTGAACTGTTACGTGACATCTGTCCTTCTTTACGGCAGCGAATGTTGGACGATTTCCTCAAAGATGAAAAAGAGACTCGAGGGGACAGAGATGTGATTCTGCAGAAAAATGCAGAGGATACCATGGACCGAGCGTGTGAGCAACGATGAGGTTTTAGAGAGGTTGCAAACAAGGAGGAGGCTTATACTTAATATCAGGAAGAGGCAGCTGAAGTTTCTGGGACACATAATGAGGGAGGAGGGCCTGGAGAATTTGATACTCACGCGTCGAATAGAGGGATAGCGAGACAAGGGAAAAAACAACGCTTGACATACCTTGTGGACTTAAGCAAGTGGATGACAGAACGTGGTCTGGGGGAGGAAGCAGAGGGAAGGAACTTGCTGACAGCTGCAAGGGATAGAGGGAGGTGGAGAGCCATGATCGCCTACATCCTGAAAGGACATGGCACATAAAAAGAAGAATCCTTGAGGATAAAGGCGTTAGTTAGATCCAGTGAGTGCGAGTTCAATACCCGGTTGAGGCGGTGGAGAACTTGAAGAGGGGAATTAACAGGAGATTGATAACTGACGTCCATTAAAACATGGCACGTGGAACTAGAGCAGTCTACCTCAGTGAGCGAAATAAAGGGTTCAGTTCGACATTCCGACCACCTGAAGAAGGCCGGAGCGTACAACGGCCGAAACGTTTTAATAAATATGGCGACAAAGATGAGGACACTAGTCCGAATAATGTAAATGGTATATATAATACCTCATCTCAGAAATATAGACAGATACTAGAGCTGTGAAATCTTGCATTCATTGATTCCAAGTATTCTTAAAAATAATTGCATTGCTTCTTTGCACGTATTCTGATCTCTGACTGTTCAAAGAAGACTTGAAATGCACGAGGGTGGGATAAAAACATCATCGGCTGACAAAAGAAGAGTAAGGCTAGAGCTGTGAAAATTACCACGGTGGAAGAACTAAAGGGTTCAGTTCGAAATTCCAATCACCTGAAGAAGGCCGGATCGTATAACGACTGAAACGTTGTAATAAATATGGCGATTATGATGCTATGTCAGTTATCAGTTATCTCCCGTTAATTCCCTTCTTCAAGTTCTCCATCGCCTTATCCAGGTATTGTCCTCAAGGACACATGGCACAGTGAATAAAGGCGTTAGTTAGATCTAGTGACAGTGTGAGTTCAATACCTGGTTAAGGCGGTGGAGAACTTGGAGAAGGGAATTAACGGGAGATAACTGATAACTGACATCCATTAGACATGGCACGTGGAACTAGAACAGTCTACCACAGTGAGCGAAATAAAGGGTTCAGTTTGACATTCCAACCACCTGAAGAAAGCCGGAGCGTACAACGGCCGAAATGTTGTAATAAATATGATGATTAAGATGCTATGATCTATGTCTTTAATTCGTATTTTGATACATTGTATTTATTTTCGACTTTTCTAGTTGAATTGTTCACCTATATTACATATGATCCATTATTGTACATAATTAGGCAAAAATAAAATTTGTATTTTATATGAATAGTACCTTATGAAAATTGAGATGTAATAGAGTGGGCAGTGGCGGCTCGTGTATAGGCGCTGCTGAACTGCATTCACCGCCATTTTTACTATATATTATTGTTAATATTCAATATAAACACAAGGCCGGGTTTAATGTGGGTTTTCCGAGCCCGTAGGCTCGGCCAAAAATATTCCCTACTGGAACCCGTAAAAACGGGTCCAGGGACAGTCTACCTCCCCGAACGAGACTCTGCCCTTCGGCATAGCCTCATTCGGGTTCCTCTCTGCCCGAAGGCAGAGAGTTCGACCAAATAACTAGACGAGGGGCCAAGTTCGGTTACTTCAAGTCGAGCATTCGCAATACAGAAGGACAAATATCCCGTAACAGTTCAAGACTCTTTCCTTTGTTAATAACGAACTTGTTCTATTTCAGCCCTATATTTTCAGAAATGGTATTATTTACATATATTTCTGCGGTTGGGGGTGGGGGGGCACCTCGACGTGGTATAATGGTTAGGAAGCTTAAACCCGTTTTTTTCTTCCTTTAATACTCTCTTGGAATCCAGGAATCAAAGAGAAAATTATTATTTGTAATATATATAAATGTAATATAGTAAAATTTCTAGAACAATTCTGTGGATAAGGCAAATTGTTATAAGAATGACAATTTGTCTTATCCACAGAATTGTTCTAGGAATTTTACTATATTACATTTATATTACATTTATACTATACTATATACTATATTACATTTATATATATACTATAAATTAGTATAATTATTAATTTTTATTATTCGCTTATAATTCGTTTATAATTAAAATTATTAATTTTTATTAAAATATTTAGTATTAATAAATTATAAATTAGTATAAATTAGTATAAACTATACATTTATATTACATTTATACTATACTATATACTATATTACATTTATATATATACTATAAATTAGTATAATTATTAATTTTTATTATTCGCTTATAATTCGCTTATAATTAAAATTATTAATTTTTATTAAAATATTTAGTATTAATAAATTATAAATTAGTATAAATTAGTATAAACTATACATTTATATTACATTTATACTATACTATATACTATATTACATTTATATAAATTACAAATTAAAACTAAGTACAACTGATTATTAAAGGATGAAAACTGTGACGTCATTCGAGGTGGGGGGGGGTCTTTTTTTCGTTCAAATCTCTGAATTTATTTTACATATGCTAAATATTGAAGTTGCCACAAAGCATTTTTGATTTATTTGAGATGATCTATTATAACATGTCTCTAATTTATATTTACATTGTACAGTGTAACCCGGATATAAGAGAGTTGTCGGGACCGGAGAAGAAGTCTCTTATATCCGGGTTTATCTTATATCCGGGTTTGGTCTATTATATATACATTAACACAGATTCTAATTTGGGACCAGAGAAAATCTCTCTTATATCCGTGTTTATCTTATATCTGGGTCTCTTATATCCGGGTTACACTGTATGTATTTTCAGTTTTTCTACTTGAATTATTCACCAATATTGCATATTAGACAGGTGGAGTACTTATTAAAAATTCGGGAATGTATCATAGATTCGTGGGGGTCACGAGACCCTTTTCTCCGGCAATCCAAATAAGTATCATTATGACCAGTTCCAGGATTTGATTGTGCAACCGCCATTTTTTTTTTCCTGTTCACTTACTTGATGATGCTTTCACCAGCAGACATGCGCATAAATGAAACGACTTCTATAAATTTGCCTCCGATTTCTGTGCGTCTTTTTATAATTCACCAATATGGTGTTTATATCCTGACACTAGTAAACTCGGAATTATTTTCGACTGTCTATTCTGCGAAAGTGATAAATCCTCGAAGATAATTGCGCTTCTAAAGCCTCTAATATGTATTTTTAATTTTTCGTGTAGCTAAATAATAAGTTCCAATAGAACAGACACATATAACTGTGTGTGGGTGTTTGCTCTCTTTAAGATGCGATAGACAGGAAGATCTTTCCATCTACCCTAACTCTATTTCCACAAATAAACGTTTGCGTGCGTTTTTGTCCCAGTATTGACTATATTTAGCTATATCTGCGTGGGTGACCTCCCCTTACTCAGACAAGCGCTCACACAAACACACACGCGCAAAAATATTTTTTAAGTGTGGTTTAGATGTGGCACAAGGCCGAAAGTATGAAGTTGCCGGTGAAGGTCGAATTTATTACTCAGTCGTAATTGATCTGGCAAGACAAGCTTCCTAACCATTATACCACGTCGAGGTGCCCCCGCGCAGAAATATATGTAAATAATACCATTTCTGAAAATATAGGGCTGAAATAGAACAAGTTCGTTAGAAAAAAAGGAAAGAGTTACGGGATATTTGTCCTTCTGTATAGCGAATGCTCGACTTGAAGTAACCGAACTTGGCCCCGCGTCTAGTTATTTGGTCGAACTCTCTGCCTTCGGGCAGAGAGGAACCCGGACGAGGCTATGCCGAAGGGAAGAGTCTCGTTCGGGGAGGTAGACTGTCCCTGGACCCGTTTTTACGGGTTCCAGTAGGGAATATTTTTGGCCGAGCCTACGGGCTCGGAAAACCCACATTAAACCCGGCCTTGTGTCACATGTAGCCCTTGTGGGGGGGGAGGTGTCTAAATATTACTTGAAGTAACCGAAATGTGTTTCTGCAAAAAGATGCTGCGGATATAGGCCGGGCATCTCCGAAAAGGAAACTTCTATTTAACATCAGGAAGAGGAAGTTGGAATTTCACGGTTGTTACGTGTTGATAATTGTAACAAAAGAAAAAGAATGATTTGCTAAAACACAGAGCTAAAACACAACAATATTTAATTTACTAAAAACTCAAAATAAAATATATACAAGATATACAATTGGCAATACAAAACTGAAAACACAGGGTTACTGGCGCATTGTTAAGAAAGACAAAGGGAGAAGAATCACGTGTCTTAACTACGTTAAGGCTAGCGAAGTAATCTAGTTGCTATTCTGGAATCGTCCATGTTATTTTAACACCCCTGCCGTGGGAACAATCTATTCTTTACACCCACGTAAAATTAGCTTATCCAATGAAATCTTCATATTTCCGATCTGAGAATTCTATTGGCTTACAGCTCGAAAATTCGAAAGCTCACGTGAAAAGAAGTAAATTGCGCCAAAATTCTGTGAGCCGATTTTGATATCCGAGAACTTATTGTAGCGGTATTGACAGCGTAAATCAACCCGCACATTTTTTACTTTACGAATGTTCAAGCAAACAAAAAACAAACAAGAGAAAAAAACACAAGAAAATAACATTTCATAATAGGTACAAAATTTATATAATGTCAACAGTTTTTTTACATGAATTATTAACATGAGTTGCTTCCCTTTAACTGGTTAAAGATTTTTATTACTGAAATTTTTTTACCTGAGCTCACAAAAAGTTGAATTAACTTCTCGCTCAAAATGTTCGGTGAAAGAAAGATTAGAAAGTCCTGTAAAGCTGAAAATATGTTGATAAACTTTTAGCTTTAAAGAAGTCGGAGAAGTGAATATTCCGTAAATGTTCAATTTGTTTTCGTTGCTCGTAGTAGTTGAATGTATTGTTCGTAAATGTTTGTAATTTAGCCTCGTAAGATTTAATAGCGTGATTGAATAGGTTTTTGTAAGTTGCAGAAGAAGTTGGTGAGTGAGTTGAAAATTTAGCTTGAATTACAGTGAAGTTATTTCATGTTAAAGAATTTGAGATTCTAACTGTACTTCGCTGCAGTAAAGTTACAAGCGTCGTGAACTAGTGTAGCAAATGCTAGTCGTCGTAAATTCTCACTGCCTGGGTTCGCTCGTACATTCAATTTATGTTTTTTTTTATCACGTGGTTGGCTCCTGAAAGCATTGATTTTCGTCAGGTCAAAAACTAGGTTGATGCTATTCGGACGTAGTGGTGAGCAGGTAAATTGTTTTTTTAATATTTGTTAACCACTCAGGGAGCGCTTTACAAAACTCAGTCTGGAGCCTGATATGTTTTGTTTCGCTCATTGAGAACAAATGTACGTGAAGATAAGCGAGATAATTTTAATGTTTATTGTCCAATGAGAAGCTAAGGTTTTCAGAAAAAATGTATGAAGCTGTGATCCACTTTTTTGCACGAAAATCGACATTGAAGAAAAAGTAGTTGAGGAATTCTAAATTATTAAAGGAAGATTTTGGACTGACCAAGTCGGTCAGCGGATCGAACACAGAGAGATGCCAAACAAGACAACGCTACTCAAAACAATAACTTTCCCGCGCAAAAAGAACATCACTGACTCAACGACAACTGGCTGGAATAATCCTCTGTGACCAAGAAAGATCTTCGAATTTAAAACAAACTTTGCTTACCTAAAGTGAACAAGAATATATTCACTACTATTTAAGTAAAAATTACGATCGAACTAAAACCTTAACTATAGTTAAGGGTCCGCAACTTCAAATGACTTAACCAAAAACAGTACGTAAATAATTGCATACACATTCATGTTGAATTGTAAATGAACATTTAATTTACCAAAACTCATTCTACCATAACTTTGTAATAGTACACGAATATATTGAAACACTCGAACAATCCGGATATTATAATTCAAAACATCATTAAGACACCAACTTTTGATAACACAAAACATCATTGTAAATATTGTTTAATTGTATATAAATGTGCGTATTATTTGAATGGAATTATTGCCTTGTTGCGTTTCATATTTTAAACATTGTTATTGTTGAGGATGAATGTTTAGAACACACCAGCCTAACAACCAAATCCTTCTGATAATTTCCAAAACTCTAGTTAAAGAAACTTATTACATTCTACTCGTCCCCAACACTGTTACTGGAAATCCACAAATGTGTGTAAATAAAGATAAATTCCTAATTTGGTCAATGAAAATTAGTCAAAAGTCTATTTACCAAATTAGTTCCATGAAATTCTCTTTTGGGTTTTTGTTGGTCGGCAACTTTTCATAGGAGATTCTTTCGGCTGGATATAATAATCCTCGAATCATAAGCCGGAGTTGAGACTGGCAGCTATTCCTTTAACAACTGACATCAACTTTTCCGAAATCCCATTTTTATAGGGGCTAACACCTAATTTGCATATTTCTAAATGTTTCTCGAATCATCTAGATTCTTCTCGAATATACTGGAATGATCTCGAATCTTCCAAACGTTCTATTTGATATTTCTCTATTGTACAACTACTTCATGAAAGAAAACTTTTTGTATTAACATATAGGACTCAGTAGAATCCCTTACTATAAATTTTAACCTTATTGCAACTTTCTTTTTATAGAAATACATCCTCGTAACAACGGTTCCGTAATGAGGAAGGTAGGCTTGGAAAAACCGATACTCACAAGTCGGAAAGAAGAACAGAGGAAAGCAGTGCGTGACATACTTGATGGGTCTGAGCAAATGGATGGTACAACAGGGTCTGGGAGAAATAACAAAAAAAGACAAAACTTATTATGAGCTACAAGGGACAGGAAGATGCGGAGGGCCATGATCGCCTACGTTCTAAAGGGACACGTTACATAAAAGAAGAAGAAGAAGATATAAAGTTTTATCTCTTGTTTGAAGACTTAATGCAAAGGAATTAATCCTTTGACTGACGTTGTTCCTAATTTAAAAAAATATTTTCTAAAGCTAAGCAGAGTATTAAGAGACAGAAACATTTTGTTAGAAACAAAGAAAAGAGTATTGGATTATTACGTGATATATGGCCTCCAGAGAATGTTGGAAATCTCCTCAACAATGAAGAAGAGACTTGAAGTAACAGAAATGGGGGTCTGCAAAAAGATGCTGTGGATACTATAGGTCAAACGTCTGAGCACCAACGAGGTTTTGGAGAGAAGAGAAACGAAAAAGAAACTTATATTTAACATCAGGAAGAGGAAGTTGAAATTTCTGGGGCACGTAATGAGGAAGGAGGGCTTGGAAAATCTTAAACTCACGGGTCAGATTACGGGAAAGAGGGATAGCCGAAAGCAACTCCTGACATACTTGATGGATGGTAGAACACGGTTTGGGAGAAATAACAAAAAGATAAAACTTATTAAGAGCTACACGGAACAGGAAGATGTGGAGAGCTATGATCAATTATTTCCTGATGGAACACGGCACATAAAAGTAGAAGTGTGAAATGAGAATTATTTTTTTCTTCTGAGAACAGATTTGTTGAAATAAGTAAGGCCTGGCAGAATATGATACATACATTCCTATATATCAGGACAATTTTAGGAAAGTGAATGACAAAGTAGAAAATTTCTGTGTAACGTGTTTCGACCTCTAGAAGGACTTCATCATCGAGACTATGTGCCCAGATACGTCGGATAAGAAAGAATAAAAATAAAAGTTAAAACTCAAAAATTTAAAACACAGAAATTAAAAAAAAATAATTAAAATTCAGTGTTTCCACATCTTCATCGTTGCTCCATCGGTACATAATTATAACCGACAAACGAGTTTATATCCCCCCCTCTCCTGCACATATATAATTCCATCAATAAAAATAATTTTACTTTAGTCTGATGAAGTCCTTCAAGAGGTCGAAACGCGTTACACAGAACGTTTCCACTCTGACGAAGTAATGTACAGTGTAACCCGGATATAAGAGACCCGAATATAAGAGACTCGGATATAAGAGAAAATTTCTCTGGTCCCAAATTAGAGCCTGTGTTAATGTATATACAGTGTAACCCGGATATAAGAGAGTTGTCGTGACCGGATAAGAAGTCTCTTATATCCGGGTTCTCTTATATCCGGGTTTGGTCTATTATATATACATTAACACAGGCTCTAATTTGGGACCAGAGAAAATTTCTCTTATATCCGGGCTTCTCTTATATCAGGGTTACACTGTATAATAGACCAAACCCGGATATAAGAGAAACCCGGATATAAGAGACTTCTTATCCGGTCACGACAACTCCCTTATATCCGGGTTACACTGTATATACAAAAGATTTGAAGACTTTCCATGGAAACTGCTCAGACGAACAACATCACCAGTTGTAACCTTCACAGCTTAGACCTGCCATGTTTCGCCCATTGTAGCGAACCACCTTCATTCCCTTCGTATTCCATTGATGACTCGAGCGGCTTCTTCTCACGTAGTCACATCGAGACACATCAATCGTTTTAGCGGTCTGGGTTACTCGACGTGAGGACATTTCTAATTGGGCCATACCTAAAAGGCTATGCTCTGCTTTTATCGAAATTTGTCACCATATCGCGCACATTTGGCTGTGATGAATGTGCCTGATATAACTTTAACAGAGTGGCTGATAGGATGGGCATTTGAGCTTGTTAGGCTTTTTATATTTGTACCCCAACACCGCCCTATTGGCGAGCATCTCGCACACCGACTTTGCATTTCCCAACTCCCATCGATAGTGGAAATAATCGAATTTTTCATGCTTCTACGGTAGTTTGCATGTAGTTTGCGGCCATTTTCTACTGGCCAGAGTGAGAGCCTATAGCTGGCTGCCACGAATAGGCAGGAAGATTCTATTGGCCAGCGTGAGAACCAACAGCTGACTGACACGAATGTTAACTAGCATGATAGCATGCAAAAAAAATTGATAGCTGCATTCGTCACAAGTGGGAAAAATTTAAATCTGCATGGAACTTTACTCCAATTGGCTCATTCGCTTGCTTAAACTCAACGTTAATTCTGATTCCGCAGAACTGGGTTGGGTGTGAAAAAGTATTGGTTGTTAACATTCTTTTTTCATTCGGCTTTTTCCAGTTACGAGTCCTTTTTTAAAGCTGATCGTTTTGTGTCCATTTTGTTTAGTTCTTTTTTCGTAACAGATTTACTGTTTAGTATAGAGCTTAGAAAAAATTCGCAGTGTGAGATAGGCAAGAAGTGAGGCATGTAGCAACATCAGCACGGCAAAGGGCACTCCTTTAAAGGCAAGGAAGGGCAAAAATATTTTAAGTCAAGTGATAGCGATTGCTGTATGAGTCATACGATTTTTGGATCAAGCATGGGCAACGCCGGGCCATGCTGCTAGTATGTGATGTGTTACGTGATATGTGGCCTCCAGAGAATGTTGGAAACTCTCCTCAAAGATGATGAAGAGACTTGAAGCAACAGAAATGGGGTTCTGCAAAAAGATGCTGTGGATACTATAGGTCAAACATCTGAGCACCAACACCAACAATAATAATGATAATAATAATAATAATAATAATAATAATAATAATAATAGCGTGCTTGGAATACCCTTATACGACTGGCAGTCATCATAGGTTTACTGGGCTACGTATATTTGAAACCAAACGCCATTAACTTGGCACGCATCTCTCTCGACCAATAATAATAATAATAATAATAATAATCAGAAGAAGAAGAAGAAGAAGACTAGATGATGATCTGTGTCAAAGAACACGAAAAGAATAAGAAACTATATTTAGGAATAAAGGAAACCGACAAATTCAGAAGTAAATTTCGAGTGGGTGAAGAAGTGCCACTAAGCTATAATAGACGTCCTGTAATGGCAACGAACCTAAATAAAAAGAATGCAAAATCAAATGAAATGTATCAAATGCAGAAACGATGGCAAGATAAACCTTTTCATGGTCAATACTCTTTCCGTATTGGACAAGCTGATGTAGACAAACCCCATACCCATCAGTGATTACATAGCGCAGGGCTAAAAGCTGAAACTGAAGGTTTTATTCTTTCTGTGCAGGACCAATGCTTGCTAACTAGAAATTACCTAAGAACACATATAGAAAAATTGTGTTAATCTGAAATGCAAATTCTGTGATAAATATCCAGAAACAATCGATCATCGTCTATCAGGTTGCACAGTGTTAGCACCCATTGAATATAGAACTTGGCATGACAGAGTGGACCAATATCTGCATTGGAAAATATGTCACTTTTACGGGAAGGAAACTGCAAGAAACTGGTATGGACATTAGCCAGATTCGATTACAGAGATAGGACCTGTAGCAACCTTATGGGACTTTACAATAGGCACGAACAGAGCAGTCAAAGCTAATCGCCCTGACATCGCGATCAAAGACCACAAGAACAGAATGTGTTTTCTTATTGACCACACTCAATAATATTAATAATGATAGTGTGCTTGGCATAGCCTTATACGACTGACCGTCAGCATAGGTTTATTGGGCTTCGTATATTTGAAACCAAGCGCCATTTTGTTGGCATATATCGCTCTCAACCAATAATAATAATAATAATAATAATAAGAAGAAGAAGAAGAAGACGAAGAATGGTAGAGTGAACTAATATCTTTATTAGAAAATATACCACTTTTACGGGAAGATTTTGCAAGAAACTGGTATGACCATTAGCCAGATTCGGTTACAGAGATGGGACCTCTAACAATTTTATGGTACTTTACTGTTGTGGTAGTATCCACCTAATTTGCATAGCGGAGTACCGACGATATAAATATGGTTGGTACCGGAAGACAGGGACGCAAATCAAGAGATCCAACTAGAGACTCTGCCCGACTGCGACTTAGTCAACACATTCTCCAGGAACGGTCTTCCCAGGAATATACAAAAGACTATATGTAAATATTGTGTACACTTTCTTGTTTCAATACATTTTATTCTAACTACATTTTGTGTTTGCATTATTATTCCATGCATTAGTCAAGTTTCAACATTTACAATACACACAGACAGAACCATCAAAGCTTATCGCCCAGACATCGTGATCAAAGACCACAAGAACAGAATAGTTTTTTTTATTGACATGGTAGTCCCTGCAGAATGTAATGTATCAAAATACAAGGATCTTGAAGTAGAAATCTAAGACATCTGGTACATGAGAGCATTAACAATTCCAGTTGTAGTTGGAGCCCTCGAATTGATTGGAAAAGGTTCCGATAGATTTACTGAACGGATTCCTGGTAGGCCATGCTTTGAAGAAATGCAAAAATAATTGTACTCACATGTACAGCTCGCACATTACGAAGAGATTCATCTATGTAAAATGTGTCTGATCTTAGTCTGTTTTTTTTAAATTTTTACTTGTTTTTTTTTACAGAAATGGTCAGTGGAAAATGTCATAAATCCATTTCTGTCCTTAGTTCTCTATTTAGGACAGGGAAGGTAATATATATACAACAGAAATCCAAGGCAATAATAATAATAATAATAATAATAATAATAATAATAATGATAATAATAAAAATAATAAAAGACCACAAACAAAATAAGTGCCTCCTTATTGATATGGCAGTCCCTGCAGACTGCAATGTATCTTTGAAGATATTCGAAAAACTGTCAAAATACAAGGACCTTGAAATAGAAATCTCAAAAATGTGGCACATGGGAACATCAACAATCCCTGTTGTAGTTGGAGCCCTTGGACTGGTTGGAAAAGATTCCAGTAGGCTGATTGAAGGGATCCCTGGAAGTCCATGCCTCAAAGAGATACAAAAAATTGTTTTGACAAGTACAGCCCACACTTTACGAAGGGCTTTATCTATGTAATTATTTATTTTTATTTATTTTTTTTTTTTCTTTGTCAATGGAAAGTGTCATGATGCCATTTCTAACCATAGGTCTCTGGACGGGACCCGGAAAGAAATGTGTCCACACCAGAAATCAAAGGAAATAAAAATATGATAATAATAATTAATATTATAAGGTTTAATTAACATGGTTGTTTAAGAGTTCAGTCGGGTTCGTTATATTCCCTTCCGCGCAAATTCTGTTCCCCACCCCCACTATGGGTAGTGATTGTATCTGAAAAAAATCATTGCTGTTCTTAAAAAGAAATAATGCAGCATTCACTCGCAAAAAGTACAACCCAAAAAATTCTTTAAAAAAAGTGTTGATAAACCGTAAAAAATCACTAAGGGTTACCTCTCATAAAGACTAGCCGCAAATGTCTACTCTATATTCAGTGAACACTCACCCCAAAAGAAATGTAAAAAATTGTTCTCACAAGTACAGCCCACACTTTACGAAGGGCTTTATCTAAGTAAAATCATTTTTTTTTGTCAATGGAGAGTGTCATAATGCCATTTCTGAACTTAGGTCTCTGGGCGGGACCCGGAAAGAAATGTGTACACGCCAGAAATCAAAGAAAATAATAATAATAATAATAATAATAATAATAATAATAATAATAATAATAATATGCTGCACACCTATAATGAACATCATCCTGAATCTGTAGTTAAAGGAGCAGATGTTACTATCCTTTGGGATTTTACTATCAACACTGATCGACCAATACAAGCAGATCGCCCAGACATCATTATCAAAAACAGAAAAGGGAAAAAGTTTACAGACTGAGTGACACGAGCGCATCAAAGGACAAAACACGTCTGAGAAAAAACAAGGCCTCTAGATGGAAATAGAAAACAAAATGTAGCACTAAAAAACTAAAGACTCTTCCCGTTGTGGTTGAAGCTCTGGGTCTGATAGAGAAAGGAACTCAACAACAAAGCAGCAAAATCCCTTCAGAACTTTCCAGGAAATCGACAAACGTGTTTATAACAAGCATAACTCATCACCTGCGGAGAGATTTTTGCCCATTTATTGCTTTTTTTTTTCTATAGTTATCTTTGATTTATTTAAGGGGAAACAACAAATATCACACCCTTCGCTTGACCCCAGTCATTGGTTATGACCCGCTATGTAATTATAAAACAAATGAAGGTCAAGAAGAAATTTGACATCATTTGTCGTAAGAATCACTGTAAGACCTTTTGAGTTATTCAGCTAAAAAGAGAACAGGGTAAAATTATTTTGTGTCAGACCCACTGTCTTCCGAACTGAGAAATGGTGAGAGGAAAATGATCATTCAGGCCTTCAATAATGGTACCAACATTGATATTCTAAGTTCCATCTTCAAAGTCCATTCAAAAACCATCAAGAGAACTGTGAATAAGATTAAAAAAAAGAGAAAACAGTAGAGGGAAAAACTGAACCAGAAAGTCGAAACAGGAAGAGGAATCATCATTTCAGCTTAAAGCTAAGGAGATCAATTAGAAGAAGATTCAACTCAATTCATAAAACGTTTGGCACGTGAGAGAGGGTTTAAAAAAAAACAAAAACTATGTCAGTCCAAAGAGCAGTGAAAAAAGAACTTGAAATTGAAATCGTACGTGAAACCTGTGAAGCAACTTGTCACTCCGGGACAGAACGTTAGAAGGTTGGAAAGGGCGAAGATCATCTTGAAAAAGTTAGAAAAGGATTTTGGAAGAAATCTTTTAAATAATAATAATAATAATAATTATTAACTGGATAGGAGTGGGAACCATGGAGAGACAAGATTCTAGGCGAAAGCAGACAGAACACTGAGTAGGCAAAGAGGAGGCTTGCTGTCGCTTAAATATCATAATGCAAGCGGCCGGTCACTAATTAACAAAGGAGCTAAAAAAAATATATATTGAGAAAATCATTAGTTCTTTTGCTTTTTTGAGATAGAGTTGAACAATTTATGGAATATATGTTGATAAATTTTAATAAGTTGTGCATTAATCCAACAAGAAAACAAATGGTGTAACCCTTGAGTACGAATTAACTAAAACGCGATAAAAAGGAAAACAAAGACATTAATAAAGAGATGAAAAAAGAAGAAGATATATTTTAATAATATAGAATACGTTGTTTATGCCTGAAGTATGCGCTAATGTGTTAATTTGGTGGTTGCATTAGACTTCGCGCTTGTGCCAGTGGGTACGATAATTTAGAATTTGCACACACACAAACACACACTGACATACACATACATATATATATGTTTGTATATATGTGAGTGTATATGTTTGCATAAATATGTGTATATAGATATAAACCGCATATATATGTATGTATAGCATTTTTACATAAATATACATATATGGTCATACACGCACGCACGCACGCAAACACACACACAAACATATATATATATGATAATTGGCACAAACGCATGTAGTGATTGATATATATATATATATACGTGTGTATATATGTGTATGTGTATATGTATGTATAAATATGTGTGTATATATATATATATATATATATATATATTGACACACGCACACGCACACAAATATATATGGAAGTTTTATATATATATATACATACATATATCCTACAATATATATATTTATATAAATTGTATATGTATATATATATATATATATATATATATATATATATATATATATATATATTGACGCACACAAACGCACACATACACACGTATATATATATATATATATGTATGGAAGATTTATATATATATACATATATATATATATACATATATCCTACAATATATATATTTATATAAATTGTATATATATATATATATATATATATATATATATATATACATGGAAGTTTTATATACATACATATATCCTACAATATATATGTTTATATAAATTGTATATATATATATATATATATATATATATATATATATATATATATATATATATATATATATATATTGAAGTTTTATATACATACATATATCCTACAATATATATGGCTAGTCGATCTCGAGTTCGGGATTTTTATTTAACGTAGACACACATAAATTCGTACATATATATATATATATATATATATATATATATATATATATATATATATATATATATATATATATATATACAGTAGTACCATAATATTTTTATAAGCACAGGGTTGCAATAAGTAAATGGTCGCCATTTTATAATTTTATTTTTGCGCATGCGCGTTCTTTGTTTTTCATTTTGTCAACGGTACAGTATAGTAATGTCACCCGTCTGTGAGAAAATGTGCATCATGAACCAATTCTCTCCAACAGAAATTTGGAAACTCTATGTTGTACTGCTTGGCATTCGCACCGGATGCTCTAATACGAACCTTTCAGTGTGTTTAGGTGTCTATCTGAGTACAGTTCAGAAGAATCTAATGGTGATTACGAAGGTACGGCACATCGGAAAACTTATTCTAACCGTTCTGATAAGTACAGATCTCCCAAATCTGCTGCTAAGTGCCTCAGACTCAACAAGGAGGACTGCATCAAGTACCTTGAGGAGGTATGGTTGCCCTGGGTCAAGAGGGTGGCTGCTGAACTAGCCTATGTCTGGCAACCATGCCACACAAGCAGGAGGACTCAGTGATGACTGTCAGACAATTTCTGCATCCACATCATCCCTTACATCTGGCCACCTAACACCAAAGACTGCAATCCACTTGGTTATTATGTGAGGGGCGCAGTTGAACGAGAGACCAACAAAACTCCGGAAGAGATGCAGGAGATTTCGAAATCGTTTGGAGGCCGCGGTTGAAGCCAATGATGATTTTAGTGAGTAAATTTACAATACATTTGTATTTCAAGATATTTTTGTGTATTTCAAGAACGTTAAGTTAATGGCCTTTTAGGCTTCCTACACGTGAATAGGAGTTCACTTTTGAATAATAAGAATTATATGTCACCTCAGTGCTAATCCGGATATCTTGCATCGCTGACATTCTGATGCCTTGACCTTGATCCCTGTCTTTCTCTTTATCCTTTACCCATACACTCCTTTTTATTTTTATTCTCACTCTCTGTAACACCTTGCGTGCTAGTGCCTGTTGACCATGTTCAGCATAGTCTATGAATATAGAATCTAGCGCAGTACGTAATCTGTTCAATGAAACAACGTTAAAGATTAACACTCACGAGTCAAACACTCCACTGAATCTGACTCTATCGCCAATACCACCAGCAGCTGTTCCATAATTCTTCAGTCTTCGATATCAAAGGCTGGCAGTGAATATTTCGGAAAAAAAACATGGCCGCCTTTATACACGTCGTATTCAATATTTTGAGCCTTCTGATCGGTTAACTCTTATATTGGTGAACTATAAAATGAGTCAGCTCATTTCGGCTGACTCACTAGTATACCAAGGTACCCAAAAACTCCAACAGTGCCCCACCATGCTTTTCTTGGGGTGATTTACTTAAATAAAAACAATTTTTAGCATTGCTGGAGTGGGTCTATATTCAGCGCGGTGAAAGCTGCACAGGACTAATTTTTTCTTATGTTGATATCTCAACAGCTATTTGCATGAGCGCAGGTTGTAATGGATAGTGGCTCAGCATAAGAAAACGGAGAGTCGAGTTCGAATTCCATTCGAAAACGCTACATTCACTTACGCGCAGATACCATTAGAAAAAGCATAAATCGACTGCTTCTCATGGTTAAATAGCAGGGTAGACTGGGTCTCTAATCCATGGTTAGCAACCAGTCAAGGTGAATGACAACTCTGATTTCAAAACCGTAACCATAGGTTGAACTTCTTATTAATGGCCATACTCGTCTAAAGAGTCGACAGCCGTAAAACACACACACACACACACACACACACACACACACACACACACACAAACACACACACACACACACACACACACACACAAACACACACACACACACACACACACACAAACACACACACACACACACACACAAACACACACACACACACACACAAACACACACACACACACACACACAAACACACACACACACACACACACACAAACACACACACACACACACACACACACAAACACACACACACAAACACACACACACACACACACAAACACACACACACACGCACGCACACACACACCTGCTTATTTGGTACCAAAAGGGCGGCATTTAAACAGGATGAATTTCGACGCTCGTATAAACCCATATTTTTGTCATTTTTTTTTTACTTACCTTTCATTCATAGTTTTTCCTTCTCATTCATTTTCTCATTCCGTCATTCTCTTTCCCGTTCATTCTACTTTCTCTCACTCTCTTTCGCCGGTTTATTTTTTCTTTCGCTCATTCTCTTTCCCTTGAAAGCCTCCTCTTTCTCTTTCGCTCATTCGACTTAGTTTTCCTTCATTTTCTGTCTCTTTCCTTCAATCTTTTTTTCTTTTATTCAATCTATTTCTCTTTCGCTCATTCTCCTCGTCATTCCGCCATTCTCTTTCCCTTTTACCCTATCTCTTTATCTTTCGCTCATTCTATTACCCTTTCCCTCATTCTCTTTCTCTTTCGCTCATTCTCTTTCGGTTTACCCTTTCTCTTTCTCTTTCACTCATTCGATTTCCCTTTCCCTCATTCTCTTTCTCTTTCGTTCCTTCTCTTTCCCTTTTACCCATTCTCTTTCTCTTTCGCTCATTCTCTTTCCCTTTTACCCTTTCTCTTTCTCTTTCACTCATTCTATTTCCTTTTCACTCATTCTCTTTCTCTTTCGTTCCTTCTCTTTCCCTTTTACCCATTCTCTTTCTCTTTCGCTCATTCTCTTTCCCTTTTACCCTTTCTCTTTCTCTTTCACTCATTCTATTTCCTTTTCACTCATTCTCTTTCTCTTTCGTTCCTTCTCTTTCCCTTTTACCCATTCTCTTTCTCTTTCGTTCCTTCTCTTTCCCTTTTACCCATTCTCTTTCGCTCATTCTATTTCCCTTTCCTCATTCTCTTTCTTTTTCTCTCATTCTCTTTCCTTTTTAATTTTTTCTTTCTCTTTCGCTCATTCTCTTTCCCTTTTACCCTTTTTCTTTCTCTTTCGCTCATTCTATTTCCTTTTCACTCATTCTCTTTCTCTTTCGTTCATTCTCTTTCTCTTTTCCCCTTTCTCAGTCGCTCATTCTATTTCCCTTTCTCTCATTCTCATTCTCTTTCGCATATTCTCTTTCTTATTATAAACTAATTTCTTTTTTTTAGTTTCTTATTTCCAGGTTTTTCAGTTAAAACCTTTAGCCATCTTGACATCATTTCTCGTAAGAATCACTGTAGGACCTTTTGAGTCATTCAGCTAAAAAGAGAACAGGTTGAAATTACTTTGTGTCAGACCCACTGTCTTCCCAAGTGAGCAATGGTGAGAGGAAAAGGATCATTCAGGCCTTCAATAATCGTACCAACATTCATCCTCTGGCTTCCACCTTCAAAGAGAACGGTGAATAAGATTAAAAAGAAGTAGCAGTAGAGAAGAAAACTGGATCAGGAGGTCGCAACAGGAAAAGGGATCATCATTTCTATTTAGAGCTAAAGAGATAATTTTAAAAAGATTCAACTCAATTCATAAGATGTTTGGCACGTGAGAGAGGAGTTTCAGCTATGACAGTTCAAAGAGCAGTGAAAAATGATTTGAAAATGAAATAGTACGTGAAACATCTTGTTACTCCAGGAGAGAAATCTAGAAGGTTATAGAGGGCGATGATCATCTTGAATAAGCTGGAATATATATATATATATATATATATATATATATATATATATATATATATATATATATATATATATATATATATATATATATGTGTATATAACTCATTGAGTCTGAAAGAAACCTCAACAGAATGCAAGAAGCACTGGACGGCCGTTTCGTCCTATATTTGGGACTCATCAGCAGTGTGCATCCACTACCGAGAATTGAAACGCTGACAGTTAGGTTGTCAAGCAAACACCATACCAACTGTTCCAGAGGGCCTCGGTGACGAAGAGATAGCAAATCAGACTCAATATAGCGCCGCTCGCTCACATATTCCATGGTGGAACTCAACTGAAGTTCTCTGTAACCATAGGACTGTGACCCCCGGAGCCACGACTACTATCACCAAGCCGCTCAAACTGAACCATTAGAGGCCGGATCAAGCAATGATATACACATGATAGAAATTGTTAGGAGGATTTGATAATTATAATTAAGTAATTCTTTTCTTTCAGACTCAATGAATTACTTAATTATAATTATCAAATCCTCCTTACAATTTCTATCATATATATATATATATATATATATATATATATATATATATATATATATATATATGAACCTTATTTCAATCCTTATGAGCTTCCGATCCTTACCTATGATTAATTAATGATGTACATGTCATTTTCGTTTATAATCGATTTCATCACGATACTTCTGTTAAGCGATTTCAATACTTCTGTTTACCGATTTCGCCAGAGATGCGTTCGGTTTGGAAAGTCGATTTTACTGTTTTTAAACTACAATCTTCCATGATTCTCTCATGTACATTCATATCTGCTGAATGCGTATCCAAATGTAAACAAATGACGTCACACATTATGAAATGGAAAAAGTCCGACAATTATTTTAAGACATTTTAATGTTTATATATATATAGTGATTGCGAGTTTTGGAGAAAGAGAAATTTTTAAAACAGTCGCCGCTCCTGCTATTAATGCGTAGCTTTTCAGTAATGAATTGAGCACTCTTGGCTACAGGCGTTTGCATACATCTCGTATATAATACGTTAAAGTTTCCTTTTTCTCTGACGTGTGCCGATAGCTTAGCGGCAGAATCTTGGACTGATGCTCGAGTTTCGATCCCGGCTTGAAGCAATCAGATGTCTAGCACACCGTTGAAATGAGATACAGAGAAACAGTCTTGTATGTGGATGAATATATATATATATATATATATATATATATATATATATATATATATATACAGATATTTATATATATATATCCTAACAACATATATATATATATATATATATATATATATATATATATATATATATACATATATATATATATATATATATCCTAACAATATATATATATATATATTGATAGGATATATATATATATATATATCCTAACAATATATATATATATATATATATATATATATATATATATATATATATATATATATATACATATGTCATAACAACCACCCTGAATATAGTTGTTAACGGGGAATCCTCCAAGTCTCAAGCGATCAAAGTAGGTGTTCCGCAAATCTCGTTTCTCGGTTAAACACTCTTCCTGCTTTACATAAATAACCTGCCAAGGAGTATACTTCGATCATTTGTGAACACTGCATACTGGTGCACCTCCAAAAACCTAGATAACAAGATACTGGCAGCAGATCTCTCCTCTGACCGAGCTCTAACAGCTCAGTGGGGATAAAAACTGAATGGTGATTTTGAATGTCTCGAAAACCGTACTAGTTACATTCAACCATCGCCGATCGGACGCTGAGACTTTAACCTGTTGCGATGAACGAATTTTCCCTTAGGAATACCCCGTGTCTTGAGCACCTGTTGGTATTTAAAATCCTCCCAGACCTTAAGTAGAACATACACCTATCTCCTCTACATCTAAAAGAGCCAAATCAGACCGCAAATGGAATACTGTTGGCATATATGGGCGGGAGCTGCCCAGCCTTCACTTTCCACTCCGCGCCCTTCTGGGTGACTAATTATTTTACACGCTACAGCACCTTTCTCAGAGACGAGACGTCGCAAGCAGCTCACTGCTCTATCTGCTAGAGCAGCTGATTCCCAGGAACCACTGCCATGTGGAACAGACTCCCTGCAGATTACTTCCCCGATAACAACAATCTTCTTATACCTGT
>OZ038513.1:50904292-50907633 GCA_964036315.1 Acanthosepion esculentum | reverse complement strand
TATTATTATTACCAATTTTACGTTTATATTTTCCCTCACCCCGTACATCTCTCTCTCTCTCTCTCTCTCTCTCTCTCTCTCTATATATATATATATATATATATATATATATGTGTTGAATATAAATATATATATATATATATATATATATATATATATATATATGTGTTGAATATAAATATATATGTGTTGAATGTTGTGTTGAATGTTAAAGACAACATCGTCCTGCATATTTTCTTTTGAATTTTCTCATATTTTCAACACAACATGTTTAATATATATATATATATATATATATATATATATATATATATATATATATATATATATATATATATATGTATATATAATTATGTCAAAAAGAACGTTATTTTAGCCAGATGAAGTTGTTTCAAATGTCGAAACGTGTTAAAAGAATTTCTATTTTTTTTCATTTTGTGATTCATTTGGCTATGTAAATCCATGCGAAGAACTGATGGAATCAGGAATTATATATATATATATATATATTTTTTTTTTCTCGAACAAAATCCGTGTGGCCAGATATCGTAAAATAATGTTTCTTCGGAAAATATTCACTCGTGTTTCTGGTTTAAACATTTAATTTCGTCTTAACATTTGCACACCTGTTGTAAAAAAAAAAAAAAAACCAAAAAAAAAAAAAACCCCAAAAAACAAAACAAAACAAAGAAACAAAAAAACAAAAAACAAACAAACAAACAAACAAAAAACAAAAACAAAACAAAACAAAACAAAGCATAACAAAAAAATAGAAAACAAAAAAACATAAAAATAATATCGAGTCGCATTTAATAAATAATTGTCAGAAATGAGTTTTCTTGGAAGGACAGGCCTGAGTAGATTTGTGTGTATCCGTCCTCATCACAGAGTTAACTTACCGGTAAACATTGCGACAAGAGGTCTAATTTAATACACGAAAGCTTTTTCAAATCTAAATTTGTCTTTGGGGTATTTTTGTTGTAACTGTGGAGTGACTTTCTAATATGCACCCAAGTTCGGATTTAGATGAACAGAGGTCCTAGACTATTCCGCTTGTGAGCCGCCAACCCCAAATCCCCAATTCTCACAAGCAGAGGAAAATGGAAGAGCGTTAAATTAAACTATTTGAGTAAAGCCGAGGACGAGGAAGGGTGTTTACAATTACTGAAGAGTCTTCAATGCGTTATGACAGCATGTGTAAGAAAGGCCTATGACAGTGTCAGAAATCTTATACAACTTGGCTGGAGGTCCCCTAGGATTTTGAGGCCCTAGGCTTCAGCCTGCTAAGCCTATAAGGTAAATCCGGCACTGTACGCACCTCTGTATTACTGAAGGAAGACACACACACACACACACACACACACACACACACACACACACACACACACACACACCTTTCTCGTTCACTAATCAGTTTCTTGATATTGAGATGAAATTTATCAAGGAATGCGGCGTAGTTTTTTCCTACTTAAGAAGTTTCGATCTCCTCCAAGAACATCCTCAGGAGTGAATTACAATAACAAATTTATTGCAACTGTGACCGTTGTGATGGTGACTTTAAAAAAAACACGCGTTGTAGCTATGGAAATTTTTGCAAAACAAATATATATCAAATATATATATATATATATATATATATATATATATATATATATATATATATATATATCAAATATATATATATATATATATCAAATATATATATATATATATATATCAAATATATGTATATATATATATATCAAATATATATATATATATATATATATATATCAAATATATATATATATATCAAATATATATATATATATATATATCAAATATATATATATATATATATATATATATGTGTGTATGTATATATATATAATATGCTGAGTGTTAATTTTTTGGTCTGGAATCGATGTAACATTTTGTTGTGGTAGTTATCGTTCGTACACTGCCGACGTTAGGTGGCAGTGTCTCTGTTAAGAAAATGGCGGGCTGTTTTACGTTATTTAGTGAACTGGGAACGGGGAAGAGCAAAGTATAACAATAATAATTTGGAAATATTTTAAAAACGCTTTGGGTGAATCAATTAAACACAGACACGTGCAGATACATAAAATTCACATTGGAAAAGCTTCAACCTCTGTCACTTGGACTCTGCCTCTGCAACTCAGACAGGAAATGCCGCTTCCCAAATTTGCTGAACCATATTGTGTGAAAATCCTTGATGGAAAAAAAAGGTATTCCCTACAAGAAATGCATCCCAGTGAGTCCTGTAGCTGGCACTCGCCCCAGAATCACAACACTTCTCAGCTGTTCTATAAATATACTTGCATGCATATATATCGTATAGTTGGGTAGCAATCATTATTTTATACATGTTTCATTGAACATGACGAATATGAATATCTAGTGAGTTTTTTTAAAAAATTTTATTTAATGATTCTTGTGTTCTTACAAGCTTTCTTTTTTGAGGGCTGTAATTTATGGTGAAATTATTCACAATGTTGCTGTTCCCAAGGGCTTTCACTTAATATTTTTACCATTTTCAGGTAGGAGTTAATTTTCTGTAGCCCCATGGCTTAATATTTTTTTTTACGGTGTATTGTATGATAAAAAAAAAAATCAAGAGACGAGATATTCCTTACTCGTCATTTTTAACGAAACAAACAAACAAACACACACACACACACACACACACACACACACACACACACACACACACACACACACACACACACACACACATATATTTTAGGAATTGGCTTAAATCCGATATATTTTTAATTTATTTGTTTAAACGTCATTTTTTTTTACATTGATGTTTTTATTTATTTATTAAACGGTATATTTATTTATCTACATCTAGGCAGTCTAAATATTCGAGAGATCTTATTAGAAAAATATGCGCCCACCGGCAGGATACGAACTGGCAGGAAACCGTTATTAGATCTGACAAGCCTTGACCTCTCGGCCACGTAGGACCTCCGGATCAAAAAAAAAAAAAAAAAAAGAAAAAAAAAGAAAAAAAGAAAGAAAAAAAGCCCGAATAGTCCCATGAACACGAAAGGCGCATATTTTTCTAACAAGATTTCTCGAATATTCAGGCCGGTTGATGTAAACAAAGATATAATAATAATAATAGAAAACGGGGCGTCTACTCAAATATGAGTATCCATTAAAAATAACGTTGTGTGTGTAAAGTAATGGATACTTTTATTGTTGGATTAATACTGATCTGAAAGGGGAAAAGTTTATAGATAAATCCCATTTGAGAATATCGACTTTAACAAATAAACACACGTGAACGTGGGGGGGGGGAGAACAAATTGACGAGTCGATTGATTGACACC
>OZ038513.1:50896792-50899292 GCA_964036315.1 Acanthosepion esculentum | reverse complement strand
GAAGCAATCGGACGTCTAGCCACACTGATGAGCAATGATACAACGAAACAGTCTGTCGATAGATGATAATATATATATATATATTGTCATCCACAGACAGACTGTTTCGCTGTATCACAGCTCATCAGTGTGGCTAGACGTCCGTTTGCCTCTAGCTAGGATCGAAACCCAACTGAATTAGTGTCAATCGGGGATTCTACCACTAAGCCGTTGACGCACGTCAGGGATGAAGAAGAATTTAAGCGTATTTATTTTTAGATAAACACACAGTGACAGAGAGAACTCGATTCGATTTACCGAAGAGTCTTGCATTATGAGCCGTAATAGTCACTGTTTACAAACCCACACTTCCTCCCCAGAGAGCTCAACCGAAATAAATTTTCCAGAGGCCTATATATATATATATATATATATATATATATATATATATATATATATATATGTGTGTGTGTGTGTATGTGTGTGTGTGTGTGTGTGTGTGTGTGTCTGTGTGTATTCGGCCCTTCAAAACCCTTCAACACTATAATCAAATCTCATGTGCTGGTGTGGGGACTCTCGGTTCCTAGGAAGTGAGCTGCTTCACCCTCATACGTCAAATTCGACGGAAGAGTCGAGTATATATATATATACATATATATATATATATATATATATATATATATATATATATATATATATATATATATATATATATATATATATATATATATATATATATATATATTGATGGATTCTTTATTTGGCATTATTTTCTACTCTTACAAAAGTTTTTTTTTGAATACCAATGTTTCAGTATCTCGCCTGTCATTTTACTACGCAAAGTTGTGAAAATTCACACTGAGAAAAAAAAAAAAAAAACGGCGTCTACTCAAATATGGATATTGAAAAAATGGAATAGTAGAAATATATTCCTCTCTCTCTATTTTTATATATTAATGTTCATATATATATATATATATATATATATATATATATATATATATATATATATATGTATGTATATATATATATGTATGTATATATATATATATATATTAGGATATTACATGTAAACATGTCAAAATCACTACACAATTGCAGTCGTGTTTCGCTGCGTATCAAATGCATCTGATGTGGCGATCGTAAATCACTGGCGAGTGAACGATTTATTAAGATGTAAAAGCAAAATACAAACTGTTTTCACGAATAAAACCAAAAAAGGGGTTATATGGTTTGTAATCATTACTCTGATCTACCAATAAAATATTACATATATATATATATATTACTTCATACGTTATTATAGAGGATAGTCCCTAGGCCCTACTCTGTTCCTCAAACTTATAAACGACCTTCCTGACGCCATAGACTCCCAAGTCGGCATCTACGCTGACGACACCACAATTTACTCCTTCCTCAAACACAAATCTAATGATGCTGACAAAGTTAACCTGGCAGCTCAAATTGAAAAGGACCTCCAATCGGTTGTGAACTGGGGCGAGAAATGGATGGTTAACTTTAACGCCTCTAAAACAAAACTGCTCTCTATTAACTACCACAAGGATCCATCCCTGCATCCCATTAGAATGTCTGAAGACCAACTTCTCGAGAGCTCCTCTCTGCGGCTGCTCGGTCTCACGCTGTCCGCTGATCTGAGATGGAACAAATACATCGAGTCAGTTGCATCATCCACCGCAAGGAAAGTTGGTTCCCTGTGCCGAGCCAGGAAATTTTTCTCCCCGGAATCGATCCTTCAAGTCTATAAATCGACCATTCAGCCTTGCATGGAGTATTGCTGCCATATATGGTCTGGGGCCCCTGCTGTTTGCCTCAGGGTTCTTGATAAGATCCAGAGACGGATATGCAATGTGATTGGCCCTGTCTGCAGTCGCTCTCTCACAGACGCGATGTTGCCTCTCTCTGCCTTTTTTAGAAGTACTTTCACGGTAATTGCTCCGAGGAGCTGCTTCCACTTGTCCCTAGGCCTCGTTAATTTAAACGTCCTACGAGGCTGGTATCCCGTTCCCACCCCTACACCGTTGAAACTGTTAGATGTAGACGTCTCTTCTACTCCAATAGCTTCATGTCTCGCACATCTCGCCTATGGAACTCCCTTCCCTATTACTGTTTTCCTGACAAATACAATCTCCAACGGTTTAAGTGTAGCGTCAATCGACATCTCCAGTTGCCTTGATCTATCCACTTCCCTTCTCTACATCCTTTCACCTTTCATTCCTACCTGCTCTCGCTCCAAATCTTCTGTAACCCCCTTGCCTTGATCGACCCACTGTCTTTCTCTTTCTCCACATCCTCTCCTTTACCACTCCTATCTGCTCTTGCTCCAACCTTTCTATAACCCCTTGCGTGATAGTGGCCTCCAACCTTGCTTGGGGTGATACGCTTAAAAAAAAAAATTGCAACAGACGCCATATTCTTATTTATTACACAGTCTGTATTCCGTCTATTGGACTGTACATTCGAGAAAAGTTAAAATAGAAAATGCATTATTACTTCATAATTT